>VACF01001708.1:0-11302 GCA_006891605.1 Pleurozium schreberi
TTTAAATGCATAGATTTAGTTTTCAATTTTCACATTTTTTCAAAGCAAAAACTTCCACTAGAACTCTTTGATTTTTACCATTGAAATTAGTGTCTTTTAATTCCATATTAGAACTACCAATGATATGCTTTTTTCCACTATCATGTATCTTCTTCTACTTAACAATTTTTTAATGAATGAAATTTGCATAATTTTTGGTTATTCTTTTTCTTATATCTTAAACTCAATTTTCCATGATAAAAAAAATTATTCAAAATTTATAGTGCAAAAAATTTAAGAAGATTCAAAGTCTCATAAACTAATTTGTCATATTGTACATGTAGGTCAGTTTTGTAAATCACTCGGGGAAATTTGGAAATAACCGTTGAAATAAAAAAAATTATTTACAACTATTTCTAAAAGTCTGGAAAAATTATTCTTGAGAAAAATTGGAAAAAAAAAACACTTGCGCATGAATAGAAAAAATCAATCCAAAATTAGGAGAAAAAGTCAAAAAAAAATTAAATCGGCTTACCAAATTGTCGAACTGCAAAAAGTAGAATGTTTCGGCACCAACCTGCCAAAACTGACCTATGCGTTTGGTAGTGCCTGAGACCATGACTTCCTTTACTTTGAAAATAAAATATCATTTTTCGTTTTTTATTCTCTTTGCACTAGAAATGACAATTTTAGTTGTTTTTGATGGCAAAATGCTTTTAGACTTTAGCGGTTAAAAAAAATGAAARCCTACTAATAATTATGCAGCACCTCAATTTGTGTAACCCTAGAATGATGCAGGGAGTCTCTGTGGAAATCATCATTTCTTAAACCATGGGAACAATCGGTATTAAAAAAATCAACAGAACTCATTTGAAGTCAAAGTATTGTAGAAGATCTCCCTTTCCATACAAAATTCCAAGGATGAATAGTTGCACTTTTGTCCCACACAAAAGATACTCTATCATCTATTGGACATTGAACGACTTCRGTGCCCTTTCTAGGTTAWTTTTTACAATTGTATTTTTAATTTGATAAGCTTTTGAGCAGTCTTATATCTTGGCCAAAATCGGTCATACAATTGAATCTAAAATTGGAAACTTTGAATATATTCTCAAAATTCATTAACATTTTCCACCAAGGACTAGTAAGTTTGTTGGTTATGTGTATTGTTTTCCTTATCAAAGGAAATTGTCCATGTGTTTYCAAAAAAACAAATCTCGAAAAAATATGAAATTAATTTTGTTGGTTTTCTAAACCATTTCCTAACAAGAGCACATTGTTTTATTYTGTAGCTACCTTCAAGATMTGTAGATCTTGAACARGTGTTACTTTTAGGTACGTCTACCTTAGTYRAGGGTCAAATGACCTTGTCRTCATATGGTGACTTRAGAAGTTTTGAGGGGAAAGAACATGTTGATTTTTTTAAAAGGTCTACCTCCTAACAGAGACATTAAGGATGGAATTTTCCATCTGAGTTAAAAGCACATATTTGCCACACATTCTATTCTCTCACATGGCCTTAAATAAACATTGTTTTGACTCAAAACAAACACAACTTTTGAAAAGCATCTGATGAAAGTTGACAAGTTTTTTGATGCAACCAATGAAAGTTGATTCATTTTGTGCTTCAAGAGTGTCCATCCAAGGAGAGTCTATTGTTTAATATAGGCTACCCTACATTTTCAACTTTGAAAATTTTAAATTGGGGCAATAAGTGGGTCAATCTTCCATGGCCACATTGCCACATTGTGAGGGTAAAAGTTAGTCCACCCTAGGATTGGAGAAGTGTCACTCAAAATGACAAGTAAAAAACTAATTTTACTTCACACCTTTTCTTTTGTTTCAGCACACATCTTCACAATTGAAAATTAAAAAATAAAACATTTTCTTTGTTCATATTCGAATATACGTGAAACATAGCTTGCACAAGGTTTTAGTGATGATCTTAACCAGTAAATGCTCAAGACCTTTTTGAGCTTCTTGAAATTTGCTCAAAATTGAACAAAAAGTCAACATTTTGATATGTTTAGTCATTTTGAAAAAAATCTATAATCAGTAAAAATTCAAACTAGACATGTTATAGATCATATGGAAAAGAAAACACAACAATATCACTTGTAAATGGCTAGCACATGTCCCTGGAGAAGAGTATTGATATTTTCTTCAGTTTATTGCAATTTCCATTATTCTTGAGTTTATTAGGCAAGATTAGAGACTGTTTCTTCAAAAATTAGCGGGCAAGAATTATCATAATTAATTATTGACAAAGCTGCTAGGAAGGTATTTTTCAAACAAAGTATGAATTAGTTATGAATTTTTGAAGTGATCTGCCCACCAAAGTCAGTAGGCTACCTGATAACTAACAAAAATTGTATCCAATGTGCTCATCTTAATCACCTAAAGTGGTCACAATAATTTCTAATGTAAATGGCCTTGAAAAGTCACTTTCTAGAATGATTTACACTCAAAAAGTAGTGTATTCTTGATGAGGTCACTAATCACTCCATGGGATCACGTTCGCCTTTAAACGCAAGGCGCGTGACCGTGGAAATCATGAATTTTGAAACCGTGAGAATTATTGGTTGAAAAAATTTCAAAAGTGAGCATTCAAAGTCGAACAACTACAGAAGATCTTCCCTTTCTACACTCAATAGGGGTATTAAGGGGACCAAACAATTAAAGGGACTAAATGAGGGAAACTGTAGATGTTCCAAAAATGATGTAGAGCCCCTGGAGACTTCAATCAATGTTGATGTACAAGAGAGGTAGATATTTATATAGTGTGAAATGTCAATTAATTAGTATGGGTCCCTTTAATATCCATACTCAGTGTACACAATATTCTTAGGATGAATAGTTTCATTTATGTCCTACACAGGAAGATGCTCTTTCATTCATCGACCAAAAAATGGCCTCCACGTCATTGAAGGATTAGACATTGATTATGGTTTGAAAAAACGTCATGGGTTAAATACTCCATTGGAAGTGGACCTAGCAGGCTAAAATTTTCCTGGGTAAAAACTCTAGAATTTTTTATTTTTCACATAATTTTTTTTAAGCAAATTCTAAATTCATATTTGCAATTAGAGATTCCAAATTAACTAGGAGAGTTCTAGTCCATACCCTAGACTCGGCTCAAAATAGGGGGCTTTTTTTTTACTTTTACCATCGGCAAATCCTTTTAGGCCCACTTCAACTGGAGGATTTAATGTCTTGTGGCCACTAGGTGTCCACTACGGGTCATTTGATTGTAATGGTATGTTTTACCTTAGATAAAACCTTGTACTCCGTCAGTATATATTTTTTTCAATCCTACTAAGGTTGATCACCTATTTCCGACCACTTAAGCAATTCAGCCTACCTCCGACATGTGTAAAGTTCAAGAATTTTTTTTCCACTATAGAGAAATAGATTTTAAATGGATTTCATAATTTTAAATTTTTTTTCCCTCAAAATCAATTTTATCATGAATTTTTTTCACGAAGATTCTATTTGCCCCAGTTTTGGTAATCAAGCAAATCTATTTCCAATCATAGGATGGTCACAAAACCCATACAAGGCTTTCAATGTACACATTATGATCATTGTATGGTTTCAATGTACACTTCCGAGACATTGTTGTTGCTCCTGTGGGGCCAGCAAAACATGAGTTGTCACCTACACTTGAGCTGATAGGAAATAGAACACCTTGTAGAATGGAAATGGGATGCTGGTTGGAAATGGGGTACCTCCTTCAATGTATTGGCTAGAACCATCCTCCTCAGGGCCTATTCGCATGATAGTCCAGATCGGACCTCCAACTAGTCCAGGAGGGGTTCACATGTGGTCATTGGCAACCCAATCACCTAAGGTGGGTGTACCCAAAAGCGTAGCTGACCTTAAAGCGCCATCTACAATCCGTGTAGATTTCCAAAATCAGTCATGTACGCACACTGTAGATGGCGCTTTCAGAAACCTAGTTTTTTTGAAATGAGATTAGATCATGTTGATTCCCAAAAATTGTGTAGATCCAAATATGAAGGAGAATATGTGTCCCTTCTCAAGGAACAATGAACTACCACTCATTTGGAAGACTAATGTATCTATAGTTGGGAAGGCAACAATTTTGTTGTGTGCTCATTTTTCTTATTTTTTAAATGTGGAAAGGTAGAAAGAAGTGTGCAATCACACAAAAAACAAGAATGGTATAACCGTGAGGCTCTATACTATACTAGGTAAACAACAATATAAATTTATTGATTAGTGGGACCCACATCCCCCTCCAACCAAATCCTAATCGTATTGTACAATGTGACTGTGGTTGTAGATAGGATTTGGAAACTAGGATTCAAAAACCAAGAGTTTGAGGCCTAATGTATGTCCTAAAGACAGAGCCAATAAATTGAACTTAATTTCATAGTTCAATTTCATGGTTTTAATCCCTAAAGGACCATTTGTTCCTTCGAAGGACAAGGTAGATTTCGAGCATGTACCTACAGTCTCAATTTTTGTCCTGATTTTTTAAAACTTCTTTTGATGATAGAAAAACTAATTAGCTTCATGGGAATATAATTTTTTTTTTCCAATTGATGCATGGGAACAAAAGTTATGCCCAAAACAACTCAACACGGGGGAGCATGGCAGCAAAAAAAGTTTCAAAAATTTGAATTAATTAATTTTTTTTTTCTCATAGTTTATATTTTTGTCTACATGGAAAGCCTTGATTCATTCCATTTGGATTTGTTATGAGAAAGTTATGGACAATCTTGTTTTTCGGGCAATTGGAGCATCTTCTTGGAAAAATAACTTGTAGGATTCATTTTTGAATGCAATTTTTACAATTTTAAGAAAAACAATGTTCCACATGGTTTAGTTTTCTTTGCTAGAACAATTTCACCATTGGGATTAGTGCATTTTAATTCCACCTTAAAGATATTAATAATTTAGAGTTTCCTTCTATCTTGGACCTACTCCTCTTTTACAATTTTTTAAAGAATACAAATTAAGTTTGTTTTGAAATATTTTTTTATCCCTATATTCTCAATTAAATTCTCCACCAAAAAGAATTAGACCTCAAAACTCTATAGTGCAAAAAATTAAAGTTAAGAGGGTTCCAAGTCAAATAATCTAGTCCGGCAATGTGCTGTGAAACCTGTTCTCTTCGCTTTAAACACAGATATCTTGCAATCTATGAGGTCGAAAATTCTAAATTTTTTTCCATACATCCTCTTACTAGTTAGGTGTAAGATCCCACGGGTTAGATTTGCAAAAAGATCAATTTCTGATTTTGTTTTACTCTTTGCTATAGAAATGACAATATTGAGTGTTTTTTCACAGAAAAAATACCTTGATCCATTAGGGGTTAAAATCAAGAACAGAACTAGGAACCCCCAAGGGATCTGAACTGCACCTTAGGATTGACATAGAAGTAACATGCAAAATCAGTCATCATTGTGTTCAGTTGAGTATACAACTATTACCCGTTCATGAGGTTTAAAATTGAAATCAAATTAGCTGTGTTCACACATGTTTTAGACACAGATTAACCCTTGAACGCCACAATGGATGACAGAGAATCAAACCGTGTAGGACAGAATTGCAACTTTTCATCTTCAATATTGGGAGTGGAAAGGGAAATGCATGACTTTCCATGGCCAATGGTTCGTTCTTCAAGGGTTAACTTGATCAAATACACCAATCTAAGCAATTTGCACATTACAGTGGAAACACCCAAAATCATCAACATAAGCAATTCAACATAGTTGGAGGCACCATTTCCTAAAAATAATATTTTTGTAGTATTAGTAAGTGAAAATCAAGAATATTAAAAAAAAAAAAAAAAAAAAAAAAAAGATTTTTCAGATGTGAAAATCAAGAATATTAAAATCAAAGTTGAGCATTTGGAGGACACATTAACCTAAAGCCTAGAAACACAGTCAGTGGTAGTATGGGGTACAAAAATGATAACAGGGACGCTTTTGGGTGTTTCTACCTTAAATTATTTTGGAAATCTCTTCCCAGTTCACACATTAGATACCTACCTACACCTACGAGCCCACTTGTTAAGAGCAAATCCTTCCACTTTGCGGAGTTTCAATGGCTGAAGTTTCACATCCTCAAAATAGTCTTCAAAATTGCAAAGTTCAACATCATCCCACAATACTTTAATCAGAACTTTGACRGTAGATAGTGGCACCCAGTCACAATTCAATTTCACATGTACAGTACAGTACAATTGTTGCTTGATATGCTACCTGATGCACCAAACTGYGGTTTGTCRAAGTCAGAACCAATAAAAGGATCCTCACCCTGTGAACCATCAAATACAGTAACACCAATTTGTAAGCATCGAAATGAGATAATCAAGAAATGAGTTACGATTGAAAGTACTTGAATATTCATCAAGCCCCAAGTTGCACTATCGCYGGTTCCTTCTTCTACACGATATCACCCTTGTAAGCTGTTTGATCTCTTCTTCAGAACGGCACCTTCAAAGTTACGCAGCAAAACTATGTATCTGCTGAAACCAACTGTAACCAAGAAKGATTGTAGAAATGCTGTCTGTCATGTGAACTTCGATCTTTGTACAAAAAACTCTTGAGCAACAGCCTGAATGACAACCAAAAAATCCTCAGGACAGCCGCTGGCCACTTGATAACTAGAAACGACCCACCTGCAGTCATTCTTTCTATCTGAAAAAACTCCTTCGSCTGCAAAAATTTGGCCCGATGCTATTGCACTTCAATCCTGGAATCTCTCTCTGCCTCTTCTTTCACATGTTKAGCCTCATGCGGTTCRTTGGTCTCTACGACTTGATCACTCAAGTCCTGCAGATGGAGCACTTCATTTYGCTGTGTAGAGTTGGGTTCTACACTGGCGTACTCGATCTTTTTGTGGACCTTGCCATGCAATATGTCGTCAATAATGGTACTAGCAGAAGCCAGTTGAGGAGAAAAGCGCTCCAACTGCAAAATATCAGCTGAGTCGGCCAACCGCTCCGTCGTCAAAGGTGACTTACAGAGATGCTCATAAGCATGATATAGAGCTGCTCGAAAACTTGAAGGAATCGAGTCAGAAGTACGGGGTCCCTGCATCAACCTAAAAAATTGAACCATGTGACAAGGATCTCTGAAATGCAAAAATGCTGAGCTATCGTCCACAATTGTGACATTCAAAGGTGGGAATTTTCGCTCAGCGTTGAAAACTCTCTGCACGAGCAACCTTACTTCAGCCTCATTACTCCCAGAAGGAAACCCCCATACGAGTGCAACTGTGGAATGTTCTGGATGGCGATCCGCAGCTAATGATGTGGGTTCCCGGAGAGCTTTCACACCAGTGGCCTCTGTCCCAGTTGCGAGGTCTAACACCATGTTGCCTACCCATCCTAATGCCAACAAATTTGCATAACTTGCAAAGCCCTGTTCTCCGGCCTTCACAGCCTCCGGCAGTTTTTTAACAGTGGCAGCATCAACTTGAAGCAGGTGACAAGCCTGAGCAAACACAGAACCTGGATCGGACAGTACGGTACGCAATTTGAGATGGATACAAACAAATCACTTGCAGTACACTGATTTGCACTAAAAGTGAGGGGGGAAATTAGTGTCATTAAATAATTACATTTTTTTGGAAATTGGTAAAATTCAGTAATACTAAGGTACTATCAACATGCACTAATTCAAAATAGTGGGACTACGGTAAATTAGTGTCACACTCAAGAATTGGACAAATCAATGTTTCTTGAAAACCATCAAACGAAAAGAGAGTTTGTAAACAAATGTAGCCTACAAAGAGAAGGTGTACCTGTCATGTAGGCATCGAAGCCCGCTTCATGCTTTAATCCGGTGTCTTTCGCGCAAATCTACCGCAACGAAATCGGCCCCTGCTAGATGCAATTTCAGCTGCTCCAGCGACTCTGCAAAATTTCGTCGCGTCACATTGGCCATGCATATCAGCCCTGCCGCTCCTTTTCCCCCTCCTCGTCCTCCTCCCCCTCCTCCTGCCCTCCCAGAAAGCCCTCTCCCCTGCCCTTGAACCCTAACCCTAATTCCAGCATCATCTCCATCGCTGCGATTTCCACCACCTCTCCGACTCGAACTTCCGTCCCTATTGACTCCTACGACCTCCGGAAGCGATCTGCCTTCAAGCCAGCGACATAGCACCAAATGGCGCGCCTGCACACTCGTTGGAATATCGCAAAAGACTGAATGGCGAAGAAGCCGCGGAAGAACGGAGAGCGTGCCTGGCCGCAGCCATGGCCTCAGGCACATCCTGAACCCTCACCACCCTCGCATTCTCCGAAAATGCGACAAATCTGGCTCCGTCACAAAAATTTCACGCACAAATTTGAGAGCTCAGAAGTTAGGGTTTAAGGAAATTCAGACAATTGTTAACGCTGAAGGCTTCGGTGGTCGACGCCACCGTGTGAACGGGCCCGTGCTATATTGGGGAGCAGCAAAGGGCCTCCTGCCGTGACTGGTTTTTTGGTGAGAATTTTTGACAAACTAAGGTAAGATAGCCCATTGCGGTTATTTCTTCCATTGTGGTCACCTATGAAGTGGCCCCATTGTGGGTTTTTTAGTTTTGTGAGATCTGGGCCACAATCAATGTCTTACTACCTCCGTCCCGAAATAAATCCGTGTTTTCTTGGAAATGGCTAGATTAGCATAAGAATTGTTCCTATTTTAAGGAGCTCGTGTAGTTATTGTAGATTTTACTAAGTCCCATTAGATGTGAAAGAATGGAAGTCAACAATTAAGTTGTGCATGTTGAAAACGGGCAATGAAATTGAAATTTTTTTGCCCTTTTTGGAAGTGCTCCATTGGTATTGATTTTTATCATTTTCTAAGCAATTTTGGTGGAGTGACGTCCATTGACATCCTTTCTATTCAATTCTGACAATGTATTGTGATGCAACTCCAAAAAATTCTCAACAAGAGATTTATTAGTAGCAGTTTTTGTATAATTGTGGTATGAATTCTTTGCCTTTGGTTGGCTAGAGGGTTGCATTTTGATTCCGTTTGCAATGATCGAATTTCTATATAGTCTTTGAAGTGTAGAACTATGGATTCTCTTGCTTCAGGGAACTCAAACTAGCATTAGTTGTTGTCCATTGAGTTGTGGAGAGTCAATTTCAAATTTAATTTGGGACAAGTATATTTGGAAATCTCCGATTTATTTTGGGACAGAGGGAGTACATGATAGTGATGGAGTGATTAGTGACCACATAAGGCACTTCCAACTTTTCAGTGTGAAATTCATTACAAGGATTGACTTTTTAGGCATTCCATGTTAAAAAATATTGTGATTGCATTAGGTAGTGAGATGACCATCATGGATTCAAATTTTGTTGGCTATGGGGTGGTCTACAGATCGCGTTGGGCCATGGACAACTTAACACTTCAAAAATTCCTAGCAAATTCATACTTTATCAAAAAAATATAATTTCAATTGCACTTGTTGTTTCTCACACTTGTCTTAAAGTGGGGGGAAATTGAAAAATTTCAACAATACCTTGAGGCCAAACTCCAAATTCTGACCACAATGCGTTGTCTTACCTTAATGGAGAATTCTTTTGGCTAATTTCATMAATGGAGCATTTTGGGGGCAATTAGTTAGTGTAGGATGAGACTGTTACATTGGGAATAAAAATATTCTTCTCTTAAGCGACCATTTAACCCGCCAGGCCACTTGTGGCTGGCAATTTGTATTTTTTCTTTGATTTGGAAAGAAATTCCATTTCAATTGTGTAAAATAAAAAATAAATAAATAAACAATTGTTTAAGAGTTAATTGGCTTTGGGGAGAAGCAAAACTCCTTGAAACAATTTCCAGTGATTTTTTGTAGGAAGTATAATGCAATTGGCATCTAACCCAAGTCATTTCCTATTTTTTGAACCTTGGTAGAATTAGTTACAAATTTTTGAATGAATATATTATATATGTAAATTAGAATTTGAGACCTCCCCTCCTATTCATATTTTTGAAAAGCTCACGTGGTGGCAATCGATATATGGGATATTGACACCACATGCATTTTGTACCATAGTCAGTACTTTGTATAGTATTCCGTATTTGTATTTCATAGCATATTCAATGCAATATTTCATATTCATATTCCATATCATATTTTGTACAACATTTAATATTCATATTTTGTATTGTATTTCATATTTGTACTCCATATCACCATCATCAACAACCAATGATTTTTCCTCGGACCAATGGCATTGGAGAGGGGAGGATTTATTTTACAACCAAAGCTACTACTATTCTTTTCCCCACACAGAGAAAATGATAATTGCAAAAAATGAAGTGTTTGCATCATTATAGGAGATAATGTGATGATGACAACCCAGTTGTCAAATGAATTGTTAGAGTCAAGGATACTATAACTGCCAAGCTACAGTACCAAATTACCAGATTTTCTACCTCATTGGTTAGTAGGGTCTAATTTGTGGTCAGATTACTTCTAAATTGTGAAATTAGGTTACCATTACAATTAGGTTGTCTTACCTTAAGAAAGTTACTTTACAAGCCATCAAAGTCTACAAATATTTCTACAAATACTTCCATTTGTACACATGGAGGTTCATGAGTCCCAACTACACCAATAACTAAATAATTCTAAAGTAGTGCATTCTTGTATAGTTACAATAAATATTTATATAGTGTGGAGTGTGGAGAAATTAGTGAGGGGAACCTAATTTCACTATTTAGTGTAGGAGATGAGTTTGTACCTTTTGAGTACAATGTGTATGAATAGAGCTCACTTACTTGTGAAATGAAATCACTTATGAGATGATTAGATGATTGATAACGCACCCCTCTCTATAATTTTATTATTTGAGAAGTTATTTGGACTACAATTTATATTCGTACAATTATGTTGTACAGTTATGTTGGACTACAATTGATATTGGCAAAATCTCCGTATTCCATACATGTATTCCAACAGAGTACATATATTTCATATCCTGTATTAATATACGGTCTATATGTCACACCAGATTAATATTTCATATATAATATTTGTATATATTCCATATATAGTATTCCATGCCAATCTTAGGTATTAGTATAGGTAGTCGATTTGGAAGAGGATTCAAAAAAATTCCCTTAGGATTTAAATTTTTTTCCAAATCGATAGCTAAGGTTCAAAGTAGCAAATTTAAAAAAAAAAATTTAATCAACTACTAGGGGTATTTGATTAAGGGGTGGTGGTCAAATTTTATTTTCTAGATCAAGGGCAATGATTTTTGATGAGGGGGCAAGCACCTGACTATATTGCATCTTTTTGTTACATTGTATTGAGTAAGTTGTATAAGATATATGTGCACAACAACTTT
>VACF01001709.1:0-156799 GCA_006891605.1 Pleurozium schreberi
CATTTTTTTTCCTCCCGAAGGGAAAGGTATGTACGTATGAAGAATGTACCGAAATGTCCAATATGAAACCAATTTCATTTAAAAACATTCCTTAAAATCACAACATAAATTTTATACATGTCTGTGGCACGACCTCCGAGGAATGACACATTTGAACTTCTTGTAAGTGAATACAAAAAAATCCCAAAAATTGTATTTGAAAATAGAAGATGAGAATGGACATTAACAATTTTACCTCCAGCAACTAGTCATGTCTGAAGAGAATGGGTGTCTTTCCAAAATGACTCATTGTCATATATATATATATATATACATATATATGTACATATATATTCTTACACATATACACCTATACATATATATACATACACATACATAAATATGAACAATTTTGTTGTAACCGAACATGAGTGATCTCTACCTCCATTAAGTATATTATGCATTTTACATTCTGGTACACAATTTGACATTGCTCAATCCATTATGTTTTTTAGAAAACCCTAAACAACTTGGGGGGGGGGAGCACTTAGTGTAATATTTGTCATACACGTGCGATAATCACCTATTTAACAGGGGGCTATTTACCTTATAAAATTGATTAAAAGACATGGTAATTTTAAAATAAAGCTGAAATTTGGTAATTGAATACACCATATTGGTAATTATAATTTTTCTGAAGAGGCATTTGGAAATGGGGTATATCACTTATATCCAATTTTTTTTCTTAATTATGCCATATTTTTTTTTCTTACACCCCGTTTTTTTTCGTAAATCCCCCTTTTTTTCCTTCTTCCCCAATTTATTCTTTTTCCTCATTTTTTTTGTTACACCCCATTTTCTTACTCATCCACAATTGTTTTTCTTATCCTCCATTTGTTTTTTTACACCCCGGTTTTTAACACTTCCTTGTAATTGCAAATGTACATAGTGACCCGAAAGCAATGTGGAGACACATGTGTTGACAAAGACATCAAGAAGAAAGAAAAACATGACGAATGCAAATCAAACATGAAACAAGATAAAATTTGAAAACTGAAAGCAACAAACTAGCTACCAGTTTGCAAGACAGAGGAAGATTAAATTCGAAAAAATGCGCGCCTGTTTTTTTGCCCAATGGAAACCCTAGATGTAGAATTTAATTCAACACCACGGATACGATATGCCTTTGGATACCATACGCTTTCTAGCATTGCAGCTTGACCTTCCAATATTTAATAGCTCAGTCATCTCCAACTGTCAAGTGGCAATTTTGAATTTTTATTTCTTGCAGAAGTTATAAGTATCAATAATCACTCGAGTCTAAAATTCAACCATTGCATCCCTTGTTTTCCATGGTATTTTACATATACCAGTACATAAATCTTTGATAAGCATGTGTGGCTGCCATTGAATGTATTGGGATTCAACCCAACTCAATGGGGTGGACTTCAGACGTTCTTAGGCGATGTGTAGCGAGGCTGGTGGGAGGACGACCTCTTTTGGTATGGCATCGAATTCAGGGGTGGAATTGGATGGTGGAAAGTGGCCGTCACTAACTACCAAACACTACAGTGGAGGGAGAAGCAGCCACCACCTTTTACTAGACCAAGTCCCTCCATGGACCCACGCATGGTAGCTAGTGAGCCACATGATGGGAGTTGCAGCCCCTGTCTGCAGCAGGCACCTTCGGAAGATTCGGTTTGGTCCCCTTCGGAGTCCACTCAATTCCTCGTCGAATCCTTCCGGACACCATGTAACAATAGAGCGTGCCAGAGAATCAGGGCAGAGTAGACACCGCCCCTTACCCACCTTGATGGCTTCACAGAGGACTCTGACGACCCCGAGTGGATGGCAGAGTTCAGGGATTTTGTAGGTAACCTTTCTGATTGACGAGAATTCTGATTGGAAGTTATTTGATGACAAGTCCGCTAGATTGTCAGATGCTGATGGCTTGGATGTAGATCGCTACGCTGAGTTCTGGGAGAGTGAGGGCAAGAGTCCACAAGCAGTCGGTAGTATAAAGAATCGGTATGATGATGCGTGCTGGAGACAACATGCCGCAACACTATTAGGATATCGGAAGAAGTTCGATCGGCCTCCACCAAGATCAACTCAACGTTGTAGTAGACGGCAAGAAAGTGTACATCATTTTTTTGATCTCTAGTGGACCGAGGCTGTTGTATGCCGAATGGTCCAGGAGACAAATCGGTATGCGAGACAAGCAGTGATAGAATATGCATCCCAATATTTGAATGGAGGTCCTAAGTGGACCGATGTGACCCTTTCCAAATTTAGGGCGTGGCTTGGCATAGTGATTCTAATGGGCATGAAAGTGACCCCGACTATAAGAGACTATTGGAAGAAGGATACCTTTTGGCACTGTCATGTTATCTCTAGTGTCATGACGCGTGATCGGTTTGAGTGCATTCTCCGATGCCTTCACTGCGTTGACAACACAACGCTTAAAACTGATAAAGAGCATGCAGAGTATGATAAAATAGGTAAGATGCGTTGGGTCATAGTCTCATAAAGGGTTTTGTAGAGCGAGCTCGTGAATTATGGAACCCAGAGAAATTTGTAACTGTAGACAAAATTATGGTAGCTTATAGAGGACACTTTAGTCCAATTTGGCAGTATATAAAAACAAAGCCTTCTAGGTACGGTCTAAAAGTTTGGTTCTTGGTTTTGAATCCTAGTCGATATTTTTACAATCTGCAAGTCTACCTAGGGAGTAACGGCACTCCAGATCATGGGCAGGGGCAATGTGTAGTCACCCAGCTTGTGCAGGGTATGTCAAACAAAGGACATTGTGTAGTACTGGATAACTTCTTTACGTCCCCTGAGCTATTCGATGAGCTTCTTGAAAGGGGAATATGGGCGACTGGGACTGTCAACCCTGGTTGCATTGGCTTGCCGTGCATCTTACTGGACATTAAGCGCGATGAACATCAAAGAGGCACGCTCTTTTGGCAAATGCACTCTTCTTAGCAAATGGCAGCAATTACCTGGATAGACTCTAAGGCAGTGACATTCCTTAGCACCTTCCAATCTTCAATTTGGGAGGCAGTCTTTGCACAACGATGGGTAGGTGGGAGTCGGGACCCTATTCCCACGACCCCGCAACAGGAAGAGTACCAGATATACATGAGAAGAGTGGATTTGATTGATCAAATCCGTCAAGATTATACTGTACAATTTTGGACAAGGAAGTGGTGGCACAAACTATGTTTTTTTGTATTGGATTCTTCTTTGCAGAATCCATAGGTCTTGTATTGTAAGCATATGACTTCACGCCGCCGCATGTTGGGACGGAAGACGTACCACTATGCTGTGGCTATGGCACTTATTGAGCCGATGTGGCCATTACCTCGGACATGTTCTCTCAATAATCGGAACTCCCGCGAAACTCACTGCAGCGTTAGGTACAGAGGTCGTTGGCCACGGTAGTGTGTGGTCTGCAAGACAAAGCAACGTAGAATTTGTAGGGAGTGTGAAGACGTCTTCATGTGCGATGATCTGTATTTCAGAATAGTTCATCAGTCAAGGAAGTGGGCTGTGCATCTAGCCAATACTAACTGTGCAGTGCGTTTGTAGTTTGGATGGTGAAGACAGATGGGAAGCAATCCCCAAGGGGCGGTAGCCGATCAAGTTCAAGACGACATGGGAACCGCAGAAAGGCAATTGCTGTTTACTCTGCTCGTTGTCCGACTTTGGGTTCGACTTGATCATGTGGTGGACGTTGTCTTTCATGGTAGGTGCGGCTGATAGCGTGACCATCATAGATCCATAGTAGTAGCAGTGGATCAGTAATTGTGGACCACAGCACTATAGTGCAAGTCTTGAAAAACGCCGTCTAGGAGCACGGGGCAGATACTTAGTATTCATAGGTGCATTTTTTGTAAGCTAGGGTATTATTAAACTTTGTATTTGAACTACCGTGCAATTTTAAATTTTCGTGTTYAGGCTACGACTGTTGTCGATGCAAGCAGACACACAGGATTGAATCTGGTGTTGTCATCTCAGTCACAGCAGGTTTAATTTGTAGGTCAAAACGTGGCTCAGTGCCAAATATAACCGTGTCACTTGTCTGGGGAAGGCGTGGCTCAGTGCCAAATATAACCGTGTCACTTGTCTGGGGAAGGGGAAGTTGTTGGAGCTCTGAAGAAAACCGCTTACGTGTACATAGCACAGTACAATGCCTCCGCCTGTAGCCGGTGGCCCCTCCTTCTTGCCTATGGACCCATGCCACAATTTTATCTTGTATGATGTCGTTGTTGCAGCAAAGGTGCTGAAAATTCACATAGGCATGGCAGTGTCAGTGACAAACCACCTCACAAATTTTTGTAGTGTCAAATGCCCTATAGCAATGGCTACACCTACCAAAAGTGCATAGACCACAAAAATATGTCCATGTAGGTGAGCTCCAAAGGGGCAGTCAATTGTTATAATATTTAGATCGCAACGGTGATTTCCGTAAAAGCTTGTATGAATTGGTGGAGGACATTGTTAGTCATGGAAATCAACGGTAGAAATGCACAAATTGCTCTACGTTGCCTACATATTGTGCTCGAAAATGAAGACCCCTACAACAATGCTCAAACCACGAAACAAACTAGGGCTTTGAGGGGTTAAATCAGGTCAACTTCAAAATTGCTCTGATCCACCTAAGAATAAAAAGAAATTGAAGAGGCAGAAAAATGGCAAGTGCGCAATTCAACGACCTTGATAAGTACTAACTAATTTAGTTGTCACAAACCCTTTCAATTGGCAAGTTGCAACCCGCGTTACAAAACAACCTAAAAAAATTCAACAACATTCAATTCTATTTCTTCCGCTTTTGCCACCCGAAGATGGAGCTACAAAATYGAGATGATAATACCAGAGTGCCAAAATCTCAGTGACCACTTCACTTGCACAACGCCAAGACTTCCGCTCCAGAAAACATCTAATTTCATTTTTTTTCAATTGTTTTCAAGTAGGTTACAGATGATGATTAAGTTGTCGTTAGGTGCACACCGACAAACATGGAATGACACCCGATTGCAAAAATACAGAATGGTACGCAAATCGACAAAAAACGGCAACAATCTATAGAACGCACAAAAGATTCTAAATGCGAAGAAGCCGATGAAGGAAAGTTTGAATTCTGGGCGGAAGATGCAGGGCACAACAAATGAAACCATAGGAACGAGAGTTTCATCGCCCACTGACGGACTGCCGTGACAAATCAAGTAGGATGAAAGGTGAAAAAGGATGAAGTTCATGAGGAAACATTTGTGATAATTTATGGATGACTATCGTTCAAGGCCACTAGTGCATTCATTACATGGTACTACACGGCCGGTGCCATATCATCGTATCATCTACGTATTTGCGATTTCAATTGTGGATGATAAATGTTGGATGAGGAACAGAGAGTGGGTAGGCCAAGTGACTATACTACTACAACCATTGCATTCCATTTCGATGGACTTTCTTACAAGAATCCCGAAAGTGGGAGACCTTGATTGTGTTATGGTCATTGTGGATAGATTGTACTTGGCGTTGGACTATTAATTTTCCTTTGTTACTATATTTATAAGTGCATCTTTGACTTCACTTGCCTAGATTTAATATAAAGTATTGATTTGGGGAAGCATGGGTGGAAAGCGGCTTTCCCATCCATATATTTTTGAATGAAGAACTGGGATAGGGATAGGGATGGGGAAGAGGGTGCTGTTAGAATATACATTAATTGGGGCCGGATGGAAAAACTAATGCCCAATTGAGGGCTGGATTGAAGGCAAATCCAAACGGCCTTCCATCCAGCATTAAGCCTAATGTAAAGCCGGCCTTAGTCATTTGGGGGTGTTTAACCCTTGAACAACGGGGAGGACGTTTATTGTCCTTTCGATGACAAAAATCTCATCTGGTGAGTGGACACTCACTAATTTTCATCCGTTCTTTTTTTGAAAGTGACCACATATATGTCAATCATCATGGAAAGTCAAATTTAGTCTTTTTAATTGCTTCCATATTTTAAGGTAGCCCTAATTCTATGAAGATAGTAAAGGTTTTCACATGAAAGTGTTCTGTGCCACAAAGCCCTTCTTGCAATTTTTGAATGGGTAGCATGAGGTATTGGTTTGAACAATTTATGCAAAGCTAAACATGTGCATGAACAGTGTTTTTCCCGTTGGTCAAGTACTACATAATGCACCCCGCCTTTGCCAGCGGTGATAGGCCCGTCCTTCAAGGGCTAACGTCTCGCATAGAAATTAACAGTTGCAGTAGGCCTCAGAACAGTCACAATCAGTGATCCTCAATTAAAACGAGCGCTTGTAACTGATAACTGGGCCTACCGGCAGTGAAAGAGAAGGTTTTAGACGATTGCTTACACGAAGCAATTTGTTGCGTCAGCTTCGGCAAGACTATGTTACTACTGTACAATTGCCCTCCGAGGTGATCCAGTGTGGGCGTGGAAGCAGGAGAGAAGGGCAGGCATGCAAAGTAGAGGGAAACCTTCTCCAAACATGCTGCTGTAGTTGAAAAAGGCTCTATACGAAACTTATGAAATATTAAACGACCAGGGTCCACGATGATACGAACAATGATTCCGTCACTCAGAAGTTGACACAAGATCAGTTCTTCTACTTACTATAAGGCCCAGATAGTGCTGCATGTGTTAAAAACCTGCACGTGTGCTTAGAGCATGCCCACCTGACCCTTCGGAAAAGCCCTTCATCACTACTAATTGTTGTGTTGAGGTTGTTATACTCCAAAAAGAAAGCTTGGAGATGAAAGACGTCTTTTACAGTGGCAGGTGAATAGACTTTTAAGATTGCTGGACAATCACTGTAGCAAGTGCGCATTCAGAACTGTCAAGGATTGATTCTAATAAAATTAAAAGTATAGAACATTTCGTCACACTACCCAATTGCTATTGCTGGGAGAAGGGAAAGAAAGAAAGAACCTYCTGATTGCTGCACTTGGGGCTTTCATTCACCAGGCACTGCAAAAACGAGAGTTGCCATCAGAAACATCCTTYGCTGGCATACCACGCGAAGAAAATCGTATTTCTTCGCGTCGTATGTCAGAAAAGTGCGTAGTATCAAACCGTACAAATGGGCAGTATCTGGAAGCAACAATCCCATTCCCGATGTTGACCGGCAGTAAAATTTTGCAATTGCAAATGGCTTACGGCCTTTGAGCAGTAACAAATAACCTGTTGTACAAAGTGATGGTTCACATTAACCTACCCCAAAAGCTGAACACTCMATAACTTCAGCAGTTCAAGCCGTAAAAAATGGAGAATAGAATGGTTACCAGAAACTCTCGCGTGTACAGCTCTACCTCTAATACAAACATCTTGGTTTGTACCGCACTATAAAGTGCTGTCTACTTGCTTGTGTGCTACGCTCTAACCTGCGCTTGAGACTATGAAAATTGGGATTAAGTCCCTGAAGAACGGCATCAAATTGAATTACAGAAGTCCGCGCTGTAGTTATTCATTCTTCGCGAGCCTTGTATTTCGCTTTCAACACCTTCTGAAGCTCTTCCTCACCTCCAACATTCTCAAGTTCCTGAATCATTAAACGCATAAACTCTGGTGTTACAAGACTGAACCGGAGAATTTAGACGTCGGGAAAACAAGAACCGAGGGTACATTTCAAAGAGATTCAGAGATCCTGCGTTAAGGGCAAATACCTGAGGGCCCAGAAAAAGTCCGTACGGTATGCCACCGAAAAGATCTGCATGATGTAGCTAGAACACATACAAACATACGATCAGCACATGAACACCCTAAYGGAAGCATATTGGTACATGAAATCAGAATATTGCCAGCTGACTGCTGCGCACTTGGAATAAGAAGTAAAGAAGAGCTCGGAACGGAATTGCAAGTACCTGATGTGCAGCTGCAACTTTTTGGAGGAAAGGAACGTCAGCGATGGGCCCGACAGGGAATCTTCGGTGGACCAACCCATCGTGGACAAACATATATGCCATACCAAACATTGTGATCCCCAGGCCCTGCAAGAACCAACAAGACTTGCCATGTCACAACAGAAGCATACAACCACACGGACAACAGTGTAGAGGACATTCTGGACATTCTGGACACTCTTCAAAGCCAATAGCATTCACACGAGCAATCCGAACTCGCCAACAGCAGTTTTAAGGGTGGTCTCACAGTAATTGAGAGATCTAAGTGACTTACTGCTCCAAAGCAGAGACCAGGCACAACACCTTTGTGGAAAAGACCATACGCCATGAGGGATATGGCTGGAATGGCATTGATGATCGCGAAAATATCGTTCAACTCGAAAGGTCCTTCTCGTGGTTTGTGGTGCGACTGCAAAGCAAAGAGCCTATAGGTTAGACTAGGAAATTGGAATAAACATCCACGACAAGTGTGAGGACAGATAGAGAGTTCATTCGTTGCATGAATYAAGGTGGCTAACCTCATGCATGTCCCAAAGAGAATCGTGCCAGAGAGCTCTGTGAGCCCATCGTGCCCAATACTCCATACCCACCTGAAGATCATCACAGATTGGAAATGTTAGAAGATTCCACATGAAAAGAGACAAACAGCACGGAATTCCATGTACACGTTGAACCCAAAGCCTTTGCAAGACATGCACAGTAATGATGTGGGATAGACTGACTTCGACAATACACCTATTATACAAGTGTGTAGTAATTTAGGCACATGAGCTCACACTTCTATGCTTACATAATAGCAACCCTTCTCCTCCAACTACGTATCTAGTTGTAGGTGGGATACAATATGAACAACCCATTAATTCATGTACCAACCCTACAAAAGGGTTGAGCTATTTTTCTCTCTTTGTTATGTGCCACATTAGAATCTATACCTTAATAAATACCTTAAGTGAAGTTGCCTTTTTTTGTTTTCTTTGTTTCTTTGTTATGGTGAGATCTCTTGGACCGTGAGTCTTCCATAAATTCACATTCTTGGTACCGTCAAAAAAGCTCTATATGAAGAAGGGTGCATGGGCTTTGTTTCACGGCATTTGAACCTACAATGTGAAAGTTACTGAATTTCAAAGTTTTTATAAATTAGAAAATTAGAAAATTACTTTAACTTTTATTGTGGTTGTGGCAATTGCACATGACACACAAGAGTACTTTTGAAGGTTAGAAAATGTTTCTCTGGAGGTAAAAGTACAAATAAAAACCCTATTGTGAGCCGAATTTAGAAAATGGTCTTGACCACTCCTAGCTAATTTGGGGTCTTTGATTTAATTTCAGGTATGTCCAATTGCAAATATGAATTCAGAATTTTCCAAAAAAAGTAATGTGAAAAATAAAAAATCTTGCATTATTAACCAGGATAATAAGAGAATTCGAGCTTGCTGGGCCCACTTCAAATGGAGGATTTAACATCCTGCCCAATCAATGGGACTTTCTAAGGTAGTCTACTCT
Source organism: Pleurozium schreberi (assembly GCA_006891605.1). NCBI lineage: Eukaryota > Viridiplantae > Streptophyta > Bryopsida > Hypnales > Hylocomiaceae > Pleurozium > Pleurozium schreberi. The sequence goes on from VACF01001709.1 coordinate 9,406, forward strand.
TAAAGCACCCATGCCCTAAAAGTGATCATGATACAAAGGTATATTTTGCTTTCTTCAATGTACAGAAGTGTACATTTTGCTTTTAGTGGTCAACCACTCCATTACAACTTCAAAAATTTGTAACTAATTCCTTGAAGGTCTCGAAAATATGAAATGACTTGGGTTAGATGCCAATTCCTTTTTTCTTCCGCAGAGCGTTAAATCGTGCCAATGAAACTATTATCCGCAGGGTAATGTTTGAGGGTAAAAGGGTAAAAGTACATAAAAGCCCCCTAGATTGAGCCGTCAATAGGGTATGTTCTCTAGCTCCCCTAGCTAATTTGGGATCTTTGATTGCAAATATGAATTCACAAATTGCAAAAAATAAAATTTTGCAAAAAATAAAACATTCCTGCATTTTCCCTAGCGGTAAATCTAGCTTGCGGGGCCCACTTTGTTGGCACGATTTAACGCTCTGCTTTTCTTCCTATGAAAATCTACTGAAAATTGTTTCGAGGAGTTTAGCTTCCCTGAAAACGCAATCAGCTCTTAAATGGTCGCTTTAAGAGCAGTCTCCCTTTAAATCTTTAATGAGCATTATCACGGACTTGCTGGTGCGTGAGTGCATGTCCAAGTCCTCCGTCACCAGATCCACGTGTTGCCGGTTCAGTTCATTCTTCCTTCGGAGCTTGAAGTCCAACTTCAGTTAAAAGAAGGGCAGGCGAGCTTGAAGTCGATCTAACTTCAGTTCTAATAAGACAGTGAAGATAGCTTACTAATACTAAAATAAGATACAGTGGAGGGAGCGGGCTTCCGTGGCTTCCTTCCGCCCTCCGAAGTGGTCAACGTGTTCACCAGGCCAGCCATTCGAGGCGCAGGCAGGCAATCTGTGTTGGTGGGGAACCCGCTCCACATCGATCGATAAGTTCCTCGTTGGCGCAGGCGCCCAGCCGCCACCTGGAGGTTCACAGAAAGCTCTAATCGCTGTTGCTTTATCACGGGGAGCAGGCAACACTAGCTACTGCTGATAGCCATGGACGCCGCGGTCAGCACTCAGCAAATTTCCACTCTTGCTAAGATATAGAAGGCGGGTCCCAAGTGAAGCTTTAAGCTTAAACCTACAGTAATGAAGCGCATGCATYAGGGTACTGAAAGTGCACTACTGTAGCTTTCCGTTCCGTTTCTACCACTCTGGATTTGGTCGCTGCTTTACAGGGAGCAACACTAGCCACTGCTACTAGAGTCCCAGCTAGCCATGGCCGGACGCCGGGTTCAACAAATTTGCACTCTTATTACTAGGTCCGAGTGAAGCTTAAGCTTAAACCTAATGCGGCGCATGGATCAGGTACTTGTCCACTACTGTACTGTAGCTTTCCGTTCCGTTTCTACCACTCTGTGGCTATGATCGCTGCTTTACAGGGAGCAAACACTAGCCACTGCTACCAGAATCAGCCATGGACGCTTCGGTCAGCAAATTTCCACTCTAAAAGTTATTATCAGGCCGGTCCAAGTGAAGCTAAGCTTGAAAATCTAATGAAGCGCTTGCATCAGGTACTTAAAAGTGCACTACATCGAGCTTTCCGTTCCATTTCGAGCCACTCTGGCGATGACAGTCGACTGCAAATGATTGTGGGTGGCGCGCGTTCTATCCACTTGGCATGAAAGCTTGGCATGGCTCTGTGGGTCTCACATTTGAATCTCCGCATGGCCGATGGAGGATGGAGCTCTCTTTGGCTCYAGTTTGCTTGCCTGTGGGTGAGACGGACGAATCGAACGGACGGAGTCTCTCGTTTGCCGCTCGGAATGGCCGGACTCTGACGGGACGGGGGGTGGTGGATGGCGAATGGTTGGCATTTGGCAACTTACGGAGGGAGACGATAGGGCGGGTCTGAAAGGAGAGCTCTGTGACACGGCGTTCCCTCACAAGTCATGTCTCTTACTCTTTTCACTATTTTTCATTTGTACATGTTTGTGAGTCATGCTACTCTATAGAAGTATCAATAGATTTATCTCACTCCCATGCAATAGGATATCTATGTACAATAGAACTCCCTAACTCAACCACAAAAAAAAACTTAAATGAAATCGCCAAATTGTGGATGAAAATAGAATCATGGGCATGACCGCATGAGATATGTGTAAATGTGATATTTTTCTATCCAATATGTGGATGAATGTTGGAATTTGGAAGAGCACTATAAAATTTTGTATCACCACTTTGGCACCTCATAAAAACTGAAAAAAACCCAAGTGGTTATATCCAGGTGAGTAAGGGAAAACCACATTTTAGGATTAGCTTTGTGACCTTTGCCTTGTCGTCAAACCAAAAGCAACCAAGACAATGTATTCCATTTTAAAAAATATTTTGTAAAAATTTGATTAAATACTCTTTGGTGATCAAAGAGTTGTCTTTTTTGTTTTTAATAAGCCTCTATACAAATGTTTTCGGCCAAACAATTTCTAGAATAGATTGAAAAATGAACTGAAATAGAAACATTCTATTCCAATTGATTTCAAGAAAAATGAACTTTCAAGAAAAATCTAATTTCAAACACTTTTTGTTCATTTTTTAAACAAATTTTTCTTGTACATTATAGGAGGTGAAAGTTATTTTTAGCTATATAATTTAATAAATTGTTTATTTCAAAAATCTATAATTAATTATTATTAACAAAATTTGAACACACGTGAATTCTAATGGACACTCTACATGACCTCTCCAAGTTGGAAATCCATTCTAAGGGTCGATTGACTCAATTCTCATGGCTTTCTAAGTCCCATCAAATTCTCAAAAATCAAATTGGTAGAGAGCTAAAAATGAAGACTTTGGGCTTCACAATAATTCCAATGAGAATGCTAGAGGATCAATGCACCTAAGTATACCTACATGACAATWCTTTTGTGAGGTTTTGACTTCAAAACTCATTGAGACTTAGAGACTTCGTTGGATATAGCAAGAATAGATATCCAACTTGGGCTTTAAGTTCCATCTATTGTTTTGCATATAAATTGAGAAGATTAACACTATATCAAGCATAATTTGTCAACTGGTATTTTCTAGAAATTTGTTCATTGCAAATTGTATGTAGAATATGCCTCCAAAAACAATTTTTTGACTTTTATATCTCTTTTTGGACATAAGTTTTGTGTCATGTACATAACAATGTAAATGAGATAACTTGTGTTAGAATTGGGACTTTGTCTATGCATTATGAAGCTCTAAATCTCTCATATATGATATTTGTTTATTCTAGCATCTCTTTCAACCTAAGAAAGTTGGAATTTGGCTATAAATTGAAATATGGGATTGCAGATGTAGTGCAAATAGGCCCCATAAGAAACAAACTTGTGTATGAAATTGCCAATTCTTTGGGTCCTACAATTTATTGGGGTCAAAGAGGTCATTAATAGCCCAAGATTAAGTCACCTACTCACCTTAGGGTGATTGCAAGAAACACTTGTCCTATTTCTTGTCACACACTCAATTCGGAAGTTGTTTTGTGCCAAAAGTAATGCAAAAATGATTGATTGTAAATGAAATTTAGGAACAAGCTTTCTATAGCAATAGAAAACGTATATGAGTTATTTGAGCATTTTCAAAATTAATTCAAAAGGTGAGATCAAATTTTGAATATATGTTACACTTGCAATTTTGGTGATTTTTTGAACTATCAAGTACTTTTTAAAGAGTTACACCACTAGATTTGGTAGGCTAGCTCTTCTAATAGAAATACACCTTCTCAAGATAGAAGTTTCCAAAAGCATCTTCCTAGTGTGTTTGGTACAGGCTTAAAATGTCTTATATTCATGTCAAATTCATGTTAAATTAAAACCGCTTTTTTTAGTTCTAGCTTTGATCTCTTTGGTTTGCTCTTAGTTGGCAACAATGGCCATTTAATTTTAAAATTAAAACTTCAAGATAATTTTCTAATTTTCAAAAATAGGATTGTAAAAGCCTCATTTTATAGTGAAAATTGTAGCATGTGGCTCAAAATAGTATTTCAAGGTACATAGAAAGACTATATAATGTTGGTAGGTCCTACACCTCCTTCAATTGGCCAATGTAGATTGTTTTATGGCAAATTAAATATTGTCATCTGCCTTTGCTATTTAATGATGAATATCACTTGTTGTTCTAATAGTTGATGTGAAATCCAATCAACCATTTAGATTTCATGTTCCTTGCCCGGTTGCCTCTAATAGTGTTAAAGGTTTTTCATAGTACAAAAATTACTAAAGACTAAAAATAAAAACGCAACAAATTTGGCAAGGATTTTTTGTAATCACCCCTCAAGTCGTTTTGTAATTTATGGCATTCTTCTAATATCTTTTGAATTTCAAAATTGAAACCACTAGCTTCCAAGTTCCAATACAAGGCAAGGGGAGATACAAATATTCCTCTCTTTCTACCTCTAAGATGGTCATGACTAGACTTAGAAAAGAGGTTTACTTGGAAGGTCTTGGGGCACCAAACAATAATGTGAGATTAAAATTACTACTACTCAAAGTACAATTTTTTGGATATTAATTACAATCTCTTATGCATGGTCAAATTCCACTTTTAAAAATTGAGGTCACTAAAAAACTCAAGAAAAATATAACTAAATTTGTTTCCTAATTTTCAAAGCTTCAAATACAATCATGTGAGTTTTCAAACTTCAAACTATAGGATACCTACACACACCATTGTTTTAACTCCCATTGGATGCCTCAAAAATCAAAATACTCTTCCGAATTTCTATTGATTGTTCTACAAAAATTGTAGGGAATCTAGCTAATTGTAGATGGTCATTCACAGTAAAGAACAGAAAGAGCTAGGTCGCACTATGTCCTCAAATTGTGAAGTCCTAACCTATTCTCTAAAGATTGAGAAGTGTTTTTCTTCTCCTTTGGTGTCAAAAGAGGTGTCACACCTTCTTCGTGGAGAAAGGCTGCTATTGTCTCCTCTTTCCTCTAGAAGTTTCATCAATTTATAGAGAAGGTGTGACAACATAACATTCTTAATTGGGTGTGTACCTTCCCCCCAAGTGGAGGTATAATCCTCCGCTATATACTTGGAGGGAGGATTAAGGTTATAATAGAAGCAATTTCATTGGCTAGTGTGGTTTGGAGAGAGTGGGCTGTCAGACTTGGACATGCTGATTGGTTGCTGAGGGGGCCAGATTTTGAGGAGCAAAAGGGACCCCCATGAAGGTTAAGAATGTTATGAACCCAACCTAATGCGAAGTCAGAAGATGTACTTACCACGCGGTCTTTGAATGCAAAAGTACACGAGTTTCTTGCAATTGCTGCCCTTGCTCACCTTTAGAACTTAGTCAACCTACTTACTAAATACGAAGATTAGAATTACTTTGAGTCCGGCAAGCCTGGAACCTAATTTTCATCGTCAATCACAGAGTGACATGCTGCTCCAGTTGCGTGACCGGAGTCTAGATCTCCAGAATCTCTCAAAAAGTTACAACAGAATTTCGAAGAATGATACTATTCTACATTCTACCTCAACGTACGGTTACCATGGCATTAGAACAATGGATTTCCGTGCACACAAACCCATTTCTAACTAGCTATGCCTTGTCATGTGTGCAATGTGTACGTTAACTGAGGAAACACTCCAACCAGCCAGGACGATCGATTGATTGAGGGTGGAGATCGAGCGCTTGCGAGCAAGCAATTGAATAGAAGTATTTTTTTTCATCAAGTTACCTGCCAGCGATCGATATTTTGTGACGGAGATCGAATTGGCGGTGGAATAATTAAAAGGGACGCATTTATCGATCGTGTGTGTTAGATCGATTAATTCTAGTACAAGTAATCGATCGATCGGCTTCTCCTGCAGTCCATCGATCGAGCAATCTAAGAAATTGTAAGAACTTGGATTGAATGGCTTGCCGTAAACCAAGATCGATCGATCGCCACTGTTGATGATCGATCGAGATTGCGTGTTAATTGGGTTTGTGAGAATCGAATGGAAGCAATTGCAAGAAAAACACTGTGTGCAAACCCACAGGAAGCTTCACAAATTCAAGCTAGAATTGCCGGGGAATCCCATCAGGCTTGTCAAACTTGTTTTGAACTTTTCATTGGTTACGCACGTTTTTTTTCTGGACTGACTTGATCGAATGCTAAGTTGCTTGAAACGTAACAGTGTGCAAATTAACACTCAAAACTTTTGTGTGCAAAATTGATACTCAAAGTACAGAAGAATACTGAAAAGCGAACAGAACTTTGTAATGTGACGAATCACATGGCAGTGAAGATTCAATTCATTGCTTGTGTAGCTTAGCTAGCTAGGCCGCCGACGTCTTAATTGAGTACTGAAGAAGAAGAGCCACCTTGGCCGTAAGATCACTTGGAATATATGAAGAGTCGGTGGAGGAGTGTCGTCTCGAGGAAGGTAAGTGTGATTCCACGGCACGAGAAAGGGCGGTTGAGAGAGCAGTTGGTGAGCTCTTCTGTGTGAGAAGGTGCCGTGGGCCAAGCACCTCACACAAGGTGTTTGCAAAGAGACGGCAGTTTCTTAACCCTTAAAGGACATTGCATGCTTGAGGGGCATTTTGAAAGTCAAACTTGAGCTTTTCATATAGTTTTTTATTTTAATTGCTTTAAAGCTTAACTAAGAAAATGAAGCTCCAATAATCTATTTTTTATTCCAATTTAATTTTTTTCAAAATGTTTAAAATTGCAAATTTTATGACACATTGAAGATTGTAATTTGAAAGCTCAAAATACAACACTTTTTTAACTTTTTATCTTGAATGTAAAAAAGTTGAATATTGTGTAAACTCCCAATATACACCAATTACGCCATGATATTTGACACCACTATTTCCATTTTATAATTACTATGATTTTTATACTGAAATTTCTTCAAAATATCATATGAAATTCAATTTGATGTTTTAAATTACAAGAATATTATAGTAAGATTTAAATATATATTACGACATGTGAAAAATATCAAAATTTTGAAATGTATATTCAAATGTAGAAATTTAACGAAGTTTGACCAAGCCCAGACATGAAATGTTCTTTAAGGGTAAACCTATAAATGACACAGCGGACATTTCTAGTCCGATGGAAAACAGAGAATCCTTGTACTCTACTACTTAGGATAGAAGTATGAATATTCATTCATCCTCGAAATTTTGTGTGAAAAGGGGAGGGTTTATGTAGTAGACTCATTTGACTTGGAATGAGTACTTTTGGATTCTTTTAACCCTTGAACGACTCGGCGGACATGTTGCGTCTCATGAATGATATATAATCAATCTGTATAGCACAGAAGTACAACTATTCATCCACGAAATTAGGGTAGAAAGGCAAGATCTTCTATAGTACTTTGACTTTCAATCAATACTTTTGGATTTTTCTAAACTGTCTTGTGATTCCCACCGTATCAAAATTGATGATTTCCATGGTCACCATTCCGTCCTTCAAGGGTTAAGTAGATGATTCACAATCTAGTTAAAGGGATGGTTTCTACGGAGACCAGCCTGTCTTTTTAAGGGATAAACATATGATTTAGGATTTCCTAAAGACTCAAGGGTTAAAATGACAATATTATTGTGCCAAAAATGATGGTATTTTGTGTCATTTTAATAAGATGTCTTGTAATTTCTAAGATGTTTTGCACTATTTTAATGGAATGTTGCGTTGTTTTACCGTAATACCACTACTTTAACGAAATTCATCATATTTGAATTTTTTTTCTTTAAATTCTTTTTTTAAGATTTAAATTATACAATTATTTTTTTCCATTTTGAACTTCATACATGGTAAAAATTCCAGATTATTTGAATATATATTCTCATTGATATAATTTTATTTCCACCTTTTACTTTAATAAATTACAAAATATTTGATTTTCTATCAAAATTTATGAAGCAATCAATGTCAACACACTTGAAAAGTATTGAGATTGTACATAAATTTTGATAATGAAATTAGACTTGAAAGTCATTGGCAGGGGCAAAGGGTGTTTCATATGTATAAAACAAAACAACTAATTGAAATTTTTCACAATAATCCCTATTGCTAGTTTGCTACTTGTACCTCTTGAAGTAATTTCAAATTAAATAGAATATTTTTGCTATATTTACAAATTTCATTTCATTTTTAGTTACAAAATTATAACCATGACAATTTTTCATAATGATTGACAATTCATAGTCATAGTGTCATATAATAAAAATTTAAGATTAATATTTGAGCACAATTGTGAATGGAAGATTTAGTTTAGACATAATATTTGACTATTTTGCAATGGATTATTGGATTTTCTCCTTTAGCAAGGAAACAAGTATCAAGAGTAGAAAATATCCATATGGTCAAAATTTAAAACTATTTATGTTTTTTTAAAATCAAGTTTTCAAATCCAACCTCATAAATTTACCAAAACTATAATCTCTATCTTTATCATTTTAGAAGTTTTTGCGATTGATCCATTTGAAGCTTCACTTCACTTGTGAAAATGGCATACGATTTCATGATGAGGAGTTGAGGACATCAACACTTTTTCCAAATAATGTATAAAGATTTTTACCATATAGATTTGAAGACTTTGCTTTGCAAAAATTCTATAATTCAAGGATACTGGAAAGTTTGGCTTCAAAATGTAACTTTTTTAGTTCAAAAAATGACCCTTCAATAAAGACTTGAATAAAAAAGTAAATTAAAAATCTTCTAAAATCACTATTTTAGAACTTAGCAATTTGAACGGAAGAAAAAACTTTTTTAAGAATCACAAATATTCAATCTATAATATTTTCAAATTTTTTACTTCAAATTTTATTGAAAAATATTGGTTGAATACTAGTTGATTTAGCCGTATGAATATGATCTATGCATTAATATTTTTTTATGAATTTCAAAAGAAAAATTTTATAATTTCCTCCAAAATTTGATATCAAGCAAAATATTACCATTTTTGGAGTGGAACTTGTTGGAATAGATTTGAAATGAGGTTCTCTTGACATAGTGATTTTTTGCAATTTTAGTGTTCTTAAGATCTAAGACCTTATTGTTGCCAATCTAGTTCTAAATTGAAGTCAATGCAATTTTGCCTTGGTCAACCACTTGACATATTTGCATATTGTTGGGCACATTGGTAATTTTAAGAAACTATGTACCCTAGTAACACCAAATCCAACATACTTGGTTTGAATGTCATGATTGTTTGATGCTCATGCAATGTTGCATGTTCCTATCTATACTAGATTGATTAAATACATGGCTTAGAACTTAGAAATATCCAAAACTAGGGTTGAATTGTACATACTTACTTATTATTATGTGAAATTGTATTATGGAACTAGCACCTCATATATCAAAAAAATTAAGTATAAATGTAAGACATTGGTCTTATAGTGTATATTGTGTGTGTATATGAAAAAATCGGACATATAAGTTTTAGATGTAAAGTAGCCCAACTATAAAAAACATTTGAAGAATTTATAAAAAATTATAGGGTATTAGAAATATGCTAGTAATAGTTTTTAATGTAAAAATAGGGTCAACTTAAATACAACAATCAAGGTAAATAGCCCTACATCAAATAACCTCTTAACTCAGATGTATACATTAAATTACAAGGAGTGATCTCTCCGAGGGCCCAAATTTCTTTTTTTCGGCTTCAAACATTAGCCATCTTGAAATATATTCAATCAAATGGGCTGAATTTTTTTTCGCAATTCCTATAGTATTCTAGTATAAATTTTTATAGTTAAAAGTTTGAAAAATGATTTAAAAAAATTGAATTGAATTATATTTCGCAATAAATACAATGTTATTGAGGTAAAGCTTCAACATCAACCTACCTCACTGTCTAAAAGCTATATGGCTCACCTCAACGCCATGTGGAAGTGGAAAAAGGAATGATGAGAGTGTTTTATTACCACCTTTAAAAGAATATAAATTTTTTCCCCTCAATGCAACAATCAAAATGCAACAAATGTACAAGTGTTTCTTGCATCTACCCTTTCAAACTTCTTAAAAATTACAAAATAATGCTTCATTATGACCAAAAAAAATAACATATTGTTGCATGCAAACGTCCTAACGATCATATTATGCTATAAATTCAAAATGACCATACTAGTACAAAAGACATTGAAATCTAGATTACACAAATAAACAATTGCAATGTACCCCAACTTTTGGTTGAACTAGGATACAAGCCACACAACAATCTTAAAATTAGCTGTAAAACTACATCGTCTACCAACTAGGTTTGGCATTTATTAACATTGCAACTATGAATATTTATTAGCAAATTAACAAATTGATTTTCTAAAACTACTCTCCAACAACTATTCTAAGACCATATAAGATTATATGAATCTTGTAATGGTATGAAACACTCTATAAAAAAATCTTAGATAGTGGTTTATCTAGGATATTTGTTTGATGCTCACTTGCTTTCACATTGTTGAAGATTCCTTCAAGGTTCTCATATAGTTGCTAAGACCTTGAAGTCTTATAATCTTCTAATGTTAGCAAGATCCAAGTAATATCAGCCCAACTCAAGATCACACCTTGAGAGGGAAAATGAATTGTTCATAAATATTTACTAACCATCCAAGTAGGACATACATTAGTTTTTGTTGAAGTGGATTCTTCATATGGTCCCAACCTCTAAGAATTGTTAAACTCACTAATGTAGCATGCACATTCTGGGATAGGGTGGGACATGAACAAGTTTGACTTCTCGTTTGGTGAGGCATCTTCTGGTCTAATGAGAAATTGTATAAGAAATCTCCTCATTGAAAGTCTCCATAAACTCACATTGTGAGGGTATTCATGAGGGTATTCATCCAAGAGTTCCACTAGTGTTGATCTGCAATGTGAAGGTAATGAACTATTCAAATTGCTACAATACTAGCAACATTGATAGAAAATGATTCTTGCTTGCCTTTTTAGAAATTAGTAGCCTTATTTTCCTTGAAAAATTATAAATTTCTTTTAAACATTTGCAGCAGCAAAATGAAGCAAACTTAGCATGCAAGTTTTATAGAATAAGTTGGTTTGTAGAATAAGTACTACACACTTTGTAGTTTTTTGGAAGATCAATAGTTGTGAATTTGACTCTCAAAGCTATGGAATTAAATAGTGAAAACTAGTTTCTAGTTCAATCCAACTTCTTTACATCACTTGATATAGTTATTAGGAATCTGAAGGTTTATTGTTGAAAAACAAAATATAGTTCAAAAGTCAAACCTTTTTTTGTTGAAAGAAGTAACTCAGTTGGTCTAACAACAATGTTAAGCATATATCCTCATACCTCTTAATTCCTACACAATTCCTATAAGACCAAAAAGTTCAAATCAAGCTACACAATTCTTTTTGCAATCTTTCACAAAATTTAGCGATGAAAATTTTGGCTTTAAATTACTTCAATTTTTCATATTATAGTCACTATCTTAGTCAATCAAAACAAAATCATGAATCCTTGGTCTTTAGGGGTTAATGAAATACCTAGGTATCTAATAAATGTGCATAAATAAATGCAGTTCCATAACGTTGTGATACCAATACTATTGCAAATAAAAGTCTCATTCAAGAAGTATTCTAGGTTGGAAAAGCCATCAAGATGGTTTCCACACTTGGCAAAATCCTTACTATCACATTCAAGTGCAACTTCTTGTGATATGACAACGTTATAACACAAAATACACATTGAGTTTTGAATAGAGTACTTCCATTTCTTAAGAATTGGTAAGATAACAAAAGATATGCTCTTTGAAAAGGTGATATTAATGCTCACGATACTAGTRTACGAAGTCACATATTAAATTTTGTGAGAAAAAGAGAAGCGATTTTGTGAGTGAATCAGCATATTAACTTTTGATGTACGTACAACATTTTGTACCAAACCTAGTGGTTAAAGTTGACAAAACATATTATGAAAATAGAAGATAAAATTCTAGGGATTTTTTTTCACAAAAGAATTGTATGAAGAACAAACAAATCTTTTTATTTTCAAGCACCTATCAAATTACAATTGCCAACTTTAATCAATTATTAGCAAAGAATGTCGAATTGATCACTGGGTAGGGTAATTCACTCATGCAAACTTCAAAGTTCTTTGCAAGAATTTAAAGGCAATATGAGAGAGAAGAGTACCTACAGTACCTGTTAGGACGAAAAGTCTTCAAARAAGCAGATTGGTAAAGACGATGGCCCGTGATCAAACTGGCAATGTTAGGAAGTCCATGTCGGTCTTTATCAAATGCAGGAAAATAAGTATTCGCTTTCAGGGAAACCACATAGTCCAGAGCTGCAAGTAGAAGTGGGATGTCTTGTGCTTCTACTCCTTCCACAGAAGTCCGTGCAAAATATTCTTCAGTATGCGATTCACAATCCCCAACCGTCCTCCACCAACCTTTACGAGACGTTCTGGCAATTGGTCCATGCTTCCTCTTCCAAAAGAAAAACTTCTTCAAGGTATTTGCAAATTTTCTACCATAGGTGTCTGTTAGTGACAAAATCAATAAGTGATATTATGCCTTTTTCTACAAGATACCACACAAGACATAGTATCACTATCAACCACTAGCAACATGTCAAATAAGACTTCAAAATTAGGTCTCTCTGCAATGGAATTCATTTCATTTGTTTTAAAAAAAAAGGCTTCAAAATTAGCCAGGGAATAACAGTTCGAATTAGTTTCGTAAGAAACTGATAAGCATGTAAGGTACCTGATATCTTTTTGTGAATCTTTTTTGGTTGTAATACAACTCGTTCTTGCATTGTGCTCACTGTGAAGCGATCCTCCAAGTTGGCATACATGCTCCTTAGATGGAGCAGAAGTCGTTGTCCACCTGTGATTTCCGTCCCTGTCAAATAGATTCGAGTGTTGTTGCARAATCCATAAGATTCTAATAGAAGCCCCACCTGCACCACAAAGTCCATTTTTTCAATATGGAGAGTAACAGTTGTATGCTCTCTCAGTCCTTCAGTGTGTTAGCATTTGCAACACATTGGTTGAAATTCAATTCAAGAAATATTGGAGACAAGAATGGAAATCAAAGAAGTTTGCATAGAGAATGCATAGGAGCTTGTCACAAACATATTCCATTTTTGTGTTGGGATAACAGTAAAGAGGTGGAAAGGAATAGTGATGGGATTTAGAAATCATAGGTTCAATTTGACTCCACAATGGTGTTGGAGCCCAAAAGCACTGGACTAAATTCTTAAAAAGTGCACAAAGCCATGTGAACTCTTTATTGCCCATTCCTCGTATACAACGTTTGATATTACATTTAGTACTTCTAGCATGGTAATTGAAGCTAGAAGGGATTGATAATCACCTAAATGTTTCACAATAAGTTTGGCAATAATATCTTTTTGAAAATACCACTTGATAAGAATTTATGCTCAATGCACAATTTTCAAAAGTCATATGCACTTTAAGCAAAAATTGATGCCCCCAATTTGATTTATCTAAGGGTCATTGAAAAATCACATCATCTGGGAGGAACTGTATCATACCTCTGCAGGCATGAGAGGACAGAGCCCCCTGTGGCGCTGCTTCTGAGAATCGACTTGAAGCTCACCCACTTCSTTTCCACTAGTTAGGAAATGGTTTCTCTGCAACTGTATGCTCTCTGTCTGGAGATCCTGAMGCACCTCATCCAGATCGAGGAAAAAGTGAGAACGTTTTGGAGAAACGCCATCGATTTATGAAATTACTGAGCATGAACATGATTATCCTTGGAGGTGACTACTTGCTGACAATTGTGTGCTTGTATGAAGAGGAAGAGGACRAGAAAGAGGAAAACAAGTTAAAAATGGCAAGTTAGACCGCACTTGAAAGAGCTCAGCACAGCCGTGATGTGCAAGAACATCTCTTTCCAAGCCCAAGTGAACCACCACATATGGTCGCCCATGGGCCTCCAACCTGTTCCCTCATGTAATAGAATACGAACATGGGAGTTCAGATACCCCAACATCAGACATCAAAGCTCATTTAATGACAAATATCATGATTAGAAAGGAAAAAAAAAAAAAGCATTACACTGTACGTTAACTTTGGTAATGACTGAGGAGGGACTTCTGTAATGTTTCAATGGCAAGGCAACGTCTTTAGCCAAACCACTATGAAATACCCTGAAGAGAGCTTTATTTCTGCACTGGGATGTACCTTCTCACAAGTTGATCTCCCAAATCCTGAATTTCTCTCCGAAAACGAAGAGCTTGAAATGCCACCCTGCATCGTAGGCGCTGGTATTCGACGAGCGCTGGTGGTAGTAAGCTCTGCTCAAACCAACCATATCCCACCCCTAAGAAACAAATAATTGCTACAAAGATACAAGGGCTTTGTAGCTTAATTCAGTCTACTCTAGTTGTGCAATAGATGTAGTGTTTTCCATGTTAGAGAATAGGGCTCAGTTTTCAGTCATAAAAGAACTCCACATAAAAACTCACTCAAAGATGTAGCCTCCTGTGTAGCCTGTGTTGACTCCTTCACTTAGGTCCAAAGCAAATAGAGCAAGGAATGCAACTTCAAATTATAACATATTCTAACATAAGAATGCATTATCCAACAACGAACAAGGGAATGCATCTTCCAATAAGAGAAGCAAGGTGGTGATAACAAATGTTGGTGCTAACTCAACACGTCCAACTCAACTCTCTCTAATTTCACTATCTCATGGAAACACGTGGGCTTTTAAATGCACTTCAACAGCMTGTGGAAGTTGYGGATTTGGATTTRTACACAACATGAGAGATTCTTGRRATATACATGGAACGTGTGATTGGAAAGGGTGGAATGTACCTGCAAACCTCCTCCATCTGAAAAAACAAGCCCACAAGCTCCATGAGCTGCCAAAGCTGGAAGAACCTTGTCCAAATAATACTGAACAGAAGAAAATCTAGTAGGTGTTTTCACAGGTTGCTTTTGTAAATGGGCCCTTGACCGAAACCGCTTGGGCAAGTGCTTCACTACCCGCACATCACCCTTCAATGCAGTGATGAAATGGTTCTCGTCATAAAGGTAGTTAAAGCCTTCCACCTTGGAGTTGCTGGAAACCTCAATGAGAGTTTTGGAGTGAGAGACTCACAGCAGAATGAATTTCGTGCAATTCGCCTTTGATGGTGGCAAACAGGAAGCCACTGCCAGGAAACACTGGTGCTGCAAGCATACCCACGGTCATTCTTTAGGACATTCGCAAATGACAATTTAGTACCGATATAATTTTCTGCGTAAGAAAGTTATGGCATAATTATGACATCAATCTGAAGCCATTGAAGAACTGCATCCTTTGCCAGTGCAGAACCTGCACAATAATTCTACAATCACTCATGTGATCGAAACCAGGTACGTCTATAATCTCACTGCATTCTATTATACATCCCTCAACCTTCCAATAGTCATAACTTTATATAAAGCATAAAAAAAAGGCGCATCATGGCCAATTCTAAGGTATCACACACGGGAAAATGTTACAATACTTGTACGAAGACTCTGATTCGAATGAAGGACATATTAACATTCGCTGGTCGTAGAGAGGGTGAGGCTTTGGAATGAACACAAAGGACAAATGAATGCGAATAAGAGTAATTGCAATAGTTCCAAGACTGCACAATGCGAACACGAGTAATTGCAATAGGTCCAAGACCATGGATATTGACTGTTGGGCGAACACGAGTAATTTGCAATAGGTCCAAGACCATGGATATTGACTGTTGGGCGAACACGAGTAATTTGCAATAGGTCCAAGACCATGGATATTGACTGTTGCGCTATCAAAGACTCGTCTCTCATTGCTTATTACAAATCGTGCCCATCTTAATCATTCTAATTCCCAGGTACTAATAAAGGTACTCCAGTCTAAAGATTGCTACCGCACTACAAAACAAGAAGCACCATGATATTCTACAATCCAAATTCAAGAACTCATSCAGAATACCAAACCAGC
This sequence comes from Pleurozium schreberi, assembly GCA_006891605.1. Taxonomy (NCBI): domain Eukaryota; kingdom Viridiplantae; phylum Streptophyta; class Bryopsida; order Hypnales; family Hylocomiaceae; genus Pleurozium; species Pleurozium schreberi. Next base: position 25,305 of record VACF01001709.1, read on the forward strand.
AACTTCRAACTCTCCAAAATTTGAATCCAACACATCACCATCCATGCAATCCAAGATTGGGAAGCAACAGAAGCTTACCCCGATAAGAGCCGTCACGAGGAGTAGCATACGGAAGCAGCTGACGCCAAGATCGCACTGGACTCCACACTCTGTCACACTGCAAATCCTGCTGCTGCAACTCCTGCACATTGCCAAAACGGCTCAGATTCATAAAMATACCATGCTTTGCCAAAATCGTGACATACACAACATTCTTGAATGTGAAGGCCAGAGGTACTTGAACGGTAGCACAGTAACAAGAATATATGGCCAAGCTTGCATTCAAGATGTCCTACAATGCAAGGAGTCTTGATTCATGGAAAGAAAAGGTTCCCCTCACTTCAAGTTCAAGAATGTTATGTAGCTCCAAACCCACGACTCCTTYGATCAAATCCCTTTGTCAGGTTCTTGAACCTTCGCCGTTGTAACGAACATGGAGATCAAGAAAATCGCAATGGCATCACCAGTTCCCCTCGAATCTTCCTGAGAATAACAAACATTGCAGGATGCAGACTTATCCTTACCTGGTCACTCTCCGCCTCGGGCCGCAGGAAGCTGACGGAGCTTGTCATCTGCTGATGGCTTTGGGATCTGACGCTGCTGGGGTCGTGATTATTGCGGAAGMCCTGCATCCCGAGGAGCACAAAGATGATGTAGAAGGACGCCATGGCCAGCATCGAAAGCACCGCCAGGCAAAGCAGTCGTGGAGGCCCGCGCGCTGCGACTTGGGCCATGTTGATGCTGTCTGTGTAACCTCTGTGTCACAAAGCTCCGACTGTAACGACAACGAAGGTGGAAGTGCCTATTGCCATCCACTACTCAAGAAATTCTGCATGATGGGGAATCAATACACGAAACTAYTGGTAATTTGAAGGTCATGAATTTTCCAAAAAAATTGTAAGGTTAGCTTTTGAAGCATTATCCAAAAAATTGTTGAAAATGCAATTTGAGGATGTTTCCTAAACTATTTTGTACATTCATGTATGTCAATACAGTAGAACCTCTCTAAACCAACAAGTCCGGGACTGTTTGACAAGGTTAATATGATACAAAGTTTTTTTTGTTTTTTTATTTAAAGAGGGTCATTTTTAGTCATATCTTTTGTAATGGGAACTAGTCCGAGACCATCTGAAAAGCCATTAGGTTTGTTAGCTTACAGAGGGCCAATTTACAAAGGTTCTATTGTACTTAGAACATTTAGGTCTACTTGGATCATTCTACATGAATCAAAACAAGTTTACATTTCAATTTGGTTTTAGGCACTTGCACCATAATATATGAGAGCATGTTATCATTAGTTATTATACATAAACTAAAATTGGTAGGAATTTGGATGAAGGGATAAATAGTGTTTGKAGCTTGGTGAATAGAAAATAARGGCATGTAGAAGTGGAAGTAGAAAATTTTTAGACCAAAAATGATGAGATATATTTGCTTTGAATGTTCACTTCAAGAAAGAGCAAGTAGTTGATAGTAAGGTCATTCAATTTGTGAAGCAAGTGCATCACATATTGAAAAGAAGATGATGAACACACATGGGTGGATTTGCCTAACAATGCATGTTCAATGACTTCTTTAAGATATAATACAAATAAGTTAAGCATTCATCCAAATTGTTCTTACAATTTGTGGATGGTTGTTGCTACTTTCATCTAATGTGGCCATATTTACCGAAACCCTTGTTGTGACCTCCAAACCCTAAACCCTCTACTTTGTTTATTGGGGTCTGTAGTGTCAAGGTTTGTTGTGTGTGAGAAATGTGTTTTGTTTGTAAGAGATTTTACTTTAAAATAGTTAAATTGGTGAGGCAAAAAACTTTGCAATGCACGTTTATAGTTATTGACAAAGAAGAGATGCAAGATTGTGTGGAGCAAGCGGAGTTTCTATGGATTAGACAATCTAGTTTTATTATTTACATATTTGACAAACTAGGTCATTAATTTACCAAAAGTTTAGGCACCTTTTATTTATTTATTTTTTCACCAAGTAGATAGGAAGCTACCATATTCTAAACAATTAGAAATAATTGAATGCAAAACTTTTTCCATTAAAGGACTTAAAAGGACCGTCACATTAACCACAAATTCACAATAACCATTTGTTGACATAAATAATATTCAAATGCAAAAGCTTAGAGGATAACCAGTATTGTCTTTCTAATATTGTAAGCATCAAGTTAGGGTTCAAGGTTTACAATTTCATCCCTAAAAGCCTCACGGGACCAAATAAGTCCAACATAGTTTCAAGTCTAATTCAGAGTATTGTAACTTTTGCATCTAATATCCAAATTTGATAAAACTTGTTGGTCAATTTGTGCTTGCTCTTCTAGTTTGTGTGGTAAATTTTTCAAATCAATACAAGATGTAGAAATTTTTTGGAAGCCAATCAAAGTTCACAAATTATATTTGAGTTTACCAAACTGCGTTTGATGGTTCAAACTTTTGAGGGCTTGAATCTCCTTCGTCCATTATTTGTTTCAATAATAGAATTTGGACTATGTTCCTCTTGGAGTATAGTTGTTGTGGTAAAATTTTCACATCAATCCAAGTTGTTTTGAATATTTGGGAGCAATTTGAAGTTCGAAATCTAGACATTTTTGGATTATTGTGAACTTTGGTTGCTTGATTCTTCTTCTAACAATATCCTTTTGCAATTTAAAAAATTGGACAAGTTGCTCATACTAGTCTAGTTTAGCTAGCTACTTCATATCAATTGAAGAAGTTATGAGTGAATGAGAAGCATTTTAGTAGGAGGTTTAGCCTTAGATGTGTTTTTTGCAACTTTACTAACTATTTTTTGACATTTCAAAGCCAATTTGTAGAGACAATGAGTCAATTGAATGACATTTTCTGTTAACAATGTGTGTTTATTCTAGTTTCGAATCACTTTGTAGTTAAATTTTTTCTCATTTGAATAGGTATAAAAATCAAATTTGACCTCCACATGTGTTTTTAGGAAAATTTCAGCATCCTTTTTCAACACTAAAACATTATAATCTTCCAATCTATGTAGACAACTAACGTCAAAATTTGCTTCATGTTATCTATAACATGTATACTACAAAATTCTRTGGTTGAGATTTCCATACCTTTGTGATACTTAGATCTATAACACTTCAAAGTCAATGATGTTTTTTAATCCAAAAAGGCCCTAAGCCTTTAGGAGTTAAAGGACAAGCTCATGACTGTGGAAATCATTCCTTTGAATACCGTTTGAATCATTGGTTTTTAAAGAATGCAAAAACACTCATTGGAAGTCAGACTATTGTARAAGACCTCCCATCTTCACAACAAAATTCCTAGGATGAATAATTGCACTTCAATTCTACATGGAAGGGTTCCTTGTCATTCATTGGACAAACAACGGTGCGACGCTTTTGAGGGTTTATAAGGGAAAATTCAATTCAAGCTTCATTCCACATCACTCTGTTTGTTGTCATTTTTCAACTAGATATGAATGAAGATTTTATATTTATTTTTCAAATACAAGGTCATTTGTCCACTACAAGTCATAAACTTCCAAATTTTTTGAGGAAAACTTGAAATTGATGCGGATTTCTTCAAAGAAAAATAAAGAAAATTCATATCAAAAATCAAATATACTTCCAAAAATCTGAAATTTTCACTATAGATTTATATTATAGTATATAAAATCATGGTATAAACCAAAATTATTATATCATTTTAAATTAGAAAATGGCAACAAACCATGGTTAGGTCCAAAGTTTGTATTGTTCTAAAATATTGAAATTTATGACTTTTTCAAATTTCCAAGAGTAGAAATTGTGCTTCATAAGTTTCATTTCACTAAGAGAGTCTACTCTTAAAGCGCCCATGTTCTAAAAGCAATCATGATACATAGGTACATTTTGCTCTCTTCAATGTACCACCAATATACATTTCAACTTCAAAAATTTGTAACTAATTCCTTGAAAGTGCAAAAAATATGAAACGGCTTGAGTAAGATGTCAATTCCTTTTTTCTTCCTATGAAAATTTAATGAAAATTGTTTCAAAGAGTTCCCTAAAAACGCTATCAACTTTTAAATGGTCGCTTTAAGAGCACTACCTTAGATGGTCTCAAATTTATAATAATAAAATCATCATTTTTATGGCCAAAATTTGCATTAAGATAAAATAGTAGAAATGAACAAAACACATATGAAGGGTCATCCATGGATTAAGCATCTTCTTCATTAGAAAAGCCGATAATATCGTGATGTAGAAATTTGCAATAAAATCCTCTAAAAATGRATTCAAGCAACTTCCAAAAACAATTGGATGAAAAAATATTCCATCCTACAAACTTAAGTGTGGTCATACACAAAAAAAACACATTCAAAGTGTCCTTTAAGGATTCACCTTGAAACGCCAAGGTCATGACCAATTTGCAAAACAAACTCCTTCATTTGCCCTTTAGCAATTGAAAATGAATGGATTTTTGTAGTTCTTTTAAAGATGAAAGGCCATAGGGTGTTTGGAAGAAGAAAAGTTCAAAAGTGCCAACTTTTGATGCATCTTCCAAAATCGAATTTTCTATTTTTCGGAATTCCAACAATACAAAACTGTAATACACAAGAAAGGTGATTTAAGGAAAAAATTTCAGCCCATAGGCCTACATGCATTGAAAGATTATAACATTTGAAGTGACAAAAAAACTTTTTTTTCATTGGTCATGTCATTTGTGCAAAACAAGGTTAGTAGACTTTGAGCCTTTTTGGAGCTTAATTCTCGCTCTATATGAAAATAAGGGTTTTTACCTTTCATAAGTATGCAATTTTTAGATTCACTCACAAAAAATTTCAAAAGAAAATATGGAGTCTAGCTTACTCAAAATTACCATGCAATGCTAAAAGGTTTATTGAATTGAAAGTACAATTGTCGTTTTTTGATGATTTCTAGTGCATTGAGGAAATTTTTAATTTGAATTCTAGATAATGAAAAGTTAGAGAGAAACATTGCAATATGTAGGAAAATTGCCAAAAACTTTAACTTCACATATTCTAAGATAATAGGGCTTAAACTCCTTGAAGTTAGAAAAAAATGTTTTTTTCTTGAAACTACCCCAATATAGCTAACAAAGTTTGACTTCTCTTAGAATGTGATTTAAGTATTGAATTTTTTTAATGAATTGTATGCCATATTTTATTATTTATATACTTGCCAAATTTCAAAACGTGATGAGCATTTTTGCAAAAGATGCACAAAAAATATCCAAATTGCTTTGGGGGGGGCACTCTATGCAAAGGTTCTTATATCATGTGCTACTAGGGTTTTTATTTTGGGGGGTATTTTTGATGACCATGAACAATTAAATGGTCCCTATTATCACCTACTTCTTAATTTATGGTATTTTATGATCCCTTATAATTACTTGGAATTTAAAGGAGGAACAATTTTTAACTCCCTTACTTTGTTATAAGAAAAAAAGTAATTAAAGTGAAACAAGCAAATGCAACTTGTGACATTCACTTAACACAATTTGAAGCACTTAACTTACATTATTGCCTTCTTTCTATTGTAAAGCATCGAACGTATGAAAATCGTCAAATAATAAGTCGAAATAAGCAAAGAAGGGCCACAAAATAGAACAAGACAAAAAAAATAGACATGAATTGGAAACTAGTAGCATTCACATCCAAGAGAATGTGAACAATAAATGAAGAACCACAACAATTGATAATAGAAAAAATAATGGTCAATAGTAGACATATACAAAAAATAAACATAGCTAAGGAAAACATCAAGAGATCAATACAAAACATGCAGACATCTATACAATCATTGAGAGATCTATACAAAGAAGGCATCTGGATGTTTAGTTGAGAATTCATTGAATAGTCTAGAAATAGTTAAATGTGGCATTTTATCAAAAGATGAAAATATTAGTGTTTTATCAATCAATTTTATTAAGTTCAAATTTAGCTTGATTGTGGTGGTTTTGAATGAAGGTCATCACTGAGAGCATTTGGGTTGTAAACAAGAAAACAATTACTTGAAAAAATTTCATATTCTATATGGCTACTTCTACCTCTAGAATTATTTTATTATAGTTACAAATTTATTTTTACTCATTAATAAATTATAAAAATTATAATTTATTACAAAAGTAATAGAGAATTTTGCAGTGATGGATTACACATGGTTATATGTAAAAATAATATTACATTGAAACTGGAATGTGATTAAAATGTCTAAATTGAGCTTGTACATAGAATTCAACCATATGGCAAAGGTTTTCATTGATTAATATCTAGTTTGCAATTGTTAGTGACTTATCCTCATTTTCTATCAATTTTGTAATTTAGGAATATATTGAAGTATTATTTAAATAATAGCAAAAGGATCATTATGATTTTCAATGCTTCATGAAGTATTTTAGAAATAATGATTTAAAAAAGTGTAGCCTTGAATTTGGGACTACAATCTATTTCAAAAGTAATTTATTTGACACCTCACTCAAACAGAAAGACCCATTCCAAACATTGTAACTAATCCAAGGAGCTAGGAATGTGCTTGTAACAATCATGCCTTTATTGAGACAAGCATTCTTGAATAATTGAAAATTTTGGCCTCAAAGGAAATGTATAGTTGCCATTAAGAAAGCTTCAAGTGACAATAATGGAATAAGTTAGTAACCGTAATAAGAACCTCTGCCTTTTTACTAGAAAGCCATCACAAAAATTACTATTGTAATGAAATAAATAATGTCTATTTCATAAAAATACTGTTATCATTTTTGGTGAGTAACATGACCATTATAGATTCACTTTATGTGGAGGTCTAGTGACTCTTCTAGGTTGTTTGGAGAACAGACTTCAAAAATTCATAACAATTTCATACTTGGCTTGCATTCTATAATTGCAACTACTATTTCCTTTTATTACCTTCTTGTACATGAGTTGCCTAAATGTAGGAAAAAATAAATTTTAAAATTTCAACAATCCCATGGGGTCAAAGCAATCATAGAGCCTACAATGGACTCAATTCCCCCACTGAATGAAAACATGGTTTAAATAGACTACAGGAATTGCTCATGAAAGCCACACACAAATGRAGGACGCTTTTATTGAATAAAAACTTCTAAAAATTATGAGAAATGCGAGTTGGAGACAGCAACTCTTACCTGCTGCGAAATTTAGAGTTTGATAAGCGCCACAATGCCCTCCCCAAGTTGCTAGAAACCATCAACAAACGGCTCTGAAACTACCATATTCTTGCAAAAACAATCTTGGTTCAATATCATGTCTATCAAATTTCCAGTCCCTAGTTCGATACCGCCAGGACTTCAAACTGAAGTATGAGAGAGCAGCTTACTGTAGATGATATGACAGGAAAGTTGTTGCCAAGAACAAGAGGCAAAGACACAAGTAGGTAAAAACAACATTTGTGAAGGATGAAACAAGTGTAATACCTGCACATTCAAAATATCACGCATCGTTCTTGAAGTACTGATGGCAGTCACTTTTTAAATACCGATATSTTACAAAAAAATATTATCATCAGTACTTTCTCTCTCAAAAACGCAGCTGCTCACTCTCTTTCAATCTGTCACGGCATTATTATAGTGAAATACAATGAGAATAATRACACCCTAGATCACCTATCTACGAAAAAGACAGATTTAACTGAATTATATGGCAAAGTAGGGGTTATTCTAGATAATCAAAAAACACAAGATGTACAATTCGTATATTCACAAGACTCATCTTCTAATTATCAACATTCAAAATTGTCCCCGCCAATATGTTTCTCCTCCTTTTCACAGTTTTCTCAGAGACAGTAGCTGCACAAACACAAAGTACCAGTAATCAGCACAATCGAAATTACCACTCAGCCCATTATCCTTTACAAGGTTACTAACTGTGTACAATTTTTAATAGAAATTTATATTTTTCATCTCCCGAGTCCCAATCCAACAAGTGGGACACCCAGTGTGTCAGATGTACAATATAAAGGAAAAAATCATCAGAGACAATTGGTACATCTCCAATCACGMGGCAACGTAGTAAAAAGAAGGTTTGACACACCTGACGAGCACCCTGCATCAGCCGTCTGCTATCGCGCGATGATTCGACMACTAAACTGCTTGATCCGTCTACTGCGTCCACTGCGCCACCTTTCAATTTTGCCAATGCACTGATTTCCACACCTTCAGTGTCTTCAKACTCCTTGACTTCCATTTCCTTCACGACAGGATTTTCTGATTTCTCAGGTGACAAATGTTGCTTGCCTCTTCTCCTCCCTGCAGAGYTGCGCCTGGGTACCATTGTCTGTTCAACTAAATTACTCTTTGATGTGTCTGGAACCTTGCTGCGACGGACAGTACCCTCATCAGCATTACGTTGCACGCTGCGAGCTGCTTTTCTCTGCTTAGATTGATATTCCTCTTCGTCATCGGTAGAGGAATCACTGACTTCTTCATTGTTTGCTTCCGCCCCCGACTTCAGTCCTGCAAAGCATTTCCAAGCTTTGTGAGCTCTCCCTTTCTAAGACTGTGAAATTGCAATCTTCAATCATAGGTCGACTTACATTGACATTGCGCATATTGTGCAAGYCTCAGTATGAACTCCTGTCCCAATAATTCAGAAAAGCCTTAGCTCGTAGTGAACAGTCATTGTTTGTTGAGCTTCGAAAACTTGACCAGACATGGGACCCAACCCTCATTGAGACAACAATTTTTAATTCGTAGCATASCTGGAACCCTGTTACCATTTTGCAACTCCTGCGCGGTCGAAGGATTTGGTGCGGCTCCCTGCAAAGCGATGAGTCCCAAAAAACCATCATCCATGCCTTCCAGGTCTTCACCATTAACCAAAGAATCATGTTTAAAATGGGACTTCTTTTCACCATTATGGGAGGGTCCTTCTAAGCTGCTGTCATGCTGATCACTTGATTCTTCCTCAACGTCTGCTAGCTTTGTATGGGTACTTTTTGATTCAGCTAAGATCTTCTTTCGCTCTGCAGTGCAGCTAGCTGACAAATTCGAYTCCTTGTCATGATGGCTGGGAAATTTAAGTGCACTTCCATCATCAAGATGCCTTCGCAACGACCCATGCTTGTAATTAGTTGGCGCAGCCCGAGTATGATCATGCGCGGCTGAGTTCTGAGGAGTGGAAGGAATTAAACCCCGACCAAGAACTGAATTGGGACGATCGGTCGATGGGGACCTGTTAGGCATCGTCGCCAAAAGAGTCGCAGTATCGTCACATTCGTCCTCTASAAGACAATCCCCTGGTTGACTAGTTTTGACCTCTAAGAGTCTCACTTGAGGATGTCCTTTCCGCTTTTTAGAGACTCCTTCGCTGGGACTCATCAACCCTGATCTATTAACAGCGTCCAATTGAGTTTTTTGCAACTCCTCCASGATATCCCCCTTTCTCTTCAACTCTGCTTTCAGTTTTCTAATTGTCTCTTGCAAGCTACTAACCTTATATTCTAACTCTTGCGAACGTCTTTTTTCTAAGAGCGATCTCCTCTCCGCATCAACAAGCTGCTAACACGCCAACAATATAATATTAAACTCACAACAATATCACGCAGACTTGAGCAAGACCTATCATATACATGGTAACAAGAACACCAGTTGAACTTTTGCTTGGCGCTTATTGCCCGAAAAGAAAAAACTATGTACTTCCTACAGATAAAGCTTATTTTCTTATGCTTCTATTTRAAATTTAAAATAATTCSGTAAAAAACTACTCATTTCACAAAACAACAGGGTACCCTGAAGCGASGCTGAGAAGACCTCTTATTGGAGAGGTTCCTGATGTAACCCCGAGCGTGCAGGTAATTAACCATCGGCTACTCCGATCTTCAATTAAGTATAATCATATCCAAATAAATGAAAGTCAAATGATGAATAGACAAAGTTCAGGAAAGTTAATCCGTTTAACTCGAATGAAGGACGAAAGCCATACCATGGAATCCGAACTATGCTTAATGCGGAGCATCATCGCAAGAGCCTGCTGTTTAGTATTGATGTGCTCTTGCTCCATTAGTGATGCTTTGCGTTCAGCCATATTCACTCGAGCGGCTGCATCTTTCCCTAAAGTTTCCAAAATGTGCATTACCGCTTGCATCAATGCACTCTGTAATCTGGTCTCAAGGGACTGTACAATATGTTGTAAAGTCTTCATCCCTATACTGTCCGCAGCTGCTATGCAAGACCGCATTGTAGCCATGTCCTGCTCAACACAACACCAATCATTGAGATTTAGCTGACAACGAATCTGCTAAATCCTTTCATTCACTTTTTCATTACTCAGATGTTTACAACGATAAAGAGTGATCAAAGAAACTAARCAGCACGTTTTAGATAGTAAGCAACGACTGTCGACAAATAGAAATACATGTAGAAAGTGAAAACATGTATTAAACAAAACTCTTCAAAAAAAMAACTAGGACATACCTGCTCCTTCGGAGTTTCACAGGGGATTAATTTCGGCGAATCGAATACTAGAGGTTTAGAGCAATCGGTAACAACAGGAGCTGCAGCATTGAAACCTCGGGCGGACAGAAGGTCGGCAAGCTCTTCCGCGACCACCCGTTCTCTTACCGTATCAGCCATTGCTGCTACATCCACTTCACGATTCCCACACAACTTTAATTCAAACACAACTCCACAATTTTCCATCAAACTAACAAGGCTCACAAAACAGAGTAAAATATAATAAAATAAAATGAAACTACCGCCAACTGCCAAGTGCAGTCGTACAGACACCATAACACTGTACTACCGCAMGAATTCCTCTCACGATTMCACCATCAAGCAATCAAAATCAATATCCAGCTAGACACATTCACAAAACCACAACAACAACCACTTCTTTAAAACGAAAACAACCAAAAACTCGTMTCCGTCAATCCATAGTCCAAAATTCGCAGTCAGTGTAGGATCTAGCACCCTTACCATTCCCGCATCGGCCTCACCGCGAAATCGTGCTCACACCGCAATGACTTCCACAACCACACCCCGGCAGCAGCCCCCGACTCTTCCACAACCCCCTGTCATCGCAATACCGCACCAAATCCGAAACCGTCTAGTACAGTAGGAAACTAACTTCCGCACGCTTCTAACATAAGACAAAAGACTCCAAGCACAGGAGATGCATCGGAGTGGCAGCAAGGGTAGAGTGGAGGACTGTCCGCATGCGTGCCAGGGCAAGCGAAAGGCGAGAGCAGGCAGGAAACCGTCGAAACGAGTCCAGCGACAAAGGAACGAAGACGCGAAAGGGGGAGGCCACTCCAGTAACGAATGAATGAAACACATGTGGATGAAGCTTGTACTGCTCCCTGGTTGAACTCGATGAGAATTTCGGTTCCTGGATCAGGGGACTGACTGTGAGTACAAAAGGATGAATTTTGGGATGAATCTCGAGTTCATCATCCGTACTTCCCCACCGCTGCACCTATACCCGTCCATTCTTATTAGACTTGCTGTTGGAGTTTGAACGAAGAATCTAGCTTCGAAGGACGAAGAATCTCCGAACGAGTAACATGTTGCGGTTCTGAAGAGCAGCCACTCCATGCTGTTGACTGATGTTCAACGAAGTCCATCCATGATTCGTCAGCAATTCATCTGAACAACTACTCTGTTGAATACGAAACGCAAATCCACTGCCACCTCATGTAAAGATGGATAGTTGGATAGTGGATGAATGTTCTGTTCCTGGACGAACGAGTTTAGTTGATATCAGTCCGTCCGTCCGTCCTTGTCAGTTTATACATCCATCCTTCTTTAATATCACTCCCGGCATATGCATGTTATTAATATGGAGTTCTTTAACATTTGTGACAGTTAACCCCTAAAGGATGGAGCCTATGACCGAGTAGTATCAAAGTTAAGACCCAGCAATCCAGAGCTTCACTCGAACAAACTTCATTTCCAAATCTCAAAACAGTACTGTCCGTACAGAACAGTGTCAATGGATCAAACTATAAATAAATTTACATCGGAGCTGCATTGTGATGGCTGACAATCATTCAACTKAKAGTGAATGGACAAGCAYAGCAAAGTCATTCCCAGATCTTCATTACAAATCTCGGAGACCATCTACCAGAAACTTTTTCTGTCTGTTTGCTTAAAACCAGACTTAACTAGTTCCGTTCGCAGAAGAGGGTTTCTGCCATAGTCCTCAAGGCTAATCGTATCTCATCACGCCTAAGTTAAAGCAGAATGATATTATACCAGATATCCTGCGTGTTCAAATTGTCACTTTCTGGTTTGCCAAGTTMTATGGAATAACCTAACCGCACTTRTTTGTGCACCTGCTAGTCGACCAGGAAATGAGATCTCCATGTCCACAATTGTACCAACTGGTTACGTTTGATAACCATCTATACCTCCAGTAATCTAGTCTGTAGCTCTCTTTCAGTCTTTTGCTCTTTTTACACAACGTTCAGTACTAACACTTAGTTCCTACTGCAACCAATCTGGGTAGCTTCACCCTTGTCACGGTATATGAGAGATGGGGTGTATATGTATCCCTGTAATTTCGACATGGCTATGCATTTCACACTGCCACCAAAAGAATGCTCGACAATTGGAATTTACAATCTCAAAACGGGGTTAGCCCTGTTTTACTGTTGTGACTGATCAGCAGGCTCCAGGCTCTTGATCTCTGGCACAAGGTCYAGCAGCTCATTCAACTCCCTTTCAAAATCCAGCTTCGCGCGGTTAGTCTTGCCACCTACAACCAACCAAGTGCCGTCTTGCAGTGCCCAYACCTGCGAGTGCGAAAGGTAGCTGATGATCGTGGTGAGCATGAGCCCCCCGAAGCCCGCGTACACGACGGGCACTCCGGGGTCGGACTTGAGCTCCAAACCCGTGCTGCCGATCAAATCCTCCACCACAATGCTCACCTACATTGGTTGCACAGAGCAACGTACAAGAATTACAGTACGTACTTGAAAAACATCCTCACAGGAGGTACGATACAAATCCTGCACCACAATGCTCACCTAGGTGGGTTGCACAGAGCAAAGTACAAGAAACGTACTTGAAAAACATCCTCACAGGAGGTACGATACAAATCCTGCACCACAATGCTCACCTAGGTGGGTTGCACAGAGCAAAGTACAAGAAGACGTTTCGAATCCAAGAAACATTCTCAAGCAACACGCAATACAAATCCTCCACCACAATGATCACCTAGGTGGGTTGCACAGAGCAAAGTACAAGAATACGTTTCGTATCCAAGAAACATTCTCAAGGAACACGCAATACAACCTATGTTGGTTGCACAGAACAAAGTGCAAGAACGCGGTCGGCGTTTAGAAAACGTTCAGAAAAATCTCAGAATAGAAAATGACTGTCCTAAAATCTCGCATTTTGTACATTTAAAGTATTTTTTCTTAATATTTTACTCACCTTGTCGACTTCGATGGCTTTCATGGATCCGGGACGCCGAACCCCCACAAAATTTCCTTCCTGATCATAGAACACGACCGTTTGCAGATCCCGAGCCAGAATCGAAATCCCCTTCCCCTGCACGGACCCTTCCTCGCCCAGCGGCAGAAACGTCCCGAACAGCTTGTTATCGCCTTTCTGCAACGCCGCCATGGCCAAATTGTAAGGCTCGCTGCCGTCCACCCGGAGCTGTACAGCGGAGATCCCCCAATCTGTCTGGTACATCGTCACCCCTCCGAACCGCAAGGGATCATTCACGCTGATCGTTTTGGAAGTCKCGAGCTCGTTGTCGGGAGTCACGACGGCCAGGTCGGAATGGAACTGCCCTACTGAGCCATTCTCTCGGTAATCGATGTGGAACTTCTTCACTTCGACGCGGGAGTCGAGGACTGCGGAGGATGGGGCGAGGATACCTGATCCCAATGCGTCGCCGAGTCGGAARTCTAGACCTTGGGGGACCATCACTGTGCCCCGAAGACTGCATGCAGCACTCAGTGTTCCTCCTGCACATATTCAACCCTTCAGTGCATTGGACTTGGGGCTACGTCRTGGCATTGCGGACTTACAGTCAAAATCTGATGCTTATCAAATCCATTTTTGGTACCGTATCTCGAAAATACGATCTTCACGATGATATTGTGTTTGGCTTTCCTTTAAGTTCTTAGCCGTTGAATTCTAAGTATAACAAAAGGTTAGTCAATGTTTGAGGCCTCCAAATTCAATAACATTTTGAGGGAAAGTCTGTGTGCTTGAATCTCATTAGTTACATATCGTCTACATCAGATTCTACACTGAAAATGTAAATGTAGTTCTAAGGGTTAGCACTATTGCCCATTCTACTCCTCTCACCCATTGAAACCATACCACTTCAGCTTCAAAACCCTGAATTGGCACTACCATTAATTCACATACAATTGGGATTGTTTCACAGAGATTTGGGATCCTAACTGCAATTATGCATTGGCTCTACGAATAATTCACAGAGAAATGGGGTTAATTCACAGAGAATTGGAGTTAATTCACAGAAAATTATGATTTTAGCTTACCTGCCATAATCAGGAGAAGCGCAGCGTGAACRCCGATGGGAGCAAGCCGCCCGGGGAGACCTTTAAAAGCGTACAATGCCTCGCCTCGTGCAAACACTTGATATCCGTGCCCGCACAGCACACTGCCKAGGTCTGCAAGCCTCGCTTGCGGAAGCGAGTCCGTGATGTCCAATTTGGAGAATGCCTGGGTGGTTTTCAGAAAACTCCACCGGCGCGCGACTTTGACAATCGGGAGCTGCGTGGTGGAAGTGCACGCCATAAGCGAACCAGCGAGCATCACCAGCAACCCCAAATAAATAGGCGAAGTGTAAACATGATCTAACCCTAATCCCAAAACCCACTGCCACGAGAGGAATCCCAGCACGGGATTCGAGTCGGGGAAATTCTGGAAGTACCAAGAGGGTCGCTCGCCTTGCGTGATCACGGTCCCCACCGCGGACAACCCAGCTAYGGCGCAAAGCTCCCCGATAGCCAGCGGGAGAGATGCCAGCTGCCGCACCAATCGGCGAAAGTAACGCTGGAGCGTGCGGTCGGACGACACTTCCACTCTCGCAACATCCTCTTTCACCTTCCTCAATTTCGGCAATTCTGTGTCAATCCTATTCTCCACTGCGACTTCGGGAGCTCTGAATTCTGTGGTAGGGCGAGTGACAGGGGAAGGCGGGGTGATGGATTTCCGCTTGGCTGCTGCAACGATGGCTATTGATGCTCTCTTCTTCCTTCCTTCATCACCAAAGCGCAACAATTGACCTTCTAATTTCGGTCGAAGTACACATCTACATTGGTTGCAGTGGAAATTTTCTGCCCTCGACAAGGAAAAATTCGCCCCGGCATTCGCGTGAAATCCGACGTGCCTGCAATGAGCGTGCATAAGTAGCAAATTGGCCATCTCTAGTTCTGCTTCCCGTGCTCACAATTCCGCAACCCGGACACCAAAATTAACAGCTTACTCCACTCCAAAATCCAAGCAAGCTCAAGTGGAAATGAGATGAATGTCACGAGCTTCCAATTTGGACAGTGTTACACAGTAGCCGACTACCCAAAGCTAAAATTCCACCGCACATTGCCCTGCGAGAACCAAAATTAAAAATACGGTTACTACAGAACGATTCCAGGAACCTCTTCGCCCACATATCACACCACATTTCCCTTGCAACTTGTGATGCATTGAGTGACAAACACACGCCGTCGTCATCGTCTCGTCGTCGCCCGAATTCCTGCTGTTTCCCAATCCAGAACTACTGGCGCAGGAGTGATCGAGGAAACTGGGARCCTGAGAGGAAGTGGCCAGTCGCCGAGSTTCCTTTGCTCGTTTTTCGTTCATGTCTTTGACGTAGATTTTTTCCGTTGACGAAGTTCGCGGCTGATTCGTTTCCTGAGGATTAAATTATTTTAACAACTACACTAAAGATGATATTTAGTGTTTAGTGACATTTAGTGTTTTTATCCCCCTGCTAGTTACAACACTAAATCTAAACTTGTCCACAATTAGTGTTAGACTTGAATGCGCCGCCTTCTCCTTCCCTGGAATTGCTTAGGTTCTCAACTTCATTGCGCCGCCGCCTTCTTCCCTGGCTCTCTAAATTCACAAACACTAAATTCAAACATGTAACTTTTTTGCAAGTCTCTCAAATCACCGTAGTTCACATTTAGTGTTTGAATTGACATTTAATGTTACTTACTTTCATAGGGTAATTGGCTTTTAGTGTATGCCTTCGTATTTAGTGTACAAGACACTAAATATCATCATTAGTGTAGTTGAGACCAAATAAGCATGGTTCCTATTACTCCTGATTAGTTTTGATTGGTTCTTGTTGGGAAGTGAAAGAGGAACCTAGATTTTTTTAGTGTAGTTATTTCGGACGTAGTGTGAACACTAGTAGAAATGGCAACTATATAATTTAACCAAATAATCACACAAATGACCGATAAATAGTATTCAAATCTAGGTCTAGAACTAGGCTAATATTTTCATATGGYTAAACTWTTTATAATRWACAAATATGATGAGTTTTCATGTCATCCCTTGTATTTTATCTTTTGAGTTAGAATTAAATTTTCAACACAAAAAGTGAATCCATATTTATGTGACTATATATGGACAAACATATAAACACTAGAAAGTGCCGCATATTCTATGGTACCATAGTTGTAGGTTAAGGTCGACAAAAAATAATTCTAAAAAAGATGTCAAAATTTTAAGAAAACTATTTTTTGAAAAAAAAACTATTGATAAAAAAAAATTGGCAAAATTCTATCTCTAGTATTCCTCAAACTTTATACTTTAGAAAAAAAATATTTGACAAAAACATTGTTTCTACCATATACATACAATATTATATATGTTGTTATGCATTGGTGGATTTTGAACTTACAACCTTTAAATATAGRGCATAGAAGCATCAAAGTCTTCCTACTTTCAACAGGACTTCTAACTTGAATGCATATGTGTGATTCTTGTTTGTATAATTTCTAATATTAAGTCCAATTTGTCAAGGATCAATCATATTTTAGGTATGCTTGTGGAGTTGAGCTATTTTTAGCTGCAAATTTTGAAGTATCCTTTGGTCATAGACTCAAAGGCATGAAATTGTCAAAAGATGCAAATCAAAAAGGAATTCAAATCATTCAAGAGCATGAATAAGAGTGATGTTTAATCCCACAAAGACTGGACATTCAAATTTTGAACAACAAATGAATGCAAATACATCCCAAGCACACAAAAGTGCATTTTCATCTTGATTGATTTTTTTAAGATTCTTCTATTAATTCTTTAACATTTATATTGCATAGATTTTGAAGGCTCTGCTTTTCAAATATTTGATTATTCAAAGTGTACTTGTTGGTTTGACTTCAAAATATAAATTTTTCAGTCAAAAAATGACCTTTCAAAAAAGGCTTAAATGAAAAAGTAAAATCAAAATCTTCAAAAATCAAAATGATTAGAACTTAGAACTTTGACTTTAAATAAAATGATTCTTCAAAAATCACAAATATTCAATTTAAAATCAATTTTAGAAGGACTTTTCAATTTTTGACTTTATATGTCATTGAAAAATATTGAATTGAGTACTACTAATTGTATGGTTATGATCTATGCATTATACTCATAACTCTTGTTTGATAATCATGGCATTAATTATTATTCTAAGGTGGAGTTTTATAATAAATTTTCACAATTTTGGAAATCTAAACTACCTCTAATCATCTTAAGGAGAGAAATAGACATAAATAATTTAGACAACCACATTTAGGTTGTATTCAATAAATTTAGGCAAACTCAATGCAATTCATTTTTTACCCATGGTCATTAACTTTGCAAAAGTTATAGATGGAAGGTAATTTGAACTTCTAAAGTCTTTACTATTGCTTCTAGAGGAAATCATAGAGCCCCAGTACCACTTTACACAAGTGAAAAAAAATTTAACCCAGGAACGACGCTGCGGACGTTTAGTGTTTGATGGATGACAGAGTATAAATCCGTGTGGGACAAAAATACAACTATTCATCCTTGGAATTTTGTGTGGAAAGGGGAGAATTTCTATAGTACTTTGACTTTGAATGAGTTCTTTTGAATTTTTTAATACCAATTGTTCCCACGGTTTCAGAAATGATAATTTCCACAGGACCCCCGGCATCCTTCTAGGGTTAAAAGAACAATTAATATTAAGCTCTAGAAAGTCATCTACAAAAAATTCATATATTGAATCATCCCTAACCAAACTTTAATCTTAATCCCTCAAGGACTAAGAAGACACAATCATTACAAAAAATTTGAACCTTGGAAGGAGCCACGAGTTCAGGTCCAATTAGAGAAAAAAGAAAAAACATATATTTTTAAGAAATTGGATATGACGTGGCACTACTACGACCATGTCAGCGCCACATCATCTTAACCCTTTTTTTTTTAAACTTTATTTTTTAAATTTAATTTAAAAATTAATTTTTTTTTTTTAAATTTTAAATTTTAAATTTTAAATTTTTTTTTTTCGTATTGGCACCACGGGGAGGTGTAGTAGCCCCTTGGAGGGTTCAAACTTTTTGTAATGACCACTCTTGAAATTTTCAATGGCAAATTCTCATTAGGGTGAAACAAATCTCAATATTTTCTAAAGTTGGATCTTGTAGAGTAATAAGTTGACATACTTGTTGCATTTTCCAATTTTCAAAATTTCAATGTGCAAATTATTTAAAAATTTAATAAATAAATGTAGTCTTATGGAAAAGGGAGCAAACTTAATTTTCTTACAATGAAAAGGATAGTGGGGATGGAAAAAAAACATTTTTTAGAACAATTCTAGTCTTAACTTTGCACAAACAAATAGGGTTTGGAGAATTTCTTAACTTTGAATGTTTACTAGTTTTAGAAATACAAGGTTCAATTTGCTATGATTAAGAACAAAAAATAATTAAAAAAAAAATCCCATATTATTTTTAAGATGTTCAAAACAACATGCTAATAATATCGATTGTTAAATTTCAAAACTTGATACATATATAAATTCTTTAAAATTATGTAGGATCCAATTTTGGTTAATTTTGACATTCTACATCTTTTAATTAAAAAGCTTACAAATATAAGAGAGTTTCTAATTTTGTTTTTTACAAATTAAAAAATAATTCATTTTCTTGAATTTTTAGGGAAGGGGGGCTAAAAAATTATTCATCTTCTTATAAGTTTTCATCCTCCAAAGGCCAAAGTTGAGTTTTGCCTACAAGTTGACCATCCAAAATTGTTGTAATCTAAAAATCCAACGGACAATATTTTCCACAATTCATGTCAATCATGCATAATAGGCAAAGTAATCTTTACAGCTATTGTAGAGTTAAAATTAAAAATTTCAGATACATCCATGTACAAAAAAATATCAAAGTGGGATGACTCATTGAAAACATCTATTGTCAAGAAGTTGTTAGGCTTTGAGGGGTTAAATGTAGGTCTTTCTAGTTTGCCATTCTTTTAGTGGAAAAAACTATAAATTTTATAGTTGTCTAATTTGAATACTCCAAAAATCAATCTTAGACTTTTAAGTTTAGAAAGTGTATATTTTAAGCAAGATTACACAAAAGTTGACTTGGAGCAAGGTTGGTTTTGCAACAAGCCGTTCTCTTATTGAGTGGAGTTACATCATGATAATTTATTTTCAATCTACACAAAGCTTCAGACTCTTCATTCATACTGGTCAAATGACTAGGGTTATTCTTCTTCATATAAAATATTCAACTAACAATGAGTCAAAGTATGCTTTGAATTCAAGCAGAAATACACAATTTAGTTATTTATAACTAAACAGTTAAATTTTGAACAATGAATTAATGAAAATATATTTCATACACGTATGACCTTTTTTCAATCATTTGAATGTTTGTGAATTATTGTTTTAGTTCAACATGGGAATGATATAGGTTTTTTCAAAGTCTAATACAATATTCTATAGTTTGAAGAGCTTAAATTCTTTCAACTCAAATATATTGCTTTGGATGATATTCATACTAATAAATTTCCATTAATACAAATTAATATTCAAAATTTAAAACACCAAACGCACCTAAGGTTTATTTAAGTAGGTACAAGGGATTTTTAGCTTTTCAACTACTTGATTTGATTGAATTACTTGAATACAATTTTAGAATTCAAGATATTGGACTTTTTTAGAGGGTACCTTAACCACTTAAGGACCAACATGTGTTTTTTGGCAACATAGAGATTTTGAGCAAGTACGTGTGACTGGAGATTTGCATATTTGGGGCTGAAATTTTAATAGAATCTGAGGACAAGGAATATCTTTCATATGCACAAATTTCATGACATTCAAAATATGAGTCAAAAGTTACTGCATAATATGTTGTTTGTTTTTCAACTCAGGCAGTCTAGGCAGACCTGAAAAAATCACTTTTTTAAGAAATAAAAATTTGAAATCTGTTCTTCAGATTTATATGTACTCAAAAAGCTTTGAATCATTGCATTTCAATAATTGAAATAAAAGTTATGAGGCTTTTTAGTTTGCAGGTAGTTATGGAATCCTTGCACGAAAAAAACAACTTTGAAGTCTTTTATTTTACTGAAATTTCAATATTTTTGAAAAAAAATAATGCTATTGGATGTAGATTGTTTATTACAACAATTCAACCATTTGGATTGGAGTTTTTTTTAATTTTGTAACTAATTTATTAACAATTTAGTAACTATTTTGAATCATTCTCTACTTCTTTCTACTTACTATTTTTTTCCTACATGTTGTACAACTCTAAATGATCTGAAACTTTTCATGTATGTATCCAACTTGCCTTGAAGAATGAATCCCAAGAAACACAACCATTTTGGACATTTTTTCATAATGATCTAACCTTGTGAAGTGCAGCTGCCCGATTTTTCACAGGGCCAAAAAATGGATTTTTGCCACTTCAAATGCTAATATCTTGCAATCTACGTGGTGAAAATTTCTGAAATTTTTTACCACATATTCTCAAACTAGAGTACTACAAGATCCCACGGTTACATGTGTCAAAAAATGATGTTTTAAAAAAATTTGTACTTGTACTAGAAATGGCAGTTTTGAAGCATTTTTGGTGAGAACATAGTCAAAGAACTATAGGGGTTAATAAATAAAATCCATCATGCTTTGGCAATGAATTCCTTGCCAATTAGGGAATATTGCGGAGCTTGGATTTGGGGTTTAAATCTAGACCAACATCAAGTATTTATCAAGTGAGTACAAWCATTTAATAAAAGGTATTTGAAGGGAAGGGCAAATATTAGAAAAGCAAAGGTTAAATTTGGAGRGGGAGTAAATTTGTGCAAACTTCTTACATTATTTTATGTTCTTCTTCATTTGTTGTCTCTTGATCATTGTATTGAGGATGCATTAAAAAACACTACAGTCCATACCTTCTACCAAAGATTTTTTAAAGTAATAAAAGTTTAGATTCTAGATTTTTTATTTATTATATTTTCCATGGTCAAAATTAAGTTTCCATTGCAAGAAAGTCCACAAGATTAAGAAAGATATTCAAATTTTTTGCCATTTAGGTGGTTACTATTTAGATTTAGGGTTTAGAGGTAAGAACTTACAATTTCTAGTTTCCCTAAAACATAATTGTCTTCCAATTGCTTAAAAAACACAACTCTAAAAAGTAGGGAGAGTGCTTGAAAATGTACGAATATGGAAAGAATCAATTGGAGTAGATTGTGGAAGTAGCTACTTGCCTCTTGACTTGCCTCCATTGTAATACAAACTTTGCTCAATGTATGTAAGACACGTTAGTCACATAATTCAATACAAAGACAATCCTATGATTAGACACTCAATTTAAAATGGAAGGAGTATAATTCTAATAAACAAAAATTCTTGTTGCATGATTCTAATTGGCTAAAATTATGATTTGGAATATCAAACAATGAAAATTTTAAGACAAAAATAATAAATAACTATAATAATTGTATAATTACAACAACATTGACCTTTCAACTATTGTAGATTAATGAAGTCACTTGGAATAAGGTGGGCCCTCCAAGTATGCCAATGACATCTTCATTTGATGTACATGTGTGGAGGAAAATATTTTAGAATCAAACTTTGTTTCTTCACAATCTTTACATGCAATATCCAAATGTCATGTTTTTTAGTGTGTTGGAACCTCTTTTCAAGTGCCAACAAGAAAATCTAAAAATTTGCCTAGTCTGATAATAATAACTAGGCACAAAAGCAAAAAGTGGTGGTTTTGTAGGTATCCACTTTAGTTTGACTACCCATGCCTTACAGGAAAAAAATTGCAACAAAACAACAAAGGATTATGCAAAAAGCAATGCCCAAAGATGAGGGGATTGCGTGAAAAAAATGCAATAGCAAGGAGGGCGGAGCCCAACAAAGAGGCCCATTTCTTCTCGCAATCTTTCATGACAAAGACATTGCATGATGTAATCTAATGCCAAGCAATTATCAAAATAGGATGAACATTCATGATGAATATAGGATGTTGGATGAAAAAATCATAATGCCCAATTATGTAGACGAAAATGAGAAATTGGACATTACGACCTGATTGTGGAGCAGAACCTACCTGCAAAACTGAATGGGCGCTTTTTTAAGAGTGAATTATGGTAAATGAGACTAATGACTTCTGAAGAGAAACTAATTTACTACATCCATGAATTACATTAAATTCCCTCCGTCCCAAAATGTTCTTCTTGGAGTGACATGGAAGAAGGGCCCACACTTTTTGAAAATGTGAAGAGTACTTCACCCAAAGAAACTCTAATGTAACTACAGGAGACACTAACTTTATTCCAAGCACCATAATGGGCTTCCACCTTGCAATTGAGACATACCGTTACGTCAGCCAAAATCACATGCTCCGAAATTAGATGCCCCAAATAAGGTAATCCTGTCATCATTTAAATATATTGGCAAACATGTATATCCATTGAGTGAGCAATTTCTGAGACGTTCCATCTTGACTTTGGATTGACAACACAGGAAGACAAAACAATGAACAAGCAACGCAGGAACTTTCAAGAATGATTGGCCAACGGTGTTCCATTTCAATGACCCCCCAAATCCCACTTTTCAAAGCGYCACTACTACATTTTGAAAACTCATTCAAAACTAAAATTTTTAGAATAGCAAAAGTACATCACATTCTATTAGCAAGTCAAAAAAACATTCTAAAAATAAATTATTTTAAACCTTAGTCCAAGAACATTTTGTCTAATAAGAAGATCGTTTTGGGACGGAGGGACTACTAAATAGTGAAATTAGGTTGCCCGTCACTAATTCCTCGACATTCCACACTATATAGTATCTATTGTTACCGTACAAGAATGCACTACTTGAATAAGTTATTGATGTAGTTGGAACACACCAACCTCCATGGCTCCATATATACAAATGGAGGTATTTGTAGAAATAGTTGTTGACTTTGATGGCATGTAGAATAATTTTATTGGGATAAGGCAACCTAATTGAAAGGCAACCTAATTTCACTATTTCGTGTAGCTTTTAGCGTTGGCAACTCAAGGCTGGGACTAGGAACGCATCATTGCTCAACCCTAATTTATCATCTCCAAACCCTAATTCCGTCGCCGCCTTGGTGATACTGTCCAGTTCCCGAAACCTATATAGTGTTTGCTCTCCTCCGCAGTGTATGTTATTTGAGTTCATCATGTAGGGTTTCCGAGTTGCTTGTCTGTGTTTCTCTTTTGATTGTCTCTTATTCGTACTTTTTATGTGCTTTTGTTCTTCAAGAGTGTTGGCTCGATGTCCTGTTTAGAGATGCCTTGAGAGTGAGGTGTTTTCAAYGACATGGCGCCTAAAACTACCGCCACACTTTGATTTATCACGGTGTGGCAGCGGCCAGACAACCGTAGAACTCCTTCCACGGTGCTTGTGCTACTTCTTGCGCTTGCCCTACTATTCAAGGGTTTACATTCTTTTAGGGTTTGTTTCGTCCTTGCTACATTTGTACTCAAGGTGCGCGCTCGTCTATGGGTGTGACTCCTCTGCCTTCACGGCTGTAGCGAGAGAAGTGTTGGAGCATTAAGGATGTGTGTTCACTTCATGAGCATATCGCTTACCGCGTTCCGAACAGTTTCTTTTGTGATCTGAAGATATTAGAGTAGAGGTGAGGTGTTTGATGCTCTTTCCTCGGTAGTTACTCTTCACATACGGATGGTCTCGCAACGCGAAAGCGCTGTGGGTGCGTCGCTGTTCCTGAGAGACCCGGCGGGCTCTTTGGAGCTCATCATCTTGGTCTGTTGTTTGAGCAGAGACCACAACTAGCTTGTGATTATTTGATTTGTTTGCGCTATGATGATAATGCCGTGAGGCTTTTGTGAAGTGCTGAACGGAGTACTGTGGGCAAATCATCAAAACGACTTCTTCTTCCACTGAGCGCTATTTAGGTTTTCTTTGTGACCTGTGATGACAGATTCATGAGCTCCATCTTAACTTCCAAGATGAAGTAATGATGTTTTCATGACACAGGATTTCTGAGGTCTTTCATAATATTTTCCATTCTGCGTCATGTCAATAACACCTACTCTCATAAGCTTCTGGATGATGACCAATCTTCTGCTTGACATCTTCTGATACACTTTGGTGAAAAAAAATATCATTCAAATGAATCATTGTGTTTGCAAAATGGATTTGAAATGTTAGAAAACAGTGAAAAAAGTAACAAAAAATCACGTCTTTGACTGAACCTCCTTCTACTAAAATGCTTCTCAATCACTCATAACTTCTTGGATTGCTATGAAATTTTAACCACACAAACTAGACTAGTATGCACAACTTTACCAACAAGTATTATTGGATTTAAACATTGTATGAAGAAGTTATAGGCCGCCGAAGTTCACTACAATCCGCCAATGTCTGGATTTTGAACTTTGAATTGCTCCCAATCATTCGAAACAACTCGGATTGACATGAAAACTTTACCACAATAATTAGACTTCAAATTAAACAAAACCCAACAAATTTTATTGAAAAAAAAACATTAGATTACAAAGATACAAGCCTCCAAAGTTGCAGTCATCAAATGCAGTTTGGTGAGCTCAAATTGAACCAGTGAACTTTGATTGACTCCCAAAACTATTATACATCTTGGATTGATCTGAAAATTTTATCGCACAAACTAGATTAGTATGCGCAACTTCTCCAACAAGTTTTATTGAATTTGGACATTGGATGCAAAAGTTACAACCCTTCAAATTTGACTTTTAGGCTATGAGGACGTTTTTCGTCCCCTGTGACATTTAGGGGTTAAGACTATGACATCTATGATCATCCTAGAAAATCCACTCTAGAATGAAAGACTAGCCTACATATGGTTCACTCAAGGTCTGTTGTCCAATCTAGGTACCTTGACTTCACCCTTTTGAGGTTGCAACTTGTGAACCCCGTAATTCATGCTCTATGTCTATTAGTTTACAATGAAAATTTGTTGACTAATTAATTATAGAGAGCCGTCTCATAGGTACCTCCTAGGTGCAAAACATAAGTGTTGAATAGAGCAAAGCAAGTAGATCTCCAGCATGACCCATGGATTTCGAAATCATGGGAGAAATCAATCACTCTTGCTATGAGGTTTGCCTCTCGGCACTCAAAACTTGATGTAATTCCAAACAATCCTCCACTTTCCTCTTTCCACATGTGAAACTACTTCGGCTTTCCCCTATTGTTTCCAAGCTCGAGGTTGACCTTATATGCCCCCATAGTCGCTTCACATCAGCCATTTGAATTGGCTTGATGATAAATTCCTTTGCACCTTCAACTAGGCATCTGGAAGGAGATAAATCAACCAAGTGAAATTGTATTAGATGTTTTCAAAGGCTGAAAAGCTCTCATTTTGAAACACATGTGCAACTAAAAAATTTTACCATCATTACACGCTTTGTGCAACATCCACTWCCAGAAAAAAAAGGCTATAGAAAGACAACATGTATCATTCTTCGGGTGTAAATTTATTTAATGCCACCTAGGGTGTTGCTTAGTTACAATTCTAATACGTAATTGACWTTCCAAGGATTATGAAATAATCCACACACAAGAAATGACAAGTAATGTCATTTCAGYAATGTCATTCTATGTATCCTTTCTCTAGTAGAAAAACATGTCCTAAATGATTGTTCACAATGAAATGAAAAGTGTTTGCAATTTACAACCATCGTGGACAATTTTCAATCAATTAGGACAATCATTTACAACATGTTTTCTACTACTACTTCTGTTTCTTTGGATATCAAGCTGAACCTGAATATCAAGTATGTATGGGATAAGTTGATGGCATAATTAACCTCTTGATGCGATTACTGTCATTTTCAGAAGACATGACAACCACAGGGATTTCCTTGAACGCTAATGTCTTGGCCTGAACATGAAGAAGCATCTGTAGAGATTAGCAACCATCTAAGACTTCCAAACGGATACCCTCTTACTGGCATTTAGATTGAAGATCTTGCTTATGATGAAAATGTCATTGACGCTGCACTTGATGTTGTGCCAAATGACGTCGATGCCGATGATGTCAAACGTAGGCCAGAATTTATGGAGGATGACAGTGGTGAGCCAGTAGACGACGATGGGAGTGCAATGGATGCACAACACGATGTCCGGAGGCTAGTCATGGAGGCCTTTAATCGAGGTAATGCACTGCATGAGGAGACTTTTGCGTCCGCAGGTGCGTCGGATATTGAGGCCGACGTCAATGTGGACACAATAGATGACATGCAACGTTTATACGAGCATGCTACTACATCGGTGTTCGACGGTGCGTCGTCAAGTATGCTGTCTGCGACGATCATCATCATGAACACGTGCGGAGTGTTCCGTGTCAGCAACGAGTTCACGGATGAACTGCTGCAATACTTGTCAAACGACTTGCTTCTCCAAAGCAACAAGTTACCTAACAGTCATTATGTGGCCCGGAAGATCATCCGCAAGTTGGGCTTAGAGTACAATAACATCCACACATGCCCAAATGGATGCGTGCTATATGAAGAGGAGCACGCTAATTTGAGTGCTTGCCCGAAGTGCCACGGTGGTCGGTGGATGGATGGCACAAATTTCGTACCTACAAAGGTCATTTGTCATTTTCCTCTCCTACCGAGGTTGAGACGCATGTTCCGCTCATCTGAGATAGCACAAATGCTGACTAGTTGGACAAAGCATGTCAGTCAGGATGGTGTGATGCGCTTAGTGGTGGACAACCTTGCTTAGAAGCACGTCAGCAAGGATGTTGTGTTTGGCAACTTTGGTGCTGATGATAGGAACCCACGTTTTGCATACGACATCAATCCCTTCAAGTTGAGTAACACAAATTGGTCAACATGGCCGGTTCTCATCTTGATTTACAACTTCGAACCTTGGTTTGTCACCAAGAAGTTTTTCATCTCGCTTGCCCTACTCATTTCAGGGAAGCATTTGCTTGTGATGCAGATATTATACTTCTTAACCCTTATCAGTAGTTCAGTACGTGTAGGCCTTACATGGAAGCCCTCAATCTTGTTGTAGCATGCTACATTTCCCCAAATAGAGGTCATGTCCTATCCATGTGGACATTGCTGTAGACCTCTTTTCCTCCTTTTTCAGACGTTAGGTTGTTCACTTTGATGTTGCAGAGAACGCAATGGGCAGCATGCACTATGAAACCATAGTCACAGGAAACCAGACATCAGTGTGTTGGAAAATAATGTCTTATAGAACGTCTGGATGTTTGTGCTGACGTCTAGCCAGACATCAGTGAATGGGACTTTAGTGCACCCCAAATGCTGATGTGGCATGCTACGTCAGCTTCCAATGTCCACCTCAGATAATTTCCACGTCATCTTGCCACGTTAGCAATTTTAAGGCCCAACCCTACCCGTCCCCTTTTTTTTCATGCCGAGCAGCCCTTTAACCCCTACTTGTTGAAAATCTTTGTTAGTTACTTTCAGATGAAATTGACCAAGGATGCTGACGTGGCGAAGACGTCCGTTGAAGACATTTTTCTAAACATCGATTTATCAGAAGTGATGTCTCCAAAGACATAACTGTTTGAGATAACACTCATACGTCTGATCGAAATTTCAGCTACGCTTTCGATCGCATCCTTGGAAAATCCACATTTTCGCTGTGTCCGCCCGCGTAGCATTTGAATGTCTGATCGGACGGATGATGTGTCTCGGGACGCGAGACGTCAAGGGGCGGACATAAGAAAAAACAGAGTTTTCTTCTAGTGAAAGTTGGAACACATTTCCATTTTCTCTTTGGAATGCTTGTTTTGTACTTTTTCAAAGTTTGGACCAATAACTTAATGACACATAAGTGAGCAAGAAAGTAGGAAGCAATGAGCAGGAAAGTATTTTGTAAAGAAGTGAAAATCAAAGCATGGCAGATTTTAGTTAGAATTAGCCGTAGGCCCCCTTGTCCATATAGTATGCATCCTTTTGGCGTGAGCTTCAAAATGTGGTGAAAAGACTTCACAAAAAAATATCAAAATGAATGTTTTGAAGTTCTTTGTTGAAGATGGCCATGCAAGAAGTTATTTTTTTCCTAATAGCAAGTTTACTCTCGTTGCTATTGTAGTTGATGTGTTCATAATTAGGTTACTCAATTTTTGGTCCTTGCCTTTATGTGAATTTTAAAAGTCAATGTGATTGTCTACCTAGGTGATTATAATTATAGTAGAGAAAATTTATGTCAATGTGGCTTTAAGCTCAAGAGAAATAAATTGATTTTGAATTTGGATGCATGTCTATTGTAGTCAAAGTTTGTTTTCTTGGTCCTCCATTTCTTGCTCTTTTGTGTTGTGTGGTTGAATTTGTCTGTAAAGCTATATTTTCCCATTTGCATTCTACAAAATCTAGCTGTCCAATTCCAAGAATTGCATTACTTGAGAGCAAAAGGTGGCAATATGTTCTCATTGTATGTTGACCACAGGATCCATGTCACGCTCTCATGAAAGTCAAAGCCACACAGAAACATCGATTCACCAAACCGTAAATCCTGTACACAGAACGCAGATCCGCAAAAAACTGTAACAATGGTTGTTCTCACCGAACCATTCAAAAACCCTAGACACCTTGTCCAAAGCAAACTCATCTCCTTGCAATAATGCACACGCAACGGTCAGGTTTCGGTGAAGTAGCTTGAACTGTATTTGTTTCAAAATTCAAACCATACAGTATTCTTAAACCAGATTGCCAAAATCTTTCAATCCAACTAACACTAAGTTAAATTCAACAAGACGTGAGTATTGTATGCTATAAGAAAGAGTACCAACTTATAGTAGTCAGATAGTAAATTCTATGTTGTATACAATGTATAACTTAGATGTAAAAGTAGTTAAGTCACTGTAGAAATCCGAAAGAAGTAAATAAATTATTATCATGTTATTTGGATTCTAACACTTGGAGCCTTCAATTGCAATAACTCTTTCAATTTTTGACGTTTTTCAAAACTTTAAGATGGAGTAGAAGCAAAACTTTTTAAGCTTCATTTTCTTAGTCTAGATCAAATTTGAGAAACACTTATTTTGAAAATTGCATCGAGGTTGTTCAAGGCACATCCACTTTTGGGATGGCCGGACGGCCGGACCCTTGAAGGATAAGGCATACATGTTGTGTCCTCTAGATGACATAGAATTCACCCTTGAAAGATGAGGCGGAGTTTTTTGTCCTTTGGAGGACAAAAAAATCATCTAGTGTGTGGAGACTCACCAATTTTCATCCTTGAAAATGATCAATCTTTTTGTGAAAGTGACCACACTTATGTCAATCATCATGGGAAGTCAAATTTAGTGTCTTTGATTGCTTCCGTATTTTTAGGTAGCTCTAATTCTATGAAGATAATAAAGATTTTTATATGAAAGTGTTTAGTGGCATGCTACCCTACTCACAATTTTTGAAAGGGTAACATTGGGTATTGGTTTATACAATTTTTCCGAAGCTAAACATGTGCGTGTATAGTGCCTTTCCGTGCGATAATAGGTCGTCCTTTAAGGGTTAAACTCTTTTGGATAGAATTGCAACTTTTCATCTTCAATATTAGGAGTGCTAAAGGAAGATCTTTGTTGTGCTATGACTTTCAATGAGTATATTTGGCTTTTCAAAGTAGAAGATGTCACACGGTATAAAAACGCATGATTTCCACAACCACCGGTGAACACATTGCATTTTGTTTAGCTTGGAGCCTTGCGAGTTGCCACCCATTCCTCCCCAATACAGTAGGGCTCTCGGAGGGAAAGGGTTGGCTAGAGCATGGCATCCCCTGAGCTTCTTTTGGTTGGGGCTCCAAGTGTTTGTTCACCATGGAGTTCAATTCAACATGGGTCCAGTGGAGTGTATTTAGGTCAAAAACCCTAAACACGGCCCACCCACAACGGAGAAGAAGACAACCAATGACAATGGAGGGGCGGAGGGTTGGAGTGGCGGAGAAAAAGACATTGTTTAGTGGGAAGAAAAATTATAAGAAGATAAATAATTTCTCAACACCAAGAATTTATATAAAAATCTAATAAAAAATATTATCTTATGGATGTAAAAATGAAAAATGAAATCTTGTCTCAAATTTATATACATTTTTGAATAGAAGGAGTCCAAATGTTTCAGTGTATTTTGGGAAGTTGTTGCTCCTTGCTCTAAATCTAAAATTTCTCCACAAAAATAATATTTTTTGAGTTTAAACCCAACTAAAAAATGAAGGTCATCTACTCTAGTTTCTACTCCAATTGGAATTTTGAAAAAATTCCTAATATTGAATAAATTATTGCAATTTGAACTTTGGATGTATTTTCAATGTCTTTTGCATTCTATTTATAGTCTTATAGAATGACATGGAAATTGAGTTTACACCATGATGTTTGTCACTATACTATACACACATTGTGAAATTTTCAGATTATTTGAACTAATTTTCTATTTGCTGTGATTTTTCTTCACTTTTTCCGCAAAAATTCTCAGAAAAATCAAATTTCATCAAAAAAATACATGGGGCACCTCAAGAATCACCTACAAAATCACATATCGAAGAAAGTTGGATCTAATTAATAGGTTGTATTTCTAAAGCATAGAAAATAGATATATAGGTGCAACAATGCACACTCTTTAGACTTAGCATAATAAATATTTAATGCCTAGATGCTTTGGATTTACAAAAAAGATCTTCACTTCTTAAAGTTGAAATAATAGACAAAATTATTCTATCAACATTGATTAGAACTCATTTTTGAAATAGTGAGATCCCCTATAATTGAAAACACGTAGTCTACTTAGAAAGTACTTGTGACCTAAACCTAATGCCTAGATCTTTTTGGACGAACCTAATAATCATGAACCTCCTCTTCCAATTGGGAAGAGATTGATGTGAGTATAAAATGTGTCTTCTCTTGCCCTGTTGATGTAGGAACTGAACTCTTTATTTCTTGAAGAAAAACTTGTGCATGCTCAAACAAAAGATTATTCCACATGAATCCTCATTGTCGAAGTTGTAAAACATCTTGAAGTGGTAAGCCAGGTATGTTGTTAGCTTGCAAGGAATAATCAGCCTCAACATTTTTTGAGCTTTTTCTGATGTAGAGATTGTTCATAACTTCACATGACTAATGCAAATGGAATAAATCAAAGCTTCAAATGTAGACATAAATATGATCTATAAGAATAAAAAATTCAAAAATTTATTTTCTAGCATTTACAGTCATTTCTTTTTCTACTAGGCAATGTGAAAATTAGGGTTGCTAACAGGTGAGCCTTTGAGCTTGTGAGCATGTGAATAGGAAAAAAAGTGGAAGAAATTTGTATGATGTACCTATGACCGTGGCACGGAGGGGGGTAGTTATTTGGTGGAGTAACCAAATGTGAACAAACAAATAATAGGGTGTTTTAAAATCATGTGGTCAAAAAATTATAAAAGAGTTTAGAGTAATATAGGGTATAGAAAACGGKATTAGACGTCTTTAAAGTACTATAGGATACACAATAATAGGCTCCATTAGAAAATGTAGTAGTACTAAAATAGCCCCCTTTATATTAATTTTTTGACCAAAAGTCTGAAATTGCTACTTTCTCAACTACTTTGAGGGTGGCATATTTGTCAGGATAAAAAAATTAAGTTTTCTATTACTATGAGTATAGTATTGTACTATAGGAAATATACTTTTTAGTTCATATATGGTGTTTTTCATTCATATTTTCTTTTCTTGACGTGAATTTTACTTTTGAACTATAAATTTATGTTTCTCATTCTATCATTCATTTATGGTAAAAATTACATATTATTCTAAAATACATTATAATTTATATAATTTTATTTTCACCTTTAGCCTTGAAAATTCAGAAATAATTTGATTTTTCAATCAATATTATTGAAAAAATATAACATAAATAGAAAATGAATTTTTGCAATAGCAAAAAATATAAAAAATTTATACATCAATTAAATAAAAAGACAAATTTGATTTAATAGTTGAATTTGACTTCAGTGACTACATTGCCCTATACTTTCATTCTTTGTATTGATTACAAGCTAATGATTATAGGTCTCATTGCTTCATGAAATTATTTTATAAATACTGGTAGTCGTATTGCTTTGTAGTCGCTGAGTGATTGAAGGAAAACCAGGAGAGCTGCTGGATAGAACTGAATCCCACTTCCCACATAACTTACTATATTCTGTCATTCCAAAGAAAATTGTAGAGTACATTACATGATCAATATTTTTTGTGTTGCCTAATTATCATACAATTCTTACACAATTTTGATCAAGCATACCAAATTTGGGTTATAGAAAACCAAAACTCTATTTTTGGTGAATTGTTTCATTAAATTTTAATAATTTTACGCTATAAGTTATTGGAAAACATTGATGATGAATTTTTTTAATTCAATTTTGGAAATATGTAGGAAACATCCATATGCACATCTCCCCGTAATAAGCATCTCCAAAAAGGYTTAGAATTTTCTCAAAATGGTTTTAAAAGATGTGATGACAATGTCCAAATTTTGAAAAATAGATATTTCTTCAATGTAATTAGATTTTGGCAAAGCAATTGTACCTTCATGGTCAAATGTACTAAATTAGTAACAATGTGAAGGTCAAATAGCAAAATCTAATTACAACTAAGAGATATCTATCTTTAGAAATTTGGACATTGTCACTCCAACTTTCAAAACCTTTACAAAGTACCTGTATTTTTGGAGATTGGCTCTATTATGGCTCATGTGACTAAAGTTGCTAGAAGGCAGTAGACACATTAGTTCCTATTTGGTACAAATTTTGTGCAAGCAAATGGAAAAATCATAGAATTTGTGTACATATTCTATAATTTATTATATAAGACACCTAGTAGCAACTTTGTAGAAGAATATAACAATTTTAACCTATAAATGATGGAGGCTCATTTTGGGCAAAAATTGACAAAAATTGCATCTTTTTAGAGGATTAATGATATTTTTTTTTTTAAATTTAAAATCCTAGAAAATTCAATGTTGTACTACACTTCTTTAGGAACATATGGATAAACTTTGTGAAACTTTGACCGCATGGATTGTGGATTATGAAAGATTATAATATTTGATGTTAGGTGAAGAATTTTTTTTTCAACTTTGCGCAACAAGGCTTACAAATTTTAACTCCTTGTAGAATGAATGTGGTTTGTTTGTTTTACATTTGTATTTTATATCATATATCTACATTCACGCCAAATTCCAAGATCATAGGGAGAGTTTTGCACATGTTGCCCCAAGTTGTGCACAAGCTATTTGCAAAGTTCAAGGCAACATAACTTTTGATCTGGACTCTTGATTGGAAAAAACAAATAGAATTCCAAAGAATCACATAGATACATATTATGTTCAAATTTCACAAACATCCAACCATATATGATTTTGTAAGAGCCTACTTGAGATTTCTTGCGTATGTTGAACAAACGTATGGTCCTTTAGAGKTTATCATTTTTTGATTGTTTTATCTTCCCGTTTGGAAATTAGCAAGACTATTGGTGTTAGAATGTTTTGTTTTCTAGATATAGAGATATTTCTTGTTTAGAATTTATTACATCTTTTTGAAAAACATGTTTTCATTGATGTTTCTAATGCAAAAATAGATTTGTGGAATACTAGCCTCATTGTGGCTAATGTGACTAATGCCTTCAAGGTCTATTAGCCACATTACTTRCAACATCCAAAACCTTCTACAACTCTCAAGTATTTGGGTGAAATTTTCGTAAAATTTTGATTTTTAATTTAATTTTTAAATTTCTAGTACTACTATACCTTGATGTTCGGTTCGTTCTAGCCAATTTGAAATCATTTTTTTTTGGAGAAATTGTCCTTTGTTAACCACATTCAGAATTTTTCAAATTTCAAATAAACTAGGATTTAACCAAAACTTGAGCAAGATTCATTTATGTTTATTAGCAAGGTTACTCCAAATTAATATGAAACTCCAACTTGACTAGTGTTTATTCAAAAAAAAAATTTTTTTGAACAAATGGCAGAGCCACTGCAGAAAAAGAACAAGCAACCAGGCCAAGGGCCGGTCAAAGAAGAAGGCAAGCACAGACTAAAAAAGAATTCGAGAAAAACGAGACTACATGAAAGTGTAGAGAGGAGGGGGCTCTAGTTCCAAATGAGGTGCTCATCTTTTCTACAGGCAAGAACATGGAAGTAGAGGCAAAGACTATCGAATCAATGCCAAAGAGAATTAGCTTGGAGAGGACTACAACGTACTACAAGTTGAACTTTCAGAAACATTGCACAACCAAAATCCAAGAGGGGTTCCCATAGGACAATGATTATTCCAAACTATCATGATAAAATCTTAAACATGACATATCCTAGGCTTTATTTGGGCTTTATTTGGGCTCCACTCTAGTAAACAAAGCAATATTGAGGTCAAATTATTTTCATTAGTATTGTCTACACTTTTCATATATGTCATGATAAAATTTCTAAAAGTTTCATTCTAGGCCATATTTATTTATTTTTCCTTTATTTTTCAACATATCTGACCCGAGTGTAGGGTATATTGTATTTGGGGTGCAAGTTTGTGTGATCATGGGACATCATTAGATTCTTCAAAATTTAGAAAATAATTTAGGATATGAGAATATGCTACTAAGTTATAACTTAGCTTGCAAAGGATGTAGCTATCTACAACAATCTCTCATTGGTTTAGTATCTTTGAATTATCCACCAACTATTGCTAAAGAAACTCTCTTTAGAATAGCATTCTTGCTTCAATCCCCAAGAATTTTTTTGAGTTCCACTTTGCCATTGGATCCCCAACATTABCACTCTGACACTCTCCCTTTGAAAATCCATGTGGCGGGCTCAAGCCAAAAGGATTGCAAGGGATGTTTTATTACCTTGTGTTTTACTACTAGAAAAGACCAATGCAATTTTATTTTTGCAACATGATAAAATTTTCAAGCTGTGAATTCATATTATTTATTTGAATTCACAAATACATAAGACAACAAATTATTTATTTCCATCACGTATTATAAGATTTAGAAACTCAAAATTCAAATTTTCAATTACAATGCCCAAATTATAAAGTTGAGGATAAAAAATATAGAATTTATTTGACAAGGATTGGGGGGCATTTTTGACATTTATCCTTGAATGCGGGCAATAATTGGAATGACGTTGTTGAAAGAGGATCAACATAGTGTCAACATGGTTCATTTTTAATCTCTTGAAATTTTCAAATATTAAAGCAAGTGAAGGAGAAAATATGTAAGAAAATGATAAAAGAATAACTTGCAAGGGAGTATTATAATTTTTTTCTATTGAAGCTACTATTAATCCCTAAATGCTTAAGGCTTTTGTTGAACTAATTAAAATGTCCACTAAATTGAATAGAAAGACAAAATTTTGACATAATCATCAAATTCTTTTAAATTGGAAATAAACAATTCACACTCATTTTCAAAGGCCTTGCATTTCATGCAAACTTTGTATTTTATATTTAACCCCCAGAGGACCATTGTCCATTCAGGACAATAACAGGATTCCGTGGAGGTACCTACGGGTTGAATTGTCATTGTGATTTTTTGAAACTTCTTTTGAAGATAGAAAAGCTAATGAGCTTTGTGGGAATATAATTCTTTCACAATCAATGTCCACGAAGAAAAGTAATGACCAAAATAAGCTCAAAAATAGGGATGGGGGGAGCACCAAAAAAATTTGCAAAAATCTGAATTTTTTTTCTTCTCAAAGGTTATATTTATGTCTATTTGGAAAGCTTTTATTCATTTGATTTGTATTTTCTATGAGAATGTTATGGACATTGATTTTTATTTTTTAGGCAATTAGAGCATCTTGGTGAAAAAATAACTTGTAAGATTAATTTCTAGATGCAACTTTTGCAATTTTGCAATTTTTTATTGCATGGAGTAATTTACTTTCTAGAACAATCTCTATTGGGATTAGTGAATTTTAAATCCATCTAAAAGATATTAATATTTTAGATTCTCCTTCTATCTTGTAGACATGTACCTACTTCTACTTGACATTTTTGTTTTCTTGGATTGTCAACTCAATTCTCCATTGTAAAGATTTCAAGCTCAAAACTTTCTAGTGCAAAAATTTCAAAGTCAAAAGTGTTAATTGTCAAAAAAATTTAGTTCTGTAATGTAAAAATTAACATCTTTTTTTTCACTATAAAGGCAAATCTTGCAACTTGTGTGGTAAAATTCTAAAATCTTTTCTATACATTCTCATACTAATTAGGTGTAAGATCCTACAGTTAGATGTGCAAAAATTATTTCAATTTCTTTATTTCTCTTTGCTATAGAAATGGCAGCTCTAAGAGTTTTTGGCAGAAAAAAGGCCTTGGGCCTTTAGGGGTAAATAAAAGTACAAATTCAATTTTTTTTCCTCCCAGCCTACTTTGTTTATGCAAAGAAAAAAATAGAATTTAAAAAATGATTATTTTCAATCCAACTAATCATTTTATTAAAAAAGAATGATGTTTACTTATTCTACAAAACTACATTTTTTGAATAAATTTTTTAAGGCTAGCCACATTGAAATGTTTGAAACCAAAAAACGCAACATATCACTTTTAGAAAAAAACTAAAAAACTAAATTGTTTATCTAAATTAATGTACGTGTTCATTGAAAGATTTGAATCATTCCATTTTGATCAACAAATAAATGATTATGAGGAATTTTAGTTTCTCAGCACTTATCGACTCTCTACTTTGAAATAAATTTTGAAGTCCATTATTTAACTCAATTTTTATTTGCTTTTGGAATACATAAAAGAATTTGGGTGTATTTTTTTCATTACAAAATTGCTGCCATTGTGATTGGATTTCTTCAATTCCATAAATTAGTTCTTAACAATTTAGTACTTTGGATTATTCTGTACTTCTTTGTACTTACTAATTTCTCTTGTATGCTCCACAATTTACTTAAAAGAATTATTTTTCAATAATCTAAATTTTTCCAAACATGTAGACTTCTTGATTTGAAGAATGAATTTAAAGATGCACCACCATTTGGGACATTTCTTCATACAAATAAAAGCTTGTGAAGTGCAACTGCCTGATTTTAAAGATGCACCACCATTTGGGACATTTCTTCATACAAATAAAAGCTTGTGAAGTGCAACTGCCTGATTTTCCAAAAGGCTAAAAAATATTATCATATTTATTCAAATGCCAATATTTTGCAATCTGCAATCTACATGGTGAAAATATCTGAAATTTATTCTACGTATTTCCAAACTAGTACACTACAATCTATGTGTGTCCAAAAATGTTTATTTTTCTAAAATTTTGTCCTTGTTCTAGAAACAATAATTTTGAAGAGTCCTTGGTGACAATATGGTTATGGTTCTTTAGGGGTTAAAAAGTAGCTTTCCTTTCATCCGTTTAATCATCAATTAAAAAACAAATATATAATTTAAGGGATCAATCAACATTGTTTGATTATATTTTGGCATTTCTTTGAGTATGTCCAATTGAAGGAGATGAAATGAGTTTGGAGGCAAAATTGAGATCCACACATGGTCTTTGGCTCATAATAAATGCTCATTTTATTACAGCTTCACACTCAACAACAAAATGTCCACAAGTTTTGTTTGAAAATGMCCAAAGAATTTTACTTTTCAATAATTCAAAACTGCATTTTAAGAAGGGCTCCTAATCTCAATGTGATGATATTAAGGGTGCACTAAAATCTTCCTACAATACARAATAGGTCTTTAAAAGTTAGTTTTAGCCTTGATCCAAAACATTTTCCAAACAAGAAGATCATTTTAAATAGGAGGTAGAACTGTATATAGAATCCATATTTACAGTATATCAAAACTTGTTTCACATTATTGAGAAATTGCCATTGAAAATTTGAAAAGAATACGCTGTTAGCTCACAGTCTTTGACTGACTAACCTTGTTAGCACTTAGTCTTTGGTTCTTTTTAATACATGGAGGTACTTGAAGTTTTT
Organism: Pleurozium schreberi; assembly: GCA_006891605.1. NCBI lineage: Eukaryota > Viridiplantae > Streptophyta > Bryopsida > Hypnales > Hylocomiaceae > Pleurozium > Pleurozium schreberi. The sequence continues at coordinate 63,731 of VACF01001709.1, forward strand.
AATTTTGACCATAAAAAATTAAACAAACTACCTTTACCTATACTAAATTCTAAAATTGGATTTCCCGTCACTAATTTCTTGACATTCCGCACTACATAATTATTTGTTGTTTTTCTTCAAGAGTGTAGAATTTTTGAATTAGTTACCAATGGTGATGGAACTCATGAACTTCCATGTGTACAAATGGAAGTATTTATAAAAATATTTGTTGAATTTGAAGGTTTATAGAGTAACTTTTGAGGGCCAAGCAAGCTAATTGTAAAGACAACCTAATTTCACTATTTAATGAAGGATACATGGAATTAATTGTGAAAAATATTGATTTATGGATTGCAAGGTTGTAACAATTTAAAGTGATCAATTTATAGTAAAAAGACATTGTTTAGTGGGAAGAAAAATTATAAGAAGATAAATAATTGCTCAACACCAAGAATTTATATAAAAATCTAATAAAAAATATTATTGTATGGATGTAAAAATGAAAAATGAAATCTTGTCTCAAATTTATAAACATTTTTGAATAGAAGGAGTTCAAATTCACAATAAAGCAAATTGGATCCTATAATAATTTCAAAATGTATATTTGTGTTATTTTATTCAATTTTTCAATTGAATATGGTTAACTGTGTTTTTAGAAACATCTTCAAAAAAATTGAAAACATTATAGTTATTTTATCTTATTGATCATGCCAAAATTAACCTTGTATTTTTAAATTGTTTGGAATACAACTCTGAACAAAATTTCCTCTACAACTAGCTTGTTTGTATGGACCACATACTAGAAATGTTCAAGGTAACATTTTTATTCCATTTCCACTATGTTTTTCATTGTAACAAAGTTAAAGTAAAAAAGTTTTTTTGTTTGTTTTATTTTCTACATCCAATACACCGACCAAATAAAAATTTTGGCCAAATTTAGACATCAAATTAAATTTATATTTTCAATTAACTAATGTAGAAATTTTGATATTTTTTTTCTTATAAAACTGATATGTTTTCTTTATACGTTATTTTTTTTTTCCAAAAACTAGATGGAAACATCAAATCACTGTAGTTTTTCAAAATCAGTTCCTACATGACTATTACAAATTTATTTGGATAGATTTTTATGCCTATAAGCTCAGATTTTTCTAGTAAAAGTTTTTGAGTTTTTTTCATAAAAAAATTAATTAGCTTGAGAAGAAAATATTTTATAAAGTTAATAAAAAACTTTAGCAAAAGTTATATTACAAAAACCTAGAAGTGGATTCAGTTGATGAGTTGATAGCACAAAAATAATTGCAAGAAGTCAAAATATAAATTATAAGATTTTACTTCCAATATACCCTATTTTTACATGCATGTAAAGCATTGATTTGGGTTTTTTATTTTTAATTTGGACTTGCAATGTAAAAGTGAAGGACAATTTGGTTCTTTGGGCAATCTTAACTTTTTTTGTTTTAGAAAAAAGAGTACACAGAATTCATTTATGAACATAATGATCACAATCTGTTAAAAGAGATCGTGTCACAAAGACTATGCACTGAAAAAATGGCTTCCCATCTTGACATCCCCCGGATCAAAATTTAAAATATCCACCCCGAATACCCCCCAAATATGTGTACAAAATACATATATTGAATATGTATACTAAATATGTATACGGGTAAATCCCATATTGCTTGTCCATCCTATTACCTTCTGAAGATTATACGAGGTGGAAGGGGAGACGCAAATTTTAAAAATTTAATTGGGGTGAGTTAATAATTTAAGGCATTGGGTTGAGTTAATAATTTTAAAAAAATGTTGTCTTTTGGGTGCATGCCTCACTATGCTATGCACCCAAAAGAGAGCACTCACAAACTATGCATGTTTGCTTGGTACAAGAGTCTTGTTGTTGGGGTTCCATTGTGTTTCAATTCCATCTAAACTCATATTATCCCTAAGGCCTTATTTCTTCCGTAAACCACTTCAAGGAAATCGCTCGTTCATTTCCTTGGAAGGTTCTAGAGCCGTAATGCCCGATTACGAGGCCAAACCTGCGTAATCGAGCATTACGGATTCTTCATCCAATTTTGTTATTTCATCCCTAGTGTTTCATCCAACTTCATTTTCCCTGCTCGTGATTTACGTCGTGCAATGTCCCTTGTAGTCATGCATTTTGCAATATAAAGCGCCTCTTCATCACGCTCCGCCCTCCTTGTTGGCCCTTTATATTGCGAAATGCCCTCCTCCTTGGGCATTGCCCTATACAAAAAACACTTAAAATTGTCATTTCTACAGCTAAGAGTTAAGAATTTGAAAAAAAATATTTTTGCACAACTAACTACAGGATCTTACACCTAACTAGTATGAGAATTCATGGATAAATTTTGAGAATTTTTTACCACACAAATTGCAAGATGTTTGCATTTATAGTGAAAAAAAAGTTTTTTCAACAAATTGAAAAGATTAGATTTTTTGACTGACTATGAACATATTTTAGTTAAAACTTTTACACAACATATTGTTGAGCCTTAAATCTTTATAGTGGAGGATTGAGTTGAGAGTTTAGGTGGGGGTGGGGGGAAATTAATATAACTCACATTTCATTCTTAAAAGAAATTGTTACATAGAGGTAGGCATAAGATAGAAGGAAAATCTAAAACATTAATATCTTTTAGATGGATTAAAATGCGCTAATATTATTGGTGAGATTGTGAGACTCTAGAAAATAAACTCTACCATGAAAAAACAAAATTAAAACAAAATCAAAACATTGAAAAAATTGCTCTCATAAATCTTGCAAGTTATTTTTTTCTCAAAGATGTTCTAACTGCCCCTAAAACTAAAACTTGTCCATAACTTTCTCATGATAAGTACAAATGAAATAAAATCAAAAGTTTCCAAATAGAAAAAAATACAATATATGAGAAAGATCATTAAAAAAATTCATTTTTTTGCAAATTTTATTTTTGGTGCCTAATCTCCCTATTTTTGAGTTTTTTGGTCATCACTTTTGTTTCCGAGCACCAATTATGGAAAAAATTATATTCCCACAAAGCTTATTAGTTTTTCTAATTGCAAAAAATGTTTCAAAAAATCATGATGAAATTCAATCCATAGGTATTTGCCCAAAATCCCCTTTGTCCTTCAAAATGGCAATGATCCTTCAGGGATTAAAACTATGAATGATTTAGTTTTTTTCTTGATTCTTATATCAATGTCTACATAATAATTTTTAAAAGAACAAAATCAAGTGTTTTTTTTTCATTTTTCTTTAGCTTTCAATTTAATTCTTGAACTCAAAGACTTTAAATTCATACATTGCCATGCAATTTTATTTTCTAGAAATGGCTATCATAGTCATTTAAAATTGCAAGAACAAGATTGTCATTTGAAAAAACTTACATTTTTCTATTGAATTTAAATCTAAATCAAATGTAAACCTTTGTTATTCCAACAAATTGGATAGTGGAGTTGGATGTTATAAGGACTATTGTGAAATTGCCGTGGTCACACAAAATCAACCAACAAACTTAAAAAAAAAAAGCTTCACAATAAATTGAGGACTTCAAGGATTACATCGTTCTAAAATGTCGATTTTATTGTATTGACACAAACTAGGGCACCGAAATGATGACATTGCACATTTTAAACTAAAGGCTTTCTAGTACGTATTGATTCCAATCCAAAGTGTCTACATGTGAAATGTACATTTGAAGTGATTAATTTGTAAATGTAAAGAAAATTCAAGTTTTCTTGATTGGTGAGAGATTTAAATGAGAAAGAAGGGTTCAAATGTCAAAAATCCAACATGCAAGAAGATGACACGTATGGAAAACCAAACTTATGGCAGCCRTAGGAATTTAAAACAAAGGTAGTTTGAGTGAATAGAGCCCAACTACCTAAATTTGTGCAATGTAGAAGAGAAACAACAACCATAAGAGGCCACATTGGATTTCTAATTACTAAAGGTTGTGGGCAATTTCTAGAAGTGATTAGTTCATAGGAATACATAAATTGTTCTTCAAAGAGTGAGTTCATCGGAGAGATTATAGATAGCCACATTTGCAGAGACAACATCAAGTCTATAGAAGAATTACAATGTTTGTTACAATTACAAGGAGCGTCTGAGATAGTGGTGTATAAAGCTGTGTATTTATTGGATAGACTTCAGGTGGAGGCAGAGCCAAGGCCTAAAAAGTGGAATCGCCGAGGACAATTTGCAATTGAAGACCGTTGTTGTTATTTTTGGTACCGTCACGCTGCTCGGCTGTTAGGTTGGTGTAATCGCCATCAATTTCCAAAGTTTGTGCGAGATTTACTAAAACAAGTTTTCAAATCTCCCTCAAGACTAGAAGATGAAGACGGCGGCGCGCGCTTGCAAGTCCAAAGAAGATCCAATCCACCAACTGCAAGAGAATTTGCAACTTCAAGTGAGTGGGTATTTTGGTTCAAGATTCTTCCAAATTGTTTGTAGTCCACTTGTTAGGCAGAATTGCTTTAGTCCCAAGCAAACGGTCCCACCACCTGAAGGAAGGCCTAAATTCCATGAGATTATCATCTCTGAATGCATTGAAGTTGAGGTGTTGGTCTCACAAGCTAAATGCAACAACACAAATAATGAAGTGTAATTCATCACTGCAGCATGTGATCCTATCTGTGCAGCATAGTCAAATTGTGAAGCTGTGTGCATATATGTTGAGGGTTGTGGGCATTGTAGGCGTTGTGGGTTCTCTTTCTACTTGGAGGTTTACTCGATTAGGGTTCAACAAATAAGGGAAGCGCGGACATAATTGAAAGGTGGCTGAATAACTTGAGGAGAGCGATTCTTGCATGATACTTTGAGTCTAATTGAAGTCAAGGTTGCATTGGCTATGGATCCTACGGAGTTTCTTTGAGGGCGCTTTTCTTTATGAAGTTTGGGTTTACCAATTTGGAGCTGAGAGCGGAAACAATTGAAAGGTAGCTCGGGAACTTGCAGAGAATGATTCATGTATGATGGACTGAGGTTAGAATGAAGTTAGAGTATGGAACTTGATGCAAATATTGGGCATTGTTCATACAGGTCAAGCTGTTTAGGGTGGTTTAGTCTTTGTAGTTAGGATTTGGCATTTCGGTGGGTAGAGTAGACGCAGTTGCCATCGAAGTAGCACATCTAAAAAGTTTGATCTTCCACGACACTTTGCTTCTAGATTGAAGTCAAGTTTTTGGTAGCTCAGATATTGGGGTTGTTCATGTGGAGATGTTGTGGTTTAGGTTTCTTGCTTTACATGAGTTGCAATTTCAGTAGAACTTTGTGTCAGTATCTGTTGCCGCGTTCTTGCTAGCGATAGAAGAGTGTGTACAGGATTAGAGAACCTTAAAGATTGATACTTTCACATTGAGCTTTCCCCGACCTACGTTCCAGTCCCGTTTTCTGAAGCTGAAGTCATTTGAATTTGTTCATGTCGATGTCAAGCTGCTGCAGTTGTGTCTTCCTCCATGCTCGGTGACTTGAGAGTCTAGGATTGAGCGCTATGGAGAATCGAACAGATACAGATGCAAGGGAGTAGAAGGCCGTAATTTGTTTGACTGAAAACTTAGTATGAAAGCTCCATATGTCGGTGGTTGTTGATGCAGGGAACTAGTGAGTGCTTTTTTCTCTCGAAATCCTTAGGGTTGAGCCATTTTAGAGGGGGGTCCAGAAAGCTGTTTACAGTGACCGGGGAGTGGAAGATTTCAAGAGAAGGATTCATACGTGGGACTTTTGTGTGGAGACTGAATTAAACTTCTAGTCAACAATTTGGAAGCCGGAGACATTGGAATTATTGGTGCTAAAGACCGAGAAGGAGCTATAAAATCAAACAAGCAATTAACTTTCCCATGAGCTCCCTCACCATCCATTCCTCCTTAAAACCCCAGGGTTTATTGATCAACCCTGAGCAGCCCATGGATGTAAGGTTGTCCATGAGTTCCATCTTCTCTGGTTCGGAAGAGAAAATAACCGGAATCACTTTCCGGAGCTTCACTTCAACCGCGGAAGAAGTAGAAGGTCTTGGCTTATTTCTACGTAACTTAGGCATGGACACAAACTAAACTCACTGGGATCCGCTCCTAACCTAGCCACACGTTCCGTTCCTCACTCTCTCTTTCTCCAATCTCAACCAGATACAAACACCTGCACAAACAACCACATACACTCCCACTTCTCCGCTTACGATGATGCTCCAACAATAAAAAAAAACTTGCTGACGAAAGGTAGAATTCATGTGGACACTCCAAACAGCAAGGGCAAAAGAGGGGGAACAGGCAGTCTCAGGCTTTATATAGCCTCAGGACCTGGGACTGGTCATGATGACCTAATCCGGTCCGGTCCTGATCATCTGGTTGACCCTAATCTGGGTTGGAACTACTTCCTTTCCAGACTCCTCTCAACCAAATATCCGCCAGTTCACCCTCTTCTTTGTTGTCACTGTCAAATTCCATTTTTCATTCGTCCTTTAATTGAACCCAGATTCCAAACAACTGGATTTTGTTCCAAATTCTGGCTAATTTAGAAAAATAAAAAAATTATGTTGCAACAGAGGTACTAGCCCATTTTGGTGTAGATGGATTACACGTTGGATTTCATCTCCCTACCCTTGAGGACGCTGCGGCTTGCAAACGGGAGTTTTTGGCTTTCAAGCTCCAATGCATCAGCAAATGGAGAGACAAGAATTTCAAGGATTTGTGGGGCATGATCATATGGAATCATTCATTACAAATTCGCCACCCTAACCTCTTCATTCTTGCAAAATTGGCTTTTGTTTAGTGTGTTTCAACTGCAACTTGTGAACATGCTTTCAGTGTGCAAAATTTGCCATCAAAACACAAGTGAGAAATAAGATGGGCAGTAAGAACTTGGAATCCATGATGCGAATTGCTTTAGAGGGACCATATAAGGAGATTGATCATGTTCTTATTGATGTTGTTATTCTTTGGAAAAACGATAGCAAGTATCGTTTCTTATACTCTAACCCCTCTTCATATTTGAATGGTGCAGGTGGTAGTAGTGCATCGTATTCATCTGGGGCACTTGATACTGATGGTAGAGCTACTGAAATTCCATGACTTTTTATACTAACCGTACTAACCAGCCTCTGGAAAATACTTGGACCCTCCTTTGGATCCTTGTATTTTCCGAAGGCTACATCCTTGGCCCTAGTTTGGTAGGGGCTTGGCCAGGTTTAAATCCTACCAAGGATACTTAAAAATTCAAAAAAAAATAAATTGGGAATGGAGTAAAAACTCTCCCATGGAAACCAAAAAAAAATTGGAAAAGGAGTGAAAACTCTTCCTTGGAAACCAAAAAAATTTGGGAGTGGAATGAAAACTCTCCCACAAAAATAAAAAAAATCGGCTCTAGTTTCCACATTTTGGAAAATGGCCAAGTCCCAAACTTTATATACAGCAAATTGTTGAATGGAATTTCAGAATGTGTGATTCATCTGAAAAAAAAAAAAAAAAAATTTAGGCTGCAACCAAGTGAAATTGAAAAAAGCCAAGCCAAATACAGAGTATCATTATGGAGCTACACTAAATAGTGAAATTAATTTACCTTTACAAATAGGTTGCTTAACCCCTCAACACCCAAGGGGATGAAAAGTGTGGCCTCACATAGGCTGCAATCCACTTTGAAGAGCTCTAACTTTTGCATCCATTGTTTGAATTCAATAAAACTTGTTGGAAAAGTTGTGCATACTAGTCTAGTTTCTATGGTAAAACTTCCAGATTAATCCAAGACTTATTGAGTTTGTGAAAGTCATTTGAAGTTCTTAGGTTCAATTTGGATGTAGCACACTGCATTGTGATCGTTGCAACTTTGGGGGATTGTATCTTTTTCATCAAATGTTTGTTTTCAATAAAATTTGTTGAATATTGTTTTCATAAAGGTCTAGGTATTGTGGTAAAAGTTTCATGCCAATCCAAGTTGTTTTGAATGTTTGGGAGCAATTCAAAGTTCAAAATCTAGGAATTTTGCATTTCAATGAACTTCGGCGGTCATAACTTCTTCATATATGATCATTTTTCAATAATTTTTGTTGTAAGGGTTGCACTTAGTCACTTACTAATCTAGCTTGTGTGGTTAAAGTTTCAAATCCATTCAAGACGTTATTAGTCACTGAGAAGTATTTTAGTAGAAGGAAGATCAACCACAAATGTGATTTTTTGCCACATTTTTCACTATTTTTTTACTTTCCAAATCCATTTTGCAAGCACAATGAGTCATTTTTATGATTTTTTTCCCACCAAAGTATTCATATTTTGGTCTTGAATCACTTGGTAGTTTAATGTTTTTTTATTTGAGTTGGTTTTAGAAATTGAATTTCATCTCCAAATATGTTTTTTAGTGTTGAAAAAAGGTGCTTAAATTTGAAAGACATGTGATTGTAGTAAGTTCTTACTTGAAAGACTCCTTATAGGTCATTACTCAAAATCTTATCTCTAGAACTATACTTAAAACACCCGGCCTTTTTCTTGAAATTTCAACACCTTTTTGCAATACTAAAACATTATAATCTTTCAATCTATACCGAGAATCTATATGATCAAATGACCCCAAATTTGTTCCACACCATCTACAACATGCACACTACAATATTGTATGGTTGAAATACTCATAACTAGCTTAAAAACAACCATSGTTGGATCTTGCAAAGGGAGGATGCTTTTAAGCATGGTTGTACCTTAGACAATGAGGGGTTGAAAGCATTCCGGAGCTGGCTCAGTCAAAAGGCGCATAATTGGGTCATTTAGCGTGCTCTTTGTATGTGGCCATCCAATTTGTTGGTTGACTACCCCATTGCAAAATGGTGAACGCACCATGCCAAGAGGGATAGGCATGGCAACCCAAAATCCGGAATGTCATGTCCAATTTATTTTTGCTTAAAATTGCATTACCAACGCAGTAAATTAAATATGTTCCATAAATACCTAATATGGGGGATAAGGAGAATATTAGGACTTGGTACGATAAGTGGTGGCTCGCCCATTACTTAACGTAGTAGGAAGCCGATTCCCTCAGGCCTCTCAGTATATGAAAGTATTGTCTTTCACACTTACTCAAGCTCCTACCTTTGCCTTAGCAATAGAGGCCTTGACACCCCAAAAGGCCTTGGGTAGGGGGCCTCTTGCTATATCTAATATTCGTATGCTACTCGGATGATGGTTGGTGATATCTACATCAAAACTACATAAATAAGTGAAATAGGCCAATTGCCTTAATAAATAGGTTGCTACAAAACTCAAAAAATTACCTCATGACTTAATATTTGTCCATGTGGAACTGTATGGAACTTTTTGAACAGGTGCACCAATCCATGCTACTTATAGTTAAGGCTATGGTTTAATGAATTCTTTTGTACAATAGTAATGAATATTTATATTGTGTAAAATGTCAAAAAATTATTGAAAGGCAACCTAATTTCACTATTTAGTGTAGGTGATTCCTAGATAAAATTTGGCTATTGGTCTTCACATATAGTATTAATTTGACTATTATGAGCAAAAAAAATGAAAATTCCATTCACAAAAGTAGCCTCAAATATTGCTTGTGACTTTTGTGCCAAATAGATGGGTATATACATGTCTACATTGAATATAGGTTTGAAGGGGACCAAACAATTAAAGGGACTTATTGTGAAAAACTATAGATGTTTGAAGCATGATGTTTATCCCCCAAGACACTTTAGTAATTATTTATGTACAACAAAGGTAGATATTTATATAGTGTAAAATTTCAATTAATTCATATGGGTCCCCTTAATATCCCTATTAAGTGTAGAGAGTTCTACCATATAAATATTATTGTTATTCAAAGTTGATTTAAAGGAAGAATCAAATTCTAATAGTTTGGCTTACATGTGAGGCTATTCACTTGAGATCCTTTCATTGACTCTAAATAGTTTGTTCCAAAATTCTGCACTTGCCTTCTTGAAGGCTTGCRTGGATTTTATGATGACGGCCCCAAAGATATCAAAGGGGGCCAAATTAGACTAGAGTTGAATATGTCCGCATTCATAATTAAACCTATACCAAATACTCTCATAGAGTAGTTCAACATTATTTTCTCAATGTTTTATACTAATTCATTTAATTGGGTTGGCATCCAATGAATGACAAGAAATTCTCTTGCATATAGGTACAACTATTCATCCTCAGAAATAGAGGTGGACACAAGAGATCTTCTTCTTCTATAGTAGCTTGACTTCCAATGAGTGCTTTTGGATTTTTTTAACTCTTGAACGCTAAAGCTGACATTTTGTGTCCTCTAGATGACAAGATTCAAACCGTGTAGGAGAGAATTGCAACTTTTCATCCTCGGTACTACGAGTGGAAAGGAAAGATCTTTTCTAGTACTTTGACTTCCAATGAGTACATTTGGCTTTTCAAAGTAGATCATGTCAGAGAGTATAAAAAATGCATGATTTCCACTACCATCGGTCCATCCTTCAAGGGTGAAACCAATGATTCCCACGATATCACAATGGAAATCCACGGATGATTTCCACGGTCAAAATACAATCCGTCCTTTTAGGGTTAACAGTGAAATTAGGTCGCCCCTCACTAATTTCTCGACATTTCACACTAAATAAATATTTACTGTACATGTACAAGAATGCACTATTTTTGAATTAGTTATTGGTGTAGTTGGGACTCATGAACCTCTACGTGTAGAGTTGGAAGTATTTGTAGAAATATTTGTTGACTTTGATGGCTTGTAGAGTAACTTTCTTGGGGTAAGGCAACCTAATTGTAAAGTCAACCTAATTTCACTATTTAGTGTAGCTAACCAGTCACTCCTAAGATAGTTGGTTTCTACAAGAGTATCGAGCAACGGCCATGTATTGTACACACCAGCCCTGGAGCTCCCGTAAACTAGATTCTATGAAATTTCTAAACCGTTCCTCCGAGTGCACTAAACCCTAAACCCCAGACAATCTAATTAGATCGAGAGGATTCATTCTAGCTAGCAGGCACCGACACCATCTGATCAAATGTACATGCGCAATTTCATACCTTGAATACTGTGATCCTATAATCTACAACCTCCTCGACCGCAGAGTTGCGTTAATTGCGAGACATCAAAAAAATCTCTCTTCTTCGATGACCACTGTCTTCATTCGGGAGGGTTGTTTTTGCGCAACCACCGCGTGTCATGTGGTGCTGGATTTATCAGCCCTCTCGGTGCCGAAAGCCTCGGAGGTTCAATTCGGACCAGAGACCCAATTGATATTCGAACCKCCAGATACCCATGAGATTTTTGAAACAAAGATCTCTTCTTTGCAGAGATTTCAAGCCCAACATTTCGAGGACATAAGGGTTCTTCATTGAATTGATGATACCCTAAACTAATCCTTCCGCAGTAAGTTCCAAAATTTCAAATTCTTTTCTGATTTGGATTCCTGGGCCGTTCGATTCACACACTGGCAACCCTGTTGTGATGGCGCCATTGCGCTATCTACCAAGCTGGTGAACTGGATGACCGCCCGAAGTTTCAAAGCTGATAGCACTGGAAGAGTTTGATTCACTCAAAGGTATCGTTTCTGAATCCATTATCAACAGTTCAATGTCCGTGGCATTCCTTGGAGTAGYGGCCGTTTCCWCTTCTTCTTCTTCACCTAACGCAATCTCAGGTTGATGTGGCTCCGAGGAAGCCARTCCTAAGTCGTGGAGCCTTCCCACAACCTGACGCATGAAGGGCCTCTCCATGTTGCTCCGTCGCACACACCACAATGCGAGCTCCACCAGACTCACCAGCTGTTGTCGGTCAAAATCGTCTCCTAAATTAGGGTCGGCCAAATTATCAAACCTCTCCTGCCTCCAAGCCTCGCCTACCTGCAAATCACGAAGAAGAAGAAGATAATAGTTAGAGCCTCTGTCACCTTCTGTCACCTTCTGTCACCTGATTGTCACCTTGTCTCTAACATCGCATGATCCTCTGTTCTCTCACCAAACGTACACTCCCCGTGTAATCTCATTGAACACCTCTGTTATTTTCTTAGGAGTAAATATCGTAGAAAAGAGTTTGGGAACTATAGAAAGAAATTCAGAGTACGATCCGGAATCCTTGCAATCCTACGAACATTTAACCTTCTCCGACACTGCCTCGGGGGCACAAACGAGCTTCTATCAACATTCTCAATACATTTCAGAACTGGATATGTGGAAATTGTCCGATTCAAAGTGCATACAACTTGACAGATTGCAAGGATATCCATGATATTCGAAATAACAGCACTTGTGTTCAATAGAGAGAGTTAAGTTTCAAGTACTGTCATATCCATTTTATGCGAGACATTGTACCATCACAATGTTACAAAACTCCTGATAGAATCACATGTATTTTGGATGCTTAAGATGTGACATTTTAGAGGTCTGTGTGTATCGCAGATATGCCGAATGCAACTTCACACCGGCTGCACCTCAAAACTTCATCAATGCAATCGTTTAAGTCAAGCCAAAGATCGAGAGCTTACCCTTTGAGCAATGTACATAGGATGTCGTCCGGTGAGGATCTCCATCAGCACAACTCCAAACGCATACACGTCACTCTTTTCCGTCAGCTGCCCCGTTTCATGATACCTGCAACCCAATTGGAAACAACACAGTATCGCAATATCAGTGTACCAATCTTAGGTTTACAACTTATCGTCATGTTCGTTACAATGGCGAAATTTGACAACATTTGTCAACCCATTTACAAACGGGGCTCTCTACTAAGATCCTCCGCCGTTGAAGTTCGTTCATTTAAAGACGCGGCAAAGCTGGAACTGGACTGGTTTAGGGTTTATCGTTTAAAATCTCAGACCTACACACGTGCGTCCTAGACTTTAAAGCCGTGAGGTTTGAGTTGGTTAAAGATAAACCCATGATTGAAATTGAAAGCCTTAACCCGTTTAGGGTTATCAGAAGTGCTGAAAATCATTTATCAGACCCTTTCTGTCCTCTACGGTATGTAGTTACAGTGGTGATTTTTAGCACTTGAATATCTCATTTTAGCAAACTGAAACTCGTCGAATAATCGTACACGAGGTACCTTGACGCCGTCGTCGGTGCTTGCAAGCACAAAATCGACCAAACAACAGATTGTGCCAGGATAGAAACAAGGAAAGAAAGAAATTTAWAGCGTCTTACTCKGGGTCAAGATATCCTGGAGTGCCTTTGACGACTGTGGAAATATGGGTGGCTTCTTCCTGCCCAATGGTTTTCAGTTTCGACAGTCCAAAATCCGCCACCTTAGCCACCAATTTGTGGGTGAGTAAGATGTTGGTGCTTTTGATGTCTCGATGGATCACGGGCGGGGAGCATTTATCATGCAGATACTCCAACCCTGGAAGCACCAAATTCGCCACGATTAGGTTGCATCAATTAGCTACACATCAATGTTTGTAGGAGTGAGAACCAAGCATTCGACTCTATCTCAAAATCTTAGGGATTACGATTTCAGCATTATTGTGCCSTTCTTCTTAACTACTGATAGAGCACAATTGCACTATTGAGGTGCAACTATTGATGTTAAATGTTCAGTGGTGTGAAAGTAGAGATCCGTGCGTCGCCACTCTCATACTCAACATGAAGCTTGAAGTCTTTCACGTAACACGGTTCCAAGGAAAAGTTTAGCTACCCTCTGCAACTTGAAGGATGATACTCGTTCTCTGTTGCCAGCTCAAGGGATTCGCAGCACCGGTCTCTCCTAAAGGACGAGGTTGCAATCGGGCTGCATAAGTAAGTAGTACCCAGATTGGTAGAGATACTGATTGGCTTCCATTACGGGATTCGGTTTGGTGCCCACCAGAACATTCACGGCTAATACTCCCCTCGAGCATCCTGCGATGAGGAACAGAAGAAACGCCACCCACTGATAGTTCATCCTGCGCAAATGACACACAGTCTGTGCATTGAACGCAAATTATTCGCAATCTCAATTCTCTAGTACCATCCAACGAATACAATCCTCAAAGCCCTGAACGAAGAACCGCCCGCCCAGACAGCAGAAACTAATCGAGCCTGTCGATCGACGAATCCAAGTTTCCAAGTGAACCCAGAATGTGTTAATTGTAGAGACGATCGATCATTCATGCGCGTGGATTGCCAACTGAAGCGGTTTCGTGATTCAGAAATCTTGTAAGCTTATAACAGGAGAGACAATTGCTACAGTAAATCCGCAAGAGAGATGCTCGTTCAATTCAATTCAACTCTCTCCGAGTGAGCCAAACAACAGTAATTGGGACTGTCAACCGGCGGCCGTCGCCTTGGCGTGTTTACGAGTTCCACGGTCCTTGAGAGTCCGTTAGTCAACCGCGGAGAGTCCCTGCTCCTGCTTTGACCGTAACTTACTGTAGGACTCTCTGGACGCTCACAAGGAATCTTCCGCAAGGGAAACCAACCACAAGAAGTGCGACTCCCGTGGCGAAGGGGGGTTTCGCAGCTATTGGGGAGATGCTGACTTGGGTCGGAGGTGGGGACGGGTGTCGGCGAACGCATGAGTTGAGGCCACCGCATGTCGGCATCAACGGAAATCCGCCGGGCACGGTGAGTCTCGAAAAGCGGGCGAGCCTCAAAAAAATCCACTGAATAGAAGAGTCTGTTGGACGATAAGCCGTGCAGCCTTTTGAAATTTTGGGATGCCAACTCTCTTCTAATTTTGGGGTGTCACAACGGGACTTTCTCAAACAATAGGGTGTCAAAAATGTCACCTTGGAAAAGAATTGGGGTGCCTACTAGGCCTACTTCCAATATGGAAGAAAAAACTTATAATCTTAACCTTGTAAGGACTTTGCGGACCAAAGTGGTCCAATGGATGACTTCACTATTAACTCCATAGAAAAAGAGAATGTTTGAAAAATTAGAGAATTTTGGTGATTACTTTGGTAGTGGGGGCCATGGCCTTGCAAGGTTAACCTTTAACCTTTGCATCCTGTGGATGATAGAGAAAATCGTATAGGACAGAATTGCAACTTTTCATCCTTAGTCTTAGGAGTGGAAAGGAAAGATCTTTTCGCAAGACGTTAAATCATGCCTACAAAGGTGGCCTGTGAGAATCCCTAGCTTGGCCCGTAGGACCCGGCCAAGCACAAGCGTGCAAGACTTTGATGCTACAAGGCATCGACCCCAATAAAACTAAGAAAGAAGACCACCTTCGCCATCTTGCGCAGGACAACGGTTTTAGGGTTTAGGGCGGTAGATTAGGGCTTTAGATTTTCTTTAAAACTATGAACTAATTTACATATCCCACAGTATTTGTCTTACCTCCTACCACTCCATGAGTATATAAAAAGTTGTCTCTTCAATTCGAAACACAAATTACAAAAAGTTGAAATAATTTTTTATGTTTTATTAAAAACAACTTGTTGTGGTACAATTCAAACAACATATTTCAAAGTTTCATATTTCAACAAATTGTAGAATTGTAGAACACAAATGGAGCTCTCATAAAATCGTCCATGCTTTATAAATGGATTGTAGCCAACTGGTATCCAAAATATCTTTTAGGTTTACAAATGCAATTTTTCTTGCTTCTAATATGTCACATATGTGATTAAATGTGACTCAAGATCCCTATTTGTTTGTAAGGTCATCCAACATAATTGTAAAAAAGAGATGAAGCAATGAAGCACCTAATTTCTAAAATGAGGAGTTTTTCCACCAAAGGGGCAATTGCAATAAAAAAAAACTTTCTTTCCAACATCTTATTCCATTCCCATACTGTAGCTTGTATAATCTTCCGTTACAAAAATGTTTGGCACTTCCAAAAACCTCCTGAATTGGCAGAATTGAGGGAAATATGATAAAAGGAATTTGTTCAAGGAGAGCCAATGCACCGCTTTCATTAATGTGATGATCTTTAATGTAATGATCTTGAATGTAATGATCTTAGGCTTATCACTCTCTAAGTTAGCTTCTTCAATGTATTGCAAACTTTTTTTTGCAATTTTCCTTTATGCAACCTACCAACAAGAGTGCAATCCCAAATGACTGAGACTCTCATTATGCCTTTTCAAAATAAAGTTCTGAAATGTGACTAAACCATTTGTGACCCCCATAATATCTTGTGCTTTAAACTTCTGTACTGTACTGTACAATACAGCAGACCTGAAAGCGGACGGCTGGATTGAAACATACTAGACGGATAGCTACAGAGACGCCAATTATGCAACAATGAGTCGTAAATCTGGAATCGGTACAAAAATCCACAAGAGGTGTAGGAAATTGGTCATTAGTCACTATTCATCATCTTCATCACTATCACCGCCAATAGAAATGGGACCATCTCTATCTGGCAATGCATAAGAACCAGACAAATAAAATGGATCAACTAAAGCATCCAGAATGCGGCGCTCTAGGTCTTTCTCTTCAATCCACATGGAGCTTTGCTGCCGAACTGTTTCTTTCTCTTTCCCGACCAGACGAAGAAATTTCTTCTCCCTAAACTGCCGTCTCGCGGAGCTGGTTGAACACCTTGAGAACAGGAATTCAGACTCTCGGGTTGCAGATCCAGGGTTTAGGGTTTATGAGCATCACCGGCGTGCATTTGTTAGGTTGTTCCTATTGGCAGTAGGGTGAAGTCTTGCGTTAAATTATGCATTCTAGTCTCTTAGTAATTGGTACATTACTCAGCTGCGCGCACTTGGAGTGGCCAACTTTCTTAACATTCTCGAGGAGCTGATTGAACACCTTAAAATTAGTCAAGTGGATTCTAGGATTGCCGATCTAGGGTTTAGGATTACGATCAGCGAGCATATGTATTGTTGTCTCTATTGGCAACAGAGTAAACTCGTGCATGTAGATGATGCGGTTAATGCACTTAGTAATGGAACATTATACTCAAGTGCGACGCACGTAGTGACCAACTTCATGGGTACATTTTTGGTCAAGTTCAAATGTGGTTACAATATTGCTATTTGCAATCGGATGAGTCGTTGCGGCGTCTGCACAATTTGATTCGAGACAAGCATATGTGTCAGTCTACTGTCTAGCAATTTCTGTCTCAGAGCGCGACAGTTCTCACTGCTTTCTACGCTTACATTGCCGACGTTGTCTTCGCGCAGTGGAAGAATGTGCTTTCTAGGCTTGAAGAGCTGGATGCTGAATTGGCAAAGCCCGACTTATGGGAGGATGCTGCCAAAGCTGGCCAGTTCAGCCGCGAGAGGGGTGCACTAGCGGGTCAAGTGAAGTCTGTCGTTAATATGGAGGAGGAGTTGCTGGAGCACGTTGGGCTTGCGGAGCTGGCCTGTGAAGAGAACGATACTCAAGTAGCCTCAGTAAGTAACGGACCACGTATATGCTGCAATTTGCAAATGGGTGTTGACAAGGACCATTAATATGAACCTATCAGCGCAAGCAAACTCATAGTCTTTGGAATAATTCTTTGGTAGATTTTCCACTGTACCAGGTTCTTATGGATGTTTTCCACAGGATGCAACCCTTGGATTGGCAGAGCTTCGTAAGGTTGCTGGTGAGAAGGAGCTGGTTGCGTTGCTTTCTGGTGAACACGACTCACGTTCCTGTTTTATAGAGGTGATTCTTGAGGGATCCGTCTCAGCTTCTCATCTAGGATGTGACCCGTGAACCTTAGAACGCTTGATCATGATGTCCTTGTTTCTTGTCTTCATTTGTATGTAGTTGTGTATCTGTTGCCTTAACAATTCAAACAGTTCTTACCGTAACTTTGAGAATCTTAGCAATCTCTCCCCAGTGTCCTTCCCTGTTTTGCTCCGTTCTGCACTTTCGGGTTTACCATGGAGGCCTCAGTATCTCTGAAGTGTAATTGGACCTTGTGCAATCCACTCTGGTATTATTGATTGCTATTTGAAACGTGTAAAGATTCATTTGATAGCAAGAACGATTTGGATCGCAGGTTCAGGCAGGGGCAGGTGGGACTGAAAGCATGGACTGGGCCGCGATGGTCATGCGAATGTATAAAATGTGGGCTCAGAATCGTGACTATGAAGTGACACTGGTAGATGAGATGCCTGGTGAAGAGGCTGGTATCAAGAGGGCAACAATTCGAGTTGACGGGTTGTATGCATATGGGTATGCCAAAACAGAAGCTGGGGTGCATCGTCTAGTGCGCATTTCTCCTTTCGATGCAGGCAAGCGCCGTCACACGTCCTTTGCTGCAGTGGCGGTGATTCCTGCTCTGGACGAGTCAGAAGTGAGTATTGAGATTGATGAGACTGATCTAAGAATAGAGAGATTCCGAGCTGGTGGGGCTGGAGGTCAGCATGTCAACAAAACGGAAAGTGCTGTTCGCATTATCCACCTTCCCACGGGCATCGTTGTACAATGCCAGGCAGACAGGTATAGACCCCTTTGAATGGAACTCTGATARCCATRCTATAGATGTGTTTCTTSWAAAGTRGAGTGGTAGAGTATCTCARYGCTGTATTTATCTTATCCTTATCYTTATTTATGTGCTTGYCYAGTAAGTTTGCCATTTATGCAGCCGTATGATGCGTCCACTCCTGTGTGCTTGCAGATCACAACATCGGAACAAGGCAACAGCTCTGAATATGCTGCAGTCTCGCCTTCATCAAATAGAGGTGACACGTAGGGCGAAGGCCAATGCTCAACATACACAAGCCCTTGCGGATGTCTCATGGGGTAGTCAAATCCGTTCATACGTTCTTCAGGTCAGAACGCTCTTTGGCTAATCTCAGCATTTCTCACTCTGAAACAGCAGAGGCTAGTCATTTGTTTTTGTTGATTTTTTCTCTCTGCTGTTCTGCTCAGTAAATTTGTGTCGCTGCTTTCAAAGAATTAAATGGAAGTCGGATTCTGTGCCGGGTGTATTTCAGCCTTATCAGATGGTGAAGGACTTACGCACAAACTACGAGGTTTCAGATCCAAGTTCAGTATTGGACGGTGAAATTGATGGATTTATTCTTTCCTATTTGGCGAACTGCTCAACCTCCTAGACTCCCTGCCGTCAACACCACACTAGTACAAACATCTGGTGGCACAAAAAGTATGGGATTGGAAAAGCGCTGCATGGTAACCTCTCTTTTTCCTTTCCTTTGCTAGTSCATGCTGTAGTCAACTGTGGAAACAAAGCAAGCTGTTGGGAATGAAGAATCTGTGGTTCTGTGCTCTGACTGGGATGTGGCGCTTCTGCAGATATGATATTTCTRCACCAGACTTGAAACCCGAATTTCCACATGAGGGCAATTGCTTTGACCTGTGCTTGTTGATTTCCATGTCAAGATTGAACAAGAAGGAAAGCCATCCTATCGTGCTTACTCGAGTCATCTTCAGACGACAATTTGGTGCTTTGTAATTACCCTGGATCTAGACAAATTGGGTTTGAAGGTGACGGAACCTAATTGTGCCAAGCTATGCACTCCGCCTGTTGCTGGATTTGGTTTTCATTTGCTAAACCATATAACTTGACACATGGGGTCGTAACGATGCTTTYAGTAGGAAGACTAAGAAAGATGCAAAGTCTCTTTCAGAGTGCTGAAGAGACTCACGAAGACACAGTTTGTTGTCATTCAATGGGGATTTAAATTTGGTAAATAATCTGGCAAGGGCACTGGCTGCAACATCAGATTTGATGCCAGCTCCACGGAAGACAGCGGTTGAGAAGAAAACAACCGCATTGATACCCGAAAATTGTTGGATCATGAAGAGGCTGGCTCCTACACTTACAACTGCAAAGAGAAATACACCACAGAAAACAGACAGTTGGTTGATTAAAAGACTCACAGCAGGAAATTTCATGTACTCAAATTCCGAACCTTAGTGACAAGCTGACTCAATGAAAGGAACCAAATATACCTTTCCGGTAACGCATGCTCAATAGCTCCCCCCAGGTGGCGTCTTCCTCGATAGCCTGAGGATTCTCAGAATTCAGGTCCCCTATAGACTCCTCAAATTTATTAGCCTTCCCCCACAGTAGCCTTGACGCAATTTCTGCCTCTGCGAACTTCCCTTGCTGGACGAAATTCAAACACTGAGGCTCTTAGTGAAAGTCCAAGTTATATCCCAGTCGAGTCCTATGCTGAACTGAAAACGAATACTTCTAAATGCAAGCTAAATCGGTTTACAATCCATGCGCATGCAACTCAAATGATGGAATAGCAGCCATGGAGTAGAAATATGATGGACAATAGCAATAAATGGAGAAAGGCTGCTTGGGAAGGGGTGCAACCTTGACAAGCCAACGTGGRCTCTCTGGGCACTTAAACATGCCCAAGAATAGGAGGATGGCAGGGACTGTGGCCATTAAAAACATGGCTCGCCACCTGATTCAAATAATAGACACAAGATTACACAGAATGTCACCTAATTCAGAACCAAGTCAACTTTAGTCACCAATGTTTCCAAAAGTGCATATGCTGCGGGCTACAACAGGATTTACATCACGTTCTAATAGAACAAATTTTCTTATATATCTAGGATTATATCGTACTAAGTCATTCTGCTTAAGTTTGAAATGATCCTTTTAATTCAAACTCTACAAGTTCAAWTTTTTTTGTTAGAATCAGTTCGGGCCACAGATATTTGTGGGGGGTGGGTGGGGTGGGGGTGGGGGAGGATGAACTATCACCGTTTACTCCTCCAATGCTACCTATTGACTGATTTCTGAAACACGTAAAATGAAAGATCCGTGTTAAGTGGCAGCCAACTATTACCAGCCAGGCATATCTGCAAGTGGAAGGCCTGCAACAAGAGCGAGCAGAATGCCAATATTGATGCCGACCTGATTCAATGATCCCAGAGCGCCACGATCCTCAGTGGGAGCAATCTGCCAAGATAACAACAATTGCTGAATGAATGAACTTCTTGAGGTAATGCAGAGGATAAGGAAGAAAATTAACCCCTTTAAGAACCAAGCGGCCCAACTTTAGCGTCAAGGCTTATTTAGTACGGAGTACTTCTTTGTGAGACATATTGAGACTTCCTTTTGTTAAATTTTCATTTATTTTTTACCAACACATGTAATGATCATCACTAGGCCCCATCGGAATTATATAATCACAATATGATCGCTATAATTGGTCATTGTAAAACCATCAAACAGGGATTACCAAGGACACTCGAGGATTCAAGTAATTCATTTACCTCTGAGATGTACAGCGGCACCACAGCAGAAGAAATTCCAATCCCAATGCCTGCCACGATGCGTCCAAGCACCATGCTTTCAAAGCCGCTTGAAGTGGAACTGCCCCAGCCATGTCACATTCTTTTGAGAAAATGAACCTAAAATCTAGACTCAGTGCCACGAGCCCAAGTTCATTGACAAGTACCGCTGCATGTCCTTAAACTAAAATAATTCAAGATCTTCACCTTAATAGAGGACCCAGAAGCAGAGGTACTGCATTGAGCTGGAATGTCCGGCGCCGGCCTATTTTGTCTGCTAAAACACCGCCTGAAAAGGACCCTACGGCTGCCCCTGCTAATGTAGAACTCACTACCCATCCTGCACACACGTATGAGTGGATTTCAATTTTTTCCTTCACAAGCCATTCACTTAGGCTCCGCCCACACCAACCAAGTGGCGATTTGAGCAAAATGGGATTAGTTACAAAATGCSAACACTGCCCAACCTGTGTCTAGAAAACCTGGTGCTAACTAGCTTACATTCATTCCACCAGTGCACACTAAACTTCGACTTAAACAAGTGCACATATATCAATGGTTTGAAGTGCAATACCTGCCTGCACCAATCAAGTACCCWCGATTAACTAACTAGAAAGCCTAACTCTCCATGAGTTTCATTGCAAGTGCAGGCACAAAACGGGTTAGTTAACTTCCAACTAGTTAATGGAACTTAACACTGCCGTTGCCAAATTGGGGCTACTCAGTTGGTGCGGGCAGAGCCTACAAAGCTAACTTAATTCAACTGCAATGGACAGACTACCTTGAAGAATAGCATCGTCAGCAAAGCCAAGCCCGGCAGCAATGTGCTCCAGGGAGCCGTTGATCACGCTGCAGCAACAAATTCATTCATTAGTAAAATCGAAGTTCACCAACTAGGAGGCTTACATGACATGGAATTGAAAGGAGGAGACTTACCCAAGATGATATCCAAACAGAACAGAAGCCAAGCATGCCGTGAGCACGAATGGTAGCACGGCATCTCCAGATGACGACCAAAGTTTCCTCATTCCCATCATTGGTAATCAATCAGCTGGAGCACAGTCTGAGTCGTTAGAGGAAAGGGCATACAACTGTAATGCAATTCCGGTTGGCTATTGAAACAATGAGTAATAAGTTCCCAATTAATTTGAGGATACTAAAAATGTTACGAGTCTCCTGTTGATTGACATCACTTCATCTGTTCACACACCTGGTTGGAATTCGAAAAGCAAGTTTGTTGCAAACATGACTTGGCTAAATGTCTACGGTCACTAATCTTTGAAGGGAAACGGGATTTTGTACTGGCACTATATTAGTGGTCTCTAACCTCCCACTAGGACTGATTGTATAAGAATTTCATACATAGCGATGAAACTTGATCGCAACAGAATGGGCTCTTGTAGTACCCAAAGTGACCTCTCTAGTGATCTTAACAGTGATTCCCTAAAATGACACTCCTATATAATGGTTGAAACGTCACAACGCGCAAAAGAATAGCATCCTCTACCTCTCTGAAAGTCATTCATTCTCCATAGCTCTAGTGAATGGGGCAGGCATGAGGTTGGTCTCACTGGTCGCCCCTACGCGAGGAATGCTCACCTTCCACGGCATCACAAACCAAGCATTCCATGGTGCCACCTCCTCTGCCTTGCCRCCCTCTTCACGGCTCCTCACACCCCACGCAACAACAGCAACAACAGTATTATCAATAACTACAAGATCGCGTCCTCGCTCATCCTACTCTTTGAGGGCTTCCAGGCCATCCACATTTGTATCCAGGAGGAGCGGAGGATTGGCAGCGATGGTGCGACGCAAGGAAGTCGCGGTTGTTGGTGTYGCTGCTGCCGGACTCGCGGTCACTGCCCGCGTCGTCATGAGCATGTTGCGGCGCAGCCATTCGGGTGAGGAGGTGGATTGGGGAATGGCGAGATTAAGCTCTGGGGACTGGATTTGGGGGGAGTTCAGGGAGATCAGGAAATTAGGGTTCGGACTGTGGCGTTTTATGACGTGTTGGGAAGAATTTAGCGATTTTGAGGAGTAACTTGGTGAATTTGGGTTTGGTTAAGAGAGTAAGGTGGCTGGAGTATTTGGGGTTTAAGGATTTGGTAGAAAGCAAGAATTTGAGGGTGATTTCCGGAAATCGGCTGAATTTCAGGGGGGATGAGGAAATTAGGGTTTAGCAATGTGGCGTTTGATTTCTTGTTGATAGGCATTTAGCGATTTTGCGGGGTAACTTGTTAAACCTAAGTTTGGTTATGAGATCAAGGTGAATGGAATTTTGGGTTCTTATGGATTTGGTATGAAGCAAGAATTTTAGGGGGTTTTTCGAAGTTGGCTGAATTTTTGTTTTGGTGGTTGGGGTTCTGAGAGGTTTAGGGTTTTGTGCTTGTTTGTGTGCGGGTAGATGTKTCGGATGGGATTAAGGTGCGTCTCAAACTATCGGCATCGGACATTTTGAGAGTAGCGGACCAGATTATTTCGACTTCAACAAGTGTTCATGACGCAGTTGCTGCTGTTCCCTTTGATCAAGTAAGAATAAGAAAAATGATGCCTTCAGCCCTACGTCTTAGGTCCATGATTTTTTCGTCCATATTTCACGGATTGCAGGTTTAAACCCAGTTTCCAGGTCCTTAACATATTGGTAACGAGGTTTTTGTTTTTATTGGCGTTTCTACAGGTGAACTATGAGAATGTGATTGCGCCATTGGCAAATCTAGAGTCAGAGGAGTTTGCATTGGTTCAAAGTTGTGTGTTTCCTGCCCTGGTGTCGACTTCGAAGGAAGTTCGAGATGCCAGTTCTGAGGCCGAGAAGAGAATTGATGCCTACAATGTAAAGTGCAGGTAGTTATGTATTTCAGTGTTAGTTTGCAATCTAATGTCTCTTATGTGCTGCATGAAACTCTTGGTGTGTTTTATTGGACACAAGTGAAGTCGTGTAATGGGATGTCTTACTATTTGGTGCAAAGTGCAGTATGCGTGAAGATGTATACCGTGTTGTGAAGGCCTTTGCTGAGAAGGCCGATCCTTTGAGCCCTCAAGCCCAGCGATTTGTGGAACATTTGGTTAGTCCCTTCCTTTCGCGTTTTTCCCGTAATTTGGGTGGCTACTAGGTCCTAAAGTAGAGTATACTAYCTACGTCACTATAAGCAATTTAACATACTTAGGACTGCGAATCTTTGGAGGTCACTATGGAGCTGTAGAAAGATCCCTTTGGGTACTAGAGCCAATCTGTTGAGATCAAGTTTTTTGCTCACTGTGTACGAATTTAACAGGAGTCAGTACATGAGACGGGGTCAGGTTCCTAATATCCTGTACTTTGCAACCCGTTCGGGTTGAAATTAGTTGTGCGTAAGGTTTTCCAAGAACAAACAACATAAAGTAGAGGCTCCATTTTATTCATACAGTACGTTAGAGGCTCCATTGACCGTGCATGTGAACTTTGRTTTGTGCGAAGTGTGAATGGAACCTCTCCTTTGTATTGTGGATGAAAACTTTACATTGTTTATGATCTTTACTCCTCACTAGTGGAGACGCTCTTATGCATCTCGTTTGCTGCAGGTCAGAGATTACGAGAGACTGGGTTTGAACTTATCTGCAGACATTAGGAGGAAGGTCGAGTTTTTGAAGACCACCATTGGCGAGCTGTGCATCGAATTTCAGCAGAACATGAATGAAGAGAATCGACGCCTCTACTTCACTGAAAGTGATCTAGCAGGATTACCTGCGGACTTCATTAAGGTCGTACTTCTGTAGGAATCKAGTCTTTGTCTGGGACTTCTGTGGGACTTGAAAATTGCAAGCACAGAGTCAGTGTCGTAAGATCAAGGATTTTATAGTCGATTATTCTTGTGTGGCTCGTCTTCGTAACTTGTTCTGCGTTCCCGTGGGGTTTCTAAAGCCTTTTTCTTTGTGGCACCGCTCTTCAGGAACTTGCTCGTGATAGCGAGGGCAAGCTGGAGATCAACCTGAAGTATCCTCATTACTTTCCTATTATGGAGCGATGTAAGGTATGCCAGTTCCAACTCCACCATTGAAGCTATTCTGATGGATGATAGAGACTGACTAGTAGGCGTAAGAAGTTAGATTCCAAGCTTCGTGATGGTTACTGGTGTTGTAATGCCTATCATTACGAAGTTTAATGATCCTGCATATATTTTGCTGTTGACTCTACGCTGTCTGAGGTGAGAGTTACATATACGTATAGTTTTTTCTTCCTCTTGTATATCGAGGCGTTATTATTACACTAGAAATCGTAATTTTTTTAAATCTTTGTCGCTAAGGCTGTACCATCTTCATTGGGCAGGTGGGAAGTACAAGGAAAGCTGTGGCCATTGCTTATGATCAGCGTTGTATGGAGGAGAACGTGACTATTTTGGAGATTGTTACATCTGCTTTCTTTGGACCCTGCAAAGGTTTTTAATTCTCAAGAGACCCTTTAGTCCCTTGAATCATCCAGGATGTCTTTCCTTAATATCTACTGCTATTATTTGGAGTCTTACATTGAGTTCAAATTGCTATTTTTTAAGATTGGCCGAGTAACTAGTAAGATCAATCTGAGTGATATATGATGGATCTTTTGCTGCATCCTGTGCTATATGCTTTGAGCATTTCGAAGTAATTTGGGTGAATGAAATCAAGCACAATCTTCTTGCATGCAGGTATTTTCTGCAGAGATGTTTGAAACCAAGTTCAAGGGCAACGTGCTTAGCAAGGTAGCCGGCAGAGAGTACCGAGACGAGGTACTATTTCTTTTGATTGCATCTGCAATTGTCCTTCTTTTAGATTTGGTCATGCAAGGAGGACACTTGCTAGTTATCCATATATAATTCTAGAGAATCCTTGTTGATCACCCTATGAAATGACATTGAAACAAATCCTCATCACCATGTTTTGTAAAAATTGATCTTAGTTTGAACAATTGAAAGCTCTGTACGCCAATGAGCCACTGTCTTCACAAGTRAGAGYATGTRAAGAGCATTAATTGTGCTTGATTTGCTCTGATTTGKAACAACTTTGCTCTAAATAGCTCYTAGTTGGCACTGTTTTTAAGTGGTRCCATGCCACYAYTAAAGAATGTTATTATGTCTTAGGCCCTACATTTGCAGCAATCGGAGAGGATAATCGAAACACTCTCTAATCAACGTTAACTTGAGATTTGTTGACGTTAATCCCCTGTGCCAGGTTCTTGCTCCCGGAGCTACTAAAGATGCTGCAGTGATTGTGCGGGAGTTTTTGGGACGGGAGCCAACACAGGAGGCATTTTTGAGAAGCAAGGGATTG
Organism: Pleurozium schreberi; assembly: GCA_006891605.1. Classification (NCBI taxonomy): domain Eukaryota; kingdom Viridiplantae; phylum Streptophyta; class Bryopsida; order Hypnales; family Hylocomiaceae; genus Pleurozium; species Pleurozium schreberi. The sequence continues at coordinate 90,077 of VACF01001709.1, forward strand.
TAGGTTGTGTGTATAAAGTGTAGTGCTCACGAAAGGTTGTCATTGAATTGGGTWACAAGCTCCCCTTTTTAGGCAGGTGAATCAAATAGATTAGTCAGAAGTTCCAAGTGRCTGCTTTTTGCGTTGTGTTGTGCCTGCTGAGCTATCTTCCTTCCAACAAGACCAGTCATTCTGAGCTGTCTACGGACYAAGATCTGAATGTKTCAGATGCTCAGRAATATTTTCATAATAAGATATGTTCAACGGTTCAATTCTCTTCGAACAAATTTTTTTAACAGTGGGCCTATAATCATGGTTTTGTTGACTTTCTAATTTTAGAATGACATGGCAACTTTGGTTTATACTGTCATGTTTTTCACTACAATATAMACCCAGATTTTTTTAGTGCAAATTCCAGATTTTTTTAGCATATTTTGTATTTGATATGAATTTTCTTCACTTTCTCCAAACAGTCCACAGTAATTTCAAATTTTCACGAAAAAACTGAAAATATTACCACTGGTAGAAGACATGGTAGAAGACATGGAACTTCAACTTTCAAAAATGTATGTAAAAAAATTTATTCATACATAGGTGCAAAATGGCAGCAATTGAAGTGAAAGATTTTGAAGCTAGAATTTGTGGTTATGAGCCCATCCTTTTAGGGTTAAGGAGTTTGAAGTTGATAGAATACACTTCATGGTGATTTGTGGATTAACCCCTAAAGGACGGACCTATTACCACGGAGAAAAGGTAGGTTGTGGACTGTGGACTGTCAAGTGTTAAGATGGTGGGAAGTTAAACCGTGTAGCACATAAGGTGGGTACACCCAAAAGTGCCACAAATTGGTATTGTGTCTAGTTACTATTATTGGGGTGATCAGAATTTCATATTGTCTTGTTGGCAAATGCAAGCACAATCCAATGCACCAAAAAACGCAGCATTTGGATATAGTACTCAAAAGTTCTTAAGGGTCATAGTTTGTTTCTGAAAGTGCCATCTACAGTCTCTGTACATGACTGATTTTAGAAATGTACATGGATTGTAGATGGTGCTTTAAGGTCAGCTGCACTTTTGGATGTACCCACCTTAAAGTGACAGCAGCATCTAAAAATTTTCTACATCAAGGAAGTGGACTGTGGACCGTCAAGTGTTAGACGGTGGGAAGTTAAACCGTGTAGCACATAAAGTGACAGCAACATCTAAAAATTTGCTATATCAAGGACTCATCAGAGTAGGCATGAATTTCCGTGACTTTGTGTTACAATTTGCAACACCTAAAAATGACAATACATTCAATGACCCTATTTCTTGCTTTCCATGTCAAAGCACATTTCTACTTTCACATTTACCCAAAAAACGGATGAAAAATACCTTTTCTGCATCCACTGCAGTTGATTTTTGTCATCCAAAGGATGTGAAACATCCTTGTCGACCTTTAAGGCGTAAGCACCATTCTATGTAGAAAAGTCAACAATACCATAAAAAAAGAGGAATTTCAACACCACCTTGTAAAAGTGCCTAATCAAGTCCTCTAAAAAAATTAGATGAAAAATTGCTTTTTTCCATCTTTTAAAGGTGATAAATTTTTGGCCTCCCGAATGCTTCAACTGAAGGTTAAACACCAAATAACACTTGCATGGATGTCCAAATTATACCTACAAAGTAGCTCCTCTACTTTAAGGGCAAAGCACCACTCTAATTCAAGAATGAAACAAGAAACATTAGTTAACCCTTGAACGACGCGGAGGACGTTTATTGTCCTTTCAATGACAACTTTAACCCCTAAAGGACCGACATGCATTTTTTGACAACATAGAAATTTTGGGCACGTACGTGTGACTGGAGATTTGCATATTTTGGGCTGAAATTTTAGTAGAATGTGGGGACGAGGAATATCTTTCATATGCACAAATTTCATGGCATTCGGAAATATGAGTCAAAAGTTATTGCATAATATGTTGTTTGTTTCTCAACTTGGGCAGTCCGGGGAGATCTAAAAAAATCACTTTTTTAAGAAATAAAAATTTGAAATTCATTCTTCAGATTTATATGTAATCAAAAAGCTTTGAATCATTGCATTTCAATAGTTGAGATGAAAGTTATGTGGTTTTTTAGTTTGCGGGCAATTATGGAATCCCTACACCCAAAAAAACTTTGAAGTCCTTTATTTAACTGAAATTTCAATATTTTTGAAAAAAAATAATGCTATTGGATGAAGATTGTTTATTACAACAATTCAACCATTTGGATTGGAGTTTTTTAATTTTAGAACTAGTTTATTAACAATTTAGTATTTTAAATCATTCTCTGCTTCTTTCTACTTACTATTTTTTTCCTATATGTTGTACAATAGTGCTCATGATCTCTTCCCCGGGGCTCACGCTTGCGCTTCAAATAAGCCCACACACAAGCAGTAGTTTCTGTAACTCCTCCCTGAACCCTTTCCTTCTCACTGCACATCAACAAATTCAACTAATATTAGCACTCTCATCAGAAATCTTCTGCAAATCTCAGTTGCGGTAGCGCYAGTCGTCAAGCTCCCATATCCAAGTAAAGAGCGAACTTGCAGTTCCAGTCGACACAAGGATAACAGCTCTATGTCGTCAGAGTTATCTTATGTAACAGAAATGGGATTGTAAGTAAAGTTATCATGGTTACATAACACCAGGATTTGAATGGGAAGAGATGTGGAGAGACCTGTTACAGAGAAAAGTTCCAAATCGGCATGAAAGCACGCAATCCATGAGCTCCACCAGGTATGCCTGAGTGAAAACGAAAGTGGAAACCATTAATAGGCAAGTCGTACTTTAAACTTCATTCATCAAATACAGCAGTCTCCCAAGCCACTATCTGTTTATATCCTGATTCATTTCTAATAACGTCATCATCAATCATTTCATTTCATTTCAGGACTTGAAAGTTGGCGAGACCTGGATAATGACAATGAAAAATAACCTGACGGGACAACAATAAAGGTAGAAGTGTGTCACAATCGCAAAAATGTAACGTACCTGAGTAAATTCAAAAGCACTTGGATAGATTCGCAAAAGTTGTGCCACAGCATCCATCCACTGTGGCAGCAGATGAATTAGTCACGTAAAAATTCATATTTTTTTAACATAATAAGCTCAAAATCACATCTTCTGAATCAACAGGTCAAAAAGGTACCTGAAGAAAAATTGGTGAGTAATGACTTGACTGTGCACCCGGAGATTGACTGCCGACGGAGGACGAAGATGAATTCTCAACAGTCGCTCGCCGTGGTGGGGTGGAAGTTTGGCCTGCTTGCCTCATTATTGAATCAGTCGCAGCCAAGCTCCGGGTCCCAGTAAATGTGGGAAGTCCTARTCTATCCGAAAACATATGCCCGAAAGCCAGCCAGTCCTTCTCTATAAGGGCCTGTTCATAACAGACATTTTCACTTGTGAGGTGATGACAAGCTCAAGAAGTCAACGTCACCAAGAAACTACTAACAATTGATAATCTTTCAGACCATTGTCAGCAGAAGCACAAGAATAACATTTCCAAAACAATGTGCTACCATGAAATGCAAGAAAATATACCGATAGAAAGATGCGTTCATGCAGGATAGCCCAAATAGACATCTTTACCTGAAAACCCTGAAAGGTACGGTAATATGGATCAAGGAGGAGGCTTGCCAAAGTGACCAATTGTGCAGTTCTATCCCACCCATCACTGGAAAACCATAATGCAACTTCTTAGTTCCTACATAGTATCCCTACAAAATTGATAGAGGGTGAATGAAAATGAAAGTTTTGCATATAAATATAAACAGAGAATAAAAATACGAATCCATATTCTGCGCTCAGATCATCCTGAATGTAGGTGCATGATCAGACAACTTAGGCAGAGTAGGGAAGTATTCAATGTGTCACCTGCAATGAACCAAAACGGAAGCACCCTCAAGGTGAATGCGAGAAGCAATCCACACGGCACTAGTGAGAATCTTATGACAGTGTAGTAGCCAGCCACTATCCTCCAACGCTGACGCTGCTCCAGCTACACTGGCAACATTCCCTCCAACCCATGCGCGTCCTCCACTTCGCTGCAAACAAACCCTGCCTGTGTAAGTTCAAGGACAAGACAAGCCAGTATTCTCTAGGGTTCCAAAGAGTAACAGTCAAGCCAAGTTGGGGAATCATCTTCCCCCATACCAATTGACACCAACAACCTACATCTAAAGCTACTGAGAAAGGAACCTTGCATACCAATAAGGAAGACGATCCATCAGAGGAACAAGCGCCGTGAGTATCTAAGAAATCCCTCATCTTAGTCAAGCTGTCACGCATCCCATGAATATTATCGATGCCCAAGAAAATCACCTGGGGAATAGTATCAAAACACACCATCAGCGGATGTTTTGAACTGCGCACAGCACTTCGTACCACAAATAGCAGTTAAACAACTTTTACCTCAGATTGTAGATAATTAGCAGATGATTCCGACCCACCCCCCATTGCACCATTGGCTAACGCATTCTTTCTGGGTCGAGCATCCGCAATATATAACTTCCTGCGGCAAACAAGAGACCTTCATACGTGCAAATAGGAAGCGCTCTTGGAGCATACAAAACGCATCAGCAAGCCCCATGTAGAATGGTTGATGAACTTGCAACCCAAACCAGTTTAATCTGTCTTGCATTGCATGTTTCAAACCAAATCTAAGAATCAAAATTCTAACATGGGCAGTATCGGTTCTAATCTATATGATTGGGATGAAAGAAACTCTAGACAATGCAGTAACTATGAACTCTATAAAGCCCTTCCCACCAAACACTGCACATAATTCCTTCAGGTTCATATTCGCAATACTATGGCCAATAGAACTGAATACACAAATCATACCTGCGCTGATTTGCAGTATTACAAATAGTTGCCACAAGCTTTTCATCTGCAGGACTGCAAARTATCAAGGCCTCCGACATTCAGTAATGGCAGCCCTTCAAGAATAAGCTTTTGCTCTAACCACTATAAAAGCGACTGTCAAAGCAAAAAGTAATGAAACTTCAAAGAACAGTCTCCAGCACTCTATTTCTCATACACAATTGCACCGCAMCCAGAACATCATACCTGCGTGTCATTCCAAACCCCGTGAATGGCTGGGAAGATCGTGCAAGAACAGCTCCATTATCTGCACATTGCAGCTCCATTGCAGCTCCATTAGCTTGAGAGACGCATGAAGGGTTAGATGCACATGTGAGGCTCAACATATAATACCATAGGACCTGAATAATTAACAAAAAATCAAAATGAAAAATGCAAGAACTTACCAGGGTGCTGCCAGCAAAGGTGCGCAAGCCTGCCTCTTGAGCGAAAAAGAGCAGCCTGCAGTACTTCGTCATCACTGTTCATGAAAAATAAAGAGACCATCAGTCTAGCTCCRTATTTATCCTCTGTAAGCATGCTACTAATAAAAATATAGAAGTTTCCAGCAATGTTAGCTTACTCAAGTACCTGACAGAGATTGGCATCACCATAAGCGATGGATATGTTRRACAAACGCTGTATTTTGCATTCGCTTCGCAAAGTCGCCAAGAACTGCCACGTTGGGATTGTTCCATCGTATTTCGAGAGGCATGATTATCCCTTGATATAAGGCGGATATATTCCGCACGCAATCGTTGGCGCGGGTCACCATTTGTATGGAAGGCATCGGAAAAGGCGTACAAATCATATAGTCGCGTAGGTCTAGTTCGATATGCCAACGCCTCGCGGACCTTCCTCCTCTGATAAAATCAAGTTCGCCAGACCTTCTGGTGAGTCCCTACAATTCCTTCGGTATCATAAATTGACAGATAAAGGACAACTGAGAATACTGCGAAAAATAGTCTTAAACCCGGGAACAGAAAGATATCTCGAAACTAGAATTCACCTGCTTAGTGTGAGGCAGAAACCCAAACGTAACAGTTCGCAAATCCTTCCCTTCAATCATCAAACAGTAATTTAATAGGTTTGAAGAATTCGTCTTTTTCTATTAACAGAAATGGACAAACACAGCGGCTTGATTTACATAATTGAGGTGAATTTATTGACTATGTATCGAATAAACATAGAAAATGACTCTTAGTCCAAGATGTAATCCTCGTTGAGGAATTATTATGGTATAAATACAGAAGATGCTTGAACATCACGCACCAACTACTGTAAGCAAACGCCTTGAGGCTGTGCTTTGAGAACCRATGGATGTCTTTGAAACCTGCACCTCAAAAGTCAACATATCACGTTTATCTCTGGCCACAGCTTGCGTRAGATCGATTCACTAAATATCGTAAGACAAACAAATGTTCTTTGCACGKTCAAATARTAGATGCCCCAATTTTAAACATTAAATAATCCTAGAACAATATACGACTTCAGCAACAAAATGGCAAAGTTTTATCTTTGAAAAACAGCAACGAAACTCGGYAGCTACAAATAGACTGCCAATTAGTCAGTGAAAACTTGTATGCACTTGCCAGCACCCCTTGTTTTGAGGGCATGGCTTCTCACCTGCTTATAAAAGTTTTCGATGGTTAATAAGGGAATAGTTCCGAACGGTAACGGCAGCTTTGSACCCCCTCCCTGCGCCATCCACAAAGACCTTCAAGTCAGACAAATACATCCTARTGTACTCGAGAGTAGATCCTCACTTTACATCCGTTTCAGACCAGAAACGAGTCATAAAGCCCTGACCTCAAAAAATGATCTTCACCAAAACCAGATGTGTGTACATATGTCAATTTAACAAAAAAATCACCAAAAATCCCATCCTAATACCAACCGCATGCACGTAGGGTTGATAACGTAGAATTCATATCAAAAGTACTCCGACGACATGAAACATACCAGGAAAACTAGTCGGTAATTTGTCACAAATAAGGTTCCGGCTACCTCCAAATTCACAAGAACCGCACCACGCGCCTGCGCAGAAGTGAAAATTAATTTCATTACTCACAATTCATTGCAATATTCACAAACTTCTACAAACTACTAAGAAGTCCAAATACAGTCGTGAGTTACAATCTTGGAACATCTGATATATTAAGCTTGTCCTTCCACATTGCAGCCTATTTGACACCGCAGTAATTCAATCGTCACTATCTCTCGAATGCTACTAAATTCATAAATTGCAAGGCCTAAATCCAATCTGCACAAAGCTTAGAGTGCAACTCCAACAATTCATCCGCCATCAAACGAAACAAAATAAAATCCGCATGTTTTCCAAGAAAGACATAAAGCATGAAAAAAAAATAAGGCAAACCAAAAAATATCCGCACCTCTTCCACAACAGCTTCAGCCGGCAACAGAAAGCCGTCCCCGCCGTGCATCGAGGCTCTCCCTGAGCCCTGCAATCGCACACAATTCGCAATCCTCACCACGAAACCCTAACACCGCAATCTAGAAACCAAAAAACTCGAGAAAAAAAAAGCAGAAAAATCATATTAGAAAATCCGAAAAGACGATGGTGTTGTCCCACGCACCTTGAGCGATGTGCGGTTGCCAACCTCCACAGGCGTCCAGTCCAAGCCATCGATCCAGCTCTCGCCGGTAGCCCCCGAGTCCATCCCGTGCCATCCCACCATCGTCACAACACTCTCCGCCACCGCTCCATCAATTGAAACCTCAACCCTAATTCGCGAATTCACAACGAATGTGACGAATCCTAGGAGCAGCGCAGAAGCATCATCGACCCTCGGCAATCGTGCAACAGTCGTAGCATCGGGGCAACAGTCAACAAGAGAGGAGTTGCCCTTCTTTGGTTCCTTCTTCTTCCTTTTCTTTTTCTCACTTCGTCTTTTACTGATCTTCGTTATTTTGGGGTTCAAGGCACCGACCGTCAGCGTATTACCTTACCTTCAGTTGAGTGCCAGTGGCAACTGGTAAGTTACACTGGACTCCATTTAGGTTAAGTTAAGGGTCATTTCATACTACTCTCTCAGTCTTGAAATAAATCCAGTGTTTCTAAATATACTTGTCTAAAATTCAAATTCAAAATTGGAACATTATTGCACCAACATTGCTCGAAGAATGATCAAAATTAATAGCATTGGAGCAATTCCAAAAAGGGGAAAAAGATGCCACTTTCGTTGCTTGTCCGCTTGTTTTCAATTGAGCTCCTTCACTTTTTACTTCCATTCTTTTATAGCTACACTAATGATGTTAAATAGTGTTAACTACACTAATTGATTTAAAACAATCATAAGTTTTTACTCTTAATGAATATTTTTACCAACTATAGGTACAAAGTTTTCCCAACTATAGAAHTATTAGGATCCATGCACTCCGTMAAARTATTCATGAAGAGTAAAAACTTAYAGCATTTYWAAAATAGTTAGTATGGGTACACTATTTAACATCATTAGTGTAGTGGGGTTTAATAAAAGCTACAATATCTCTGCAATCCCTTGAAAATAGAAACAACTCACACATTAATCTAGGCATTTCTAGGAAACCTTGGATTTATTTCAAAACGGAGGGAGTAAGGTAGGAGGTCCATAAAACAATCATCTAAGCACTGAAACTAAATTTTGGGGAGGTAAAACATCTTGAAATATTTTTCAAAATTTTTTTGTTGAAAGACAAGAGGAAATGACATGTGGCTCAAGTTGTTTCATATTTTTTGGAGCTTTGTGGAATTAGTTATGAAATTTTGAACTTGAAATGCCATAGGGCTCTAAAAGCGACCACCTCCTAGAATATATACAGTTTATACATTTTTGTACATTGAAGAAAGCAAAATGTACCTTTGTTTCATGTTCGGTTCAAAATGCCCAGTCAGAGTTCAAGCCTCCTACTTTACTTCTTAAATTTCAAGTCCCACTAAATTCTCGAAATCTGATTGGTGGAAAGTTGAAAATTGGGACTTGGGGTTTCACACAACATCCCACATCAACCCCAAATGTCTACATGGCAGGACTTTTTGAAAGGTTTGGCACCTACGAAATGGGACTTGAAGGTTGAATTGGGTTTAAACAACATGGAAATGCAATTTGTCCTCTAAGTCCCAACAATTTTTTGAATATAAAAAAAAGGAAAATTATCATTTAAAACTTCATAGTGAGCTGAATATTTTCCAAATCTGCCCAATGCGGATTTGATGATAAGAGTGCTCCAAAAATTTATTTTATTTTTTGACCCATTTGGGAGGCACTAAATTGCTACATAATACAAAAGACTTGTTGGAACTTAGAGGATGAGTTTGGCTCTATACTGCAAGCTTCAAGTTCCAAATTTGTGATTTCTTATTCACCTTCTACAACCCAAGAAAGTTGAGGTTAACCCCTAAAGTTCTTAGGCCTTTTTTCTCTCAAAAACCATTCAAAACTGCCATTTCTATTGCAAGGTGCAAAGCTTTCTAAATTTCGGATTTTTTTGCATATCTCACTATATAATCTTGCACTAGACTAGTATAAGAATGTTTATGAAAAGTTTCACAAACTTTGACTACATAGATTGTAAGATATCTGCGTTTAAAGTGAAAAAACAAGCTTCTTTACACATTCTATGAGTAGATTTTTTGGCTTTGAAGCTCTCTAATTAAATTTTTTTGATCTACTGAGCTTGAAATTACAATTTTATATGTTGAAGATTCAAGTTGAGGATCAAAGAAAAAAATTCAAGAAAAACTCACTTGATGTTCAATCATTAAAAAATTGTTGAGTAGAAGTAGGTCCTCAATTGAATAAAACACTTAATTGTTAATAACTCTATGGTAAGATTCAAACACCATAATCCCAATTGTGAGAATTTTTTTGCTAAAAAACTTGACCCTATCAAGGAATTTTTTGAAGTATTGTGAAAATTGCATTCAAAAATGAACATTGCAGATTATTTATTCAAGAAGATGCTTAGATTGTTTGAAAAACAAGATTGTCCAGAACTTTCTCATTATTAGTCCAAATAGAATGAATCAAAGTTTCAGATGTACACAAAAATATAATCTCTGAGAAAAAAATTAAAAGATTAAAAAATTCCGTATTTATGTGATTTTTTTGTTCTACTAGACGAAATGAAATTTGTGCATAGTATGGCATAACTTTTGCCCCCGGGCACCAATTGAAACAAAAATTATATTTTCAAAAGGCTAGTGTGATTTTCTATCATCAGAAAAAGTTTAAAAAATTGAATCAAAAATTGAAATCACACGAGCTTGCCCAAAATCCCAAGTGTCCCTCGAGGGGACACTTGGGACTTTAGGGGTTAAGGACGTAGTGTAAAATGCCCCTAACTACTCAATGAGTGATGTTGCTACACTATTTGTGTCAATAAGATAGGGACTTTTCATGAATAAGATAGGGACTCGCGCTAGTCTTTCCTTGCTTACTCGCTAATTTTCATCCGTTCTTTTTGTAAAAGTGACCACACATATGTCAATCATCATGGGAAGTCAAATTGAGTGTCTCCAATTGCTTCCATATTTTCAGGTAGCCCTAATTTTATGAAGATAGTAAAGATTTTCACATGAAAGTGTTGTGTGCCATGCTGCCCTTCTCGCAATTTTTGAATGGGTAACATTGGGGATTGGTTTGTACAATTTTTCCAATGCTAATCATGTGCGTGAACAGTGTTTTTCTACTCGGTCCAGCACTGCATATTGGACCTCGCCTTTCCCCAGGACGATAGGTCCGTCCTTTAAGGGTTAAGAAAGGGTCAGAATTAGGTGTCCTTGATAGGGTCAGGGGTTGTTGCAATAAAACTGGACTGACGTCACAAATTTCAACCATGGCCAGTTCCCACAGTAGCCAAAGTGCCAAACCCTCGGCGTCGTCTTCTGTTTCTCATATTTTGCTGATTTCGCACTTCCGTGGCAACAATTGAGTTCACAGTGATGTCGTAACTTTTCACGATTCGTCGAAGCTCAAGGTTAGCTTCCAGCAACTGGAGGTCGTCACTTTCGCCTTGCACATCACATAAACTTCAACAAGCTTCTGTTGCCAAATTTTTCTCCTCTCCAAACATTGATCGCCATGACACCTCCTGGCGCTTTACTCGCGCTTGTCTTTCCTTGCTTGCTGCTCTTGATTGGCAATGCTCGTGTGCAAGCTGACGCGGAGGCTCAGCTTGGCAATATTCGGGTCGTCTTCCAGGTAATGGACTCTCCCTTCCTTTCGGAGCGTCTTCTTTGAGCTTCCCGGGATCGAATTTCATTGAAGCGTTTGGGAGAAGAAGTTTTKAGGTACTTCTTGCGAATACGGTAGTCTGAGGGATACACGATTAAATGTGACTCTTCATGCGCAGCATGTAGTTCCTATTGTTGAAGGAGTGAGAATTTTATTGTTTGCTAGGGTATTTTAATGCACGAAACATGTAGTTGTGATTTGAAGTTGGTGTGTTTCCTTAAAACCAATTCTAGAGTATTCTCGTGTAGTACTTTTGCAAGATTTGAGGGTGTCATATTAGGTACCTCTACCGATTACAATAGAGACTGTGGTACGCTTCACCGGATACAAATGCTCCCGTGAATTTGGCAATTTTGCCCTAATCTCGCTTCTATGGAGAATCCGGTGAACTTGATGGTAGTTTTGGTCAGTACTCTCCACAGCAGCAATCGTCGAAGAAGCTTTGTTCCCCATTCATTAACTTAGTTGTCTGAGTTTATCAAATCTTCCACTTTCTTTAAGTTTTTTTGGACTGAGTCTGTGAGTTTGATCTTGTGAAGTCTCTCACTGTGGCAGACAACGTATGGAGATATTGAGTTTGGATTCTATCCGGACGTTGCTCCTAAAACTGTGGCGCATATCATGAAGCTCGTTCGCCTCGGTGGTTACAACACCAATCACTTCTTCCGAGTAAGACCCGACTTTCTCCTCGAACGTCAATTCAGAGGATACTTTTTGCGTCACTTTTTTAGCGTTTTAACCAATATSAGTATAAGCTCTAAGAGATCTATACAGTACTGTGTAGATCCCTGGATAGATCACTGTGGGTACAGAGTTCTGTTTGTTGAGATCAAATTTTAATCGCTAAGTATGAATTACTTATGCAACTTCAAAATGGAAGGTTACAGTCGAGAACCAAATTTTCCATTCAAAGATTCAAAGGTGAGTAGTAATAGATTCTTAGCTTAGTCATTTTTGCACCTAAGTTGCTTATTGAATACCAATTCTAGATAAATTGCTGCTGTTAACAGGGGTCATTATAGGAGACCCGATCATGCATATCAGGAACTTTTTTATTATCCCCTACCTAATCTGAGGCTGGGGGAATGACATTCAGTGCACATTGAATGTGAGTTTGAGTTATTCTAGACATGGGAAAGAAACCACAGCCAGGATTAGCTTCATGTGCTCATCATGTTGTTTGGGCGATTTTATATGCTGCTGGTGTCATTGACCTGCAGTGTTGTCGGCAATGCTGCGTTGCTGATGAGGCCCGGTTTGCAGGTTGACAGAGGATTTGTAGCTCAGGTTGCTGATGTGATTGGAGGTCGTGAGGCGCCACTGAACGCTGAGCAACGGGCAGAAGGGGAGAAAACTGTTCCCGGCGAGTTTTCCAAAGTGAAGCATGTTCGTGGCATCTTGTCTATGGGGAGGTGAGCATCAGTGCCCTCGGATATCCACTCATCACATTGTTTGCCTCCTAAACCCTAGATATCTAGGATCTCATTTGTACTTTCTTTGAATGGATGATGTCACATGTAATTGATCTTCTATAAGTTTTTTGTACTCCCTTACCCTTTTTGCAAGGTAGAGAAACAGTGACTGAGCTGTATATCATCTCTAGATCGTGTCACAGTCATTGATCCAGTCACTTTGACACCTGTCCGATTTCATCGCAATCAAGTCTACGCGCTCTTGATTTTTTGTTGAAGATCCAGTCCATCTTGCTGAGTTCCTTCGTGGTGTTGATCGGCGTGCAGGTACAGCGATCCTGACAGTGCAGGATCATCATTCTCAATGCTTCTGGGGAACGCTCCCCATCTTGATGGGCAGGTTGGGACTCTCCACCAGGATCACGTAACTGATCTGTTGTTATCCTATATAGTAGCAGCTTCAAAGCTTGTTAGCCTGAATTCGAAGGGTGCAGAAGATATGACAAGCATATACTGAGGATTGAAAAGGCTGTCTGAAATATTACGGATTGTTGTTAACATTGGGATGGTGGTTGACTGACAGTATGCCGTTTTTGGGAAAGTTACTAAAGGCGACGAAGTTCTTTCAAAGCTCGAGGAGTTGCCAACTCGCAAAGAAGGCATTTTTGTGATGGTTAGTCAAAAATTCGTCATGATCACGTTAGCACTCCATCCTAGCATGGAGCTACTGTATGTTATAATTGCGTAAGGGGCACCCCTTGTTCAACTCGTAATGATATGTGGATCATTTGCTGCATGTGAATTCATCACGGCCAGCCGCTCCAACGGATCACCATCTTATCAACATATTATTATGGTATGTGGATACAGTTAGTATGTGGCTGTAGCTTTCCATGATGTTTATGTGTTGTTTTTGTTGATATTCAAATGCTTTTCTTGTTATTCTAATTTCTTGTTTGTATTTGGAGATCACTGTTAGATTCTTGACCTTGTGGTGCTCAACAGAAACTTAAGTTCCTCGCCCAAAACTTATGTTGGCTTGGCAGACATTGAGGAGAGCAAMGACGAGATTGTAAGCTGTAAGGAACAGGTCGATATTCTGAAAAGACGCCTGATCGAAGCCAACAACGATATTCAATTACAAGTACGTTATTGTTTGCCGGTCCTATTGATTGCAAGTTTCTACGTACATTTCTTGTTCTACTTCCTGTGCCAGAAAATCTTATGTTCTGTCATTTGCAGAGGACAAAATGCCTTCCTTGAGGAGACTGACGTCAACAACTTGTTCAAAGCTTTGTCGACCTCTATTGAACAATGTCTCATGTCAAGAATGAGTTGGTTCTAAAGATACAGTATCGGGACAAGCAGAACAGCACTTGTTTGGATGCAGACAGTTTGTGAAGGCTTACAGTCTCGCCTGGTTATTGCCATTGTTTTTGTAATATTTCCTACAGTTGAGGATATGGTGAGGTTACGACATCTGGAGATCTCAGTTACTTTGAGTGACTGAGTTCAGACACTTGCAATTGTCCTGGCACTTTCGACGCTAACTTCGCAACAATGTACTCATGATGTATAAATTTATATCTTAAGTTTATTCGCTTCAAATTGAGCGTTTGGAGCGAGTTGGGATCTATCTAATTAACTTAGATCTGCAACTCAAAGCTTGAATCGCCAAAAAAAAATGTTCCAAGGTTTGTTTTCTTCCCAAACAAATCTGTTATTTTGAAAAAAATAACATTCCACAAATTTTGGCATCTATATTTAGCAATGTTTTTGCTGAATCTAATCACTACAGTAGGTACGGTATCCACCATCATTTATGATCCATTGAATATATGTTCTGTACTAAACCATGGCAATAGATTCACCATTGAAATGATAATTGAACAAATGGTATTGTTCATTTGGATGCCCAACTTAACATTCGTAGGATGGCACCAATGACCATGTAACCAACTTTCATATCTTTTGCTTTGCATGCTCTAAGGTAGAGGTACCTATAATGGATAACTTAAGCATTTTACCTTGTAGGATGTGGGGAATTCATTGTGTGATTGAGCTCAATGTGCGCTAATGCAAGGATGAGGAAGAATGCAAAAAAAAAGAATTTTTTTCCTTAACCCCTCAACGTCCAAGGTCCAACTATGCTTGAAAGCATCCTCCCTTTGCAAGTGTTAAAAGTCTCACTTTCACTCAGTTATGAAGATCTCAATTGTACAATATTGTAGTGTGCATGTTGTAGATGTTGTGGGAAAAATTTGGGGTCATTTGATTGCCCAGATTGAAAGATTATAATGTTTTAGTGTTGAAAAAAGGTGCTGAAATCTTCTCAAGAACACATTTGGAGGTGAGGTTTGATTTCTAAACCAACTCAAATGAAAAAACTTTAAACTACAAAGTAATTCAAAACCAGAATATAAACACTTTGGTCATGTGACATAAGTATCTTGCAAAAAATATCATAAAAATGACTCATTGTGTTTGCAAAATGGATTTGAAATGTCAAAAACAATGAAAAAAGTAGCAAAATATCACATTTGTGGCTGAACCTCCTTCTACTAAAATGCCTCTCAGTCACTCATAACGTCTTGGATGGATATGAAATTTTAACCACACACACTAGATTAATAAGCGCAACTTTTCCAACAAAAATTATTGAAAAAGGATCATATACAAAGAAGTTATGAGCCGCCGAAGTTCACTGAAATGCAAACATTTCTGGATTTTGAACTTTGAATTGCTCCCAAACATTCAAAACAACATGGATTGGCATTAAACTTTTAGCACAATAACTAGACCTTTATGGTAACAACTGAGTTATTCATAAAGTACACTAAACCGGGGTTTAAACCCATGAGTTTTGTGAAAAAGCTGGTTGAGTTAAAAAGTCAAAATGAAAGAGGGTATGAAACTTATTTTACCATCAAAATGGTGCCTAAAAAAGTTTGGTCCCCACTTTTGAAGTCATGTGACATAAGTATCTTGCAAAAAAGTTTGACGCTTCAACTATAGTTGCCTTCTCAACTTCAAAAAAAGTCATGCCCAAAGTGGGAGGGACTTCATAAATAACTCAAATACCCAACAAATTTTATTGAAAACAAACATTTGATGAAAAAGATACAATCCCCCGAAGTTGAAGCCATCACAATGCAGCGTGCTAAGCCTAAATTGAACCTGAGAACTTCAAATGACTTACACAAACTCAATACGTTTTGGATTGATCTGAAAATTTTACCATAGAAATTAGACTAGTATGTGCAACTTTTTCAACAAATTTTATTGAATTTAGACATCAGATGCAAAAATTAGAGCACTTCAAATTTGACTGCCAAACTATGTGAGGCCACTTTGGGGCCCCTTGGGCGTTGAGGGGTTAAAGTTGAATATTTTATACAATATAAATGTGGGTTTTTTATTTGAACCCATTCTGGTTTCATAGACTCACCTATTATGGTTAGCTTTGGCACTTCTCCCTAAACAAGAAAAGATGAGAGATGAGAGGACAAGAAGGTACAAATAGAGAATCTTTTTCAATGAACAGGGCATCCTAGTATTGTCCAACAAATTAGTTTCTAAAGCTACCATAGGGGAGGGGGCGGGTCCAAAAGAAATACTTCTACCATAAATTGCTGCTAAAAAATGAGTGAGAATTTTTTATTTTTTATTTTTCAAACATAAAGTTGTTTGTCTTCCATGAGTCATAAAACTATCAAAATTTTGTAAAAAATAAAACTTACTACAAAATTTGGAATAAAATTCATATCAATTACCGAACTCACTTGAAAAACTTGAAAATTTCACCATTGAGTTTATATAATTGTGTTGTTTTATTAGATAGTAAACCAAGTCTTTATGTGGCATACTTTGACCTCTTGGCACTTCAACATCCAATTGTACAATGAAGAGATTGAAATTGACATTTGTTTCTCATTACTACTTGGATGAAAGCCATCCTAGTTTGTGGAGATACTTTATCAAGTTGTTGTCCTATTTAATGGTTGGATTTGGTATAACTACAATACAAATTTTTTTAAATTACAAATCTGGAAGTATATCAAGTGGTCAACCAAACCAAAATAGATGCATTGATTCTAGTTTAAAACTAGATTTGCAAACATGAGGTCATAGATTTAAAGAGCACAATTTTTATTTTAAATTACCATGTGAAGAGAAACTCATTCAAGTCCATACCAACAAGTTTTACTCAAAAAATGATAAAATTTTGCTTGTAATCAAATTTAGAAGGAATCTTGGAATTTTCCTTTTAAATGTATAGAAAATATTGGTGCTAGCATTGGTGATTCTAACCGTACAAATGGAATCTAAAACTCAAAATCTATAACTTTTATTTGTATATCACCTCCAAAATATTCTTCCAAATTGTACTTCATAATAATTTTTCTCAAAATGTCAATTCTGGAAATTATTCTACATTTTAAGGGATTACCTTGACATTTAGGTGGTTGTAGATAAAGGCCTAAACTCCAAATTTTCATATTGCATAGTATTTTTCAATTATTTTTCAATTCTCAATTTGGGTTAAAATCTAAATTCATATATTTAATTTCATTAGTTGGGCTCAAATTCAAAATAGACCTTTCTATGATTAAAAATCAAATTTGAAGTAATAAATTGTCAATATACTCTTAAAAGTCAGCTTTTGTCATTTAAAAAAAGAAATTTTTTATGTAGAATAGTCAATAATATCTCAATGAAGATATTTCCACCATCAACTACAACAAATACATTCAAAGAACTCTTAAAAAATATATTGGAGGATGAATGCTACTCGTTCATCTAATATCTAATATTGTTTTAGTTGAAATCAGCCAATTGAATTGAGCAATTTTTTGGCTTTGTTGACTCTGTAGGGTTTAACATTTGAACCTAATCATGCTCAATTGTGGCACTATATACCATTCTCTATGGTATTACTTCCTGAGGGTTTTCTTTTATGATGGATTATAACATTTCCTTGGAGTACCCCTTTTACAAATCTTCCAATCAAATAATTGTTGCCAAATATACAAGAAATATGCTCTTCAGTAAACAAAGTGGGCAACATATCCAATTAATGTCTTTAACAAAATTATGCACTCCTCCAATCTATTGTGATAAAAATCATTCCATACAAATGTTGTCAACAAATGGATTCAATTCTTCAGTAATAAACTCAATATTGAGTGCAAAATGATCCTACACTTTCCTGAAATATTTTAAAGCCTCAAATATTCCTTAACTCTAGAAATTTTCAAAAATCAAATTGTGATTTTAGGACATCAATCAATCAATTTTATGATTTTGACTTTTATTTTTTATTGCTTTTAAAGTCAACGTATGATTTTCTTCACTAGTAGAACAATAATGTTTCATATCAGAGTTCAACAAAAATAGTCTTGAAGACAATAAGGTTTTGTTGTGAGCAAATAAATTGCTCAAGTTCTTGGTAGTTTTGGTCCATTTTGAAAGTACAACCCTCCTTGGATCATTAGATGTTAAAGCACAAAATGACTCGACTTTCATTCATTGATTTCATCCACACCTCTCGTTGATTACTTTTGAAAAGTTGTGATGGTTTTGAGTCACAAAAGTTGTTCATTCAAGGTCATTTTTCAAATGTTAGAAGATATAATATCTTACTTTTAGGTACTCAAATTTTCCATATTTGTTTTTTTTGGAAATTTTTGGAATAAAATTAAAAAAAAAATTAATATATTTGGAGTCATATTTTTGTTAATAGAATTTCACTCAATAAAAATGTAAAATCTCAAAAAATCTCTCAAAATATTTCTCTTAAAATCTCTTATTATAGAATTTCAAAAACAATTCTCATTCCATGACTAAGGAATCTTGAAATTTTCATTTTCAATTGCATTAAGAGTTTTTTCACTAGTTAGTTATATGAAATTTTCTTAAATAAAACATAGTTGTAAAAATATGAAAATATGTTTCATGCAAGTATGTTACTAACACTATACTACATATCCAAATTTAGTTGAATATCTTTAATTTTTCAATGAATTATTGCAATTTTTGAATTATATGAAAATTTATGACAGCTAGTGTCTTTGCGTAGATAGAAACTAAGTTTTACGAATAGCTTGGCTTTTGGGTCAAATTAGAGCAACCAAAAAATACAAGTCTACTCCTGAAGATCTATTTTTTTTAAAGTAACAAATTTGTTGCCCCTACTTTTTCATGAGCCTTTCCTCAAAGTTTTGTTTGCCAACAATTTTGACATGCTTCTTGCAAATGTTGCACACTTCCCTATACAATTCCACAAAATTGTTTGTCTATTCTACAAAGATTGATTGATTTTTGTACTTTAAAGTCTACTACACATAAAATTTGCACTAACTTTGTAGAATAGACAAACAGTTATGTGGAATTGTATAGGGAAGTGTGCAACATTTGCAAACTTATCTACCAATTTTTGTTCTTTAGTATAAAGCTTCCATCTCATTAGAAGGTATTTGAGGCCTTTAAAGAGACATTTCACTCTTTGTGCTAAAAATAATATTTCTACTAAAAAAAAAACAAAATAAAATATTTTTATAATAATGAAATGATTTTTTTAAAATAAAATTTTTAAATGTTATAAAATGATTTTAAATTGATTTTGAAATAATGGATTAATTAAGAATCAATATCCAATTTGGTGTGGCTAAGAGACAGCCACATTAGATCCACAAAAAATTTAATAATAATTTATTATTAGTTTCATATACCCCAATATATATTATAGTATTCTACCAATAAACTAATATACCACAATGTATGCTAATACATGACAACATCTTATTGTTATTTGCATGTTTCATTTTCTAAACATCTTAAAATTTCGCTATTTGGACTTATCTTCAAATATTGTAATAAGCACATGAACTAGTGCTCTAGGCATGAATAAGCCTACACCTAAATGGTTGATCCCTAAATGGTAAGTAACATCCACTGCAACATTATAGGGACTAGTGTGCCCCACAACCAAAATCAAAGTAAAAGTAATTTAATTTCTAAATTTTTTTCATTCATAAAAACTTCAAAATTCAATAACTTTCTCATCATGAATGGAAACGCCTCAAAACCAAACCCCTACACCCCTCTTTGTCAAGCGCTTTCCAACAGTATCAAGAACGCAACCAAGAGAAGCATGGTGCGGGAGATCTCAACAAACCAAAACAAATAGACTAACTTAACTTAACCCCTACTGCAAGTTGCAACCACCATTGGCCTACATTTCTTGTATTCAGCTCCAATGTGTCAAAGAATGAATGTATTTGCATATACGTGGAACTTGAACATTGTGGGCACCAGGGTAAGGAATAGTTAGAAATTTTCTTTGAAAAATTCAGAGCTTTATTGAGGAACTTGTGTCTATGGAAAATGGGGTCTCAGAGTATGTATGGATACAAATTGTATCTCTCCTGATCCCGTGCAATGAAAATACAGGACCATGGCTGTCAGGTTCTAACGTACTAGTGATCGGTGACCAGTTTAGAAGGTTGCTGGTCGTTAGCTCCACGCTCCACCAAGATGCTGAACTCCTGCTGCTCACCCCAAGGTACCCAACTTACTTCCTCAATTGTTTTCAATTTCTGGAGTGAACCACGAGGTGTTTTGTTACCTACGCTAAAGAGTGAAATTAGGTTGCCATTACAATTAGGTTGCCTTAACCCAAGAAACTTACTCTACAAGCTATCAAAGCCAACAAATATATCTACAAATACTTCCATTTGTACACATGGAAATTTCAAGACTTCCAACTACACCAATAACTAATTCAAAAGTAGTGTATCATTGTATAGTATCAATAAATATATATATATATATAATGTGGAATGTCAAGAAATTAGTGAGGGGCAACGTAATTTCACTATTTAGGGGTTAAATCTAGGGTAGTAGTAGAGAGTGTAGGCCAGTGAAGGGTTTTGTATCATCCTCACGAGACTAGAGGACACATATGCTAATAGAGGATGCTAATCTGGATTTAACCCCTAAATGCCTGAGGCACCAATTTTTGGTGTTGACAATACTTTGAAGTTAAATAAAACCTAACCAAGTTTCTATTTTAAGTAGTTTAAATTTTTGAAGAATTTTTTTAGAAGTTTAGTTTAGGCATCAAAAATTTGATTTTGAAAATGATTACATATGATTTTTCTGTGTTTGAGATTTTGTGCATGGGAGTCTATTGCAATCTTGACTTTCAGTATTGTTGAGGGCTTATGGAAATGAGCCTCAAATACACTATATCTTGGAAAAAAAAATCTCATTAAAATTCCATATAAAAGAATTGTATAATAGATTTTGAAAAGCCATATTTTGATTGGGGTTATGCTTATGAGGCCTTTTATGTTTTGGTGAACAACTTTTTAGATTTGACATGTGATGGAATATGGTATGACTGCAAATGGAATACCACAAATCTTAATTCTGCATCATGCCGTATTCCATTTGCACTCTGTGGTTGACCCCTCACTGGCTAAAGTCCAAACATGTGTAAAAGCATCCTTGTTTTTCAAGTGCTATAAGTCTAAATTTCAATGAAGTATGAAAATCTCAACCGTACAATCATGTATTGTGCATGTTGTAGATGGTGTGAAAAAAATTTAAGGTTGTTTTATTGTATAGACTGAAAGATTACAATGTTTTAGTGTTTTCAATTGACTCATTGTGTTTGCAAAATTGTTTTGAAATGTCAAAAAACAATGAAAAAAGTAGCAAAAAATCACATATATGGCTAAACCTCCCTCTACTAAAATGCTTCTCAATTACTCCTTACTTCTTGGATTGATATGAAATTTTAACTACACAAATTAGACTAGTATGTAAACTTTTCCCAAAAATATGATMAAAAAYGGACCATGTATGAAGAAGTTATAAGCCGCGGAAGTTCACTATAATGCAAAATTGTCTGGATTTTATTTAAAACAAACATTTGATGAAAAAGTTACAAGCCCTCCAAGTTGCAGCAATGTGGTGAACTCAAATTGAACCTGTGAACTTCGAATTGCTCTCAAAAATTCATTACAACTTGGATTGATCTGAAAATTTAACCATTGGAACTAGACTAGTATCTGCATTTTTCCCAACAAGTTTTTATTTAATTTGGGCATTGGATTCAAAAGTTACATCCCTTTGAATTTCACTGCCCAGATTATGTGAGGACACTCTTTCCTCCCATTTGGTGATGAGGGCTTAACTTGATTGATGTGGAGGTGACCGGATAACCTGTACTACGATGTTACAAGCACCCTGCTTTGGTCTGACATAATGGTCATGATCACTAATCGTTTAAATGAGCTACGATACTTTATCCACTAATGCAGGTTGTGGATTGTGGAATCGTCAGGCAGGTAAACACTAGTATTAGCAAAGTATTTCTCAAATACAATAAACCTAGAGCCCTCCTAGATATGAAAATTATAAGGTAGCAAATAGCACAAGTACTGGGTTCCCATCTGACATCCTTCTCATCATTTCTCACTGACTGAAACATTCTTCACATATTCACGTCATGTACAGTCAATTTGAAATGATCAGAAGAAAATATCTGTTGTGCACTCAGTTGTGCACTACTTTGACATCAAAATTGAAACATGCCCAAGTCCTAACATGTTCAGGTTTAGGAATGTTCACATGTACTGTTCGTCTAGCAGTAGGCGTTCTGTGTATTGGAGCTTCCCACAGATTTCGTCAAACGAAGGCCGTTCAGCTGGTTTCAGCTTCAAGCAGCTCTCAACAATGGACTTCACAAACTCTGGTGTTTCCCTTGGAAGTGGTAGCTGTTCTCCCGACTGAAGCTTACGGTAGAATTCTTTGGGATACATGCAATCGAGAGCCTCCAGGGGTGATAATCCTGTCAAAACTTCTGCAAAAACCAGACCAAAACTGAAAACATCAGCTTTGACGAGATCGACACTCCCTTTTTTGATCGGCCACCAGAACATATCTGGATCCATGTAGCCAGGTGTCCCAACCTTGCCCTTTAGCACGCCTTCGGCCTTCCGTGCCTCACCAAAATCAGCCAGCTTCACGGAGACATCTTCTGGGTGATCCTGTTTCCCTGGCACTAGAGAAAATAAAATGTTCTTAGGCTTGAGGTCCAGATGCACGACTYCAATTYCGTGTAGATATTTCATTACCTTCGCCACTGGAAGCACAAGGTTGATAGCGATCAAAGCAGGAAAACCTCCAGTGCCGCCCCATGGCCACCACCACCAACTCTTGTTTCTCTTGATAATACTGTCCAGGTCACACTCCATGAACTCCATTAGAATAAGCGGTTTCCTTGGACCGTTGGTCGTTGTACGCTCCCAATACCCTAGCAATGCAACTGCATAAGGGTGGCGGCATTTCTTCATATACTTGGCCTCCTTCCGCATTTTTTTGTCCTCTTCTCCATCAGGCTGCTTGAGACGCGTCTTAATAACAAACACTGTGTCGCAGTATCTAACTGGGAAGACACAAATGTCACTCTCATCATCACCTTTGTGTATGCACTTGGATTTGGAAAAATTGAATTGTGTTACATAGCTTCCTATAGCGTCAGGGGCTATCACAGATGGGGATTCTCCTAACTGGTCTGCAAGGCAATAACCTGGACAATCATCGTCCTCTTCCAACATGCTCATTAAATCTGCCGTATCAAGCTCCCGAGCTTCATCAATCCTTAACTTAGCTCCGTCAGCAATGTCAATTGATTGAGCCACTACAATCGATAACCTATGCAAATCAAGGAGAATCTCAAGAAGATGTCTTTCACACTTGCCAAATTCCACAGCTTTTAGAAGCCAGTTTTCAGAACAACAATCTTGCATCAATTTTAATGCTCTCCTGATCGCACAAAATAACTCTTTCAGAATAGAAGGCGATTGATTGGATTGAGGGAGTTCCATCAAACATTTGAACTTAGATTCGCATTCTAATCTTAAAATCTTGCATTGTCTTCTGCTGATCTTCGTAGATCTAAAATCGTTGGAGAGCTCACGGATAGATCTCATGTGTTTCTCCACACCTTTGAGGTATTGTGTCTTATTCGGTGGCTTCAGTGAGAAAGACCTTCCACCTGAAACAACAAACCAGGTAAGAAACCAATACTCACCCTCAACCTAGGTAGCAGTAAAGTGCAGATCCAGTCCAATGCAATTCTTGAAAGATATCAAAAATTCTCACTGTATAATTTGAAGCTTCAAAATTTTACATTTTTCTGCATTGATTTCCAACAAAATGAAAAAATTATTGCCCTCCAAATTATCCAACGACAAGTGGCAAACGACAAAGGCCAGTATCTCATTTAATGACAGGTATCAATTATGGTAGATAATCTAGGAGAGGAAAACTGAAAATTAACTTGATTGAAACCATGCAAGAGTGAAGGAATTCTTGCCATTGCGTAATCGCTCCCAGCCATATATATACATCGTGGCGCACACTAAACAGATCGTGAAGAAGAGCACCCAAAACTCCATTGACTTCAAGCATGCCACAAGAAGAAACCTTCATGAAAAGAGTCAAGCAGAGTATCACATCCTCTGAAAATTTTGAAATAAATTTGTTGATATGAGCAAGAATGTTAAAGATTATTTGAGAAAAGTCAAATTAATAATATCAATAATTCTTTGAAAATACAAGGACTACGAGATGGAGCCCAGTATCCAAGAAGACGAACTAGAAGATAAAGCTGGTGACTGAGAAAAATGGCCATCAAGTGAATTCAAGCTATATTCATGCAAGAACGGAATATTCCACGGAACAAGCTAGGCATTGAAGCATGTATAAAAATCTAAATTAGAAGTGAAACGTGGATAAAAAGATCCTGAACAAGCTTCGAGTCTAACAACATTCAACTTTCAAATCTGAATCTTATAGACGAGCAGTTGGTGCGCCAATGGTGAAAGATTCTGATAACCCTACATCAAGAGTTAACAAGTACTTCAGGTTGCAACAGGATTTCTACAATACCATATATATTATTGCTCGACCGTGCGCGCAGGGTAGGTGGACTGACCCAGCTCAGTTCGAGACTCTTCTACTCGGTGTTCTCTCAAGAGGAACCAGTATCAATTCGAAACATCCGGTGCATGCTCCAGAATTCTGTTGCTCATCACAAACCAATCATCAATGAGTTACACTTAGAACGAGGTGATTAATGTTTGTATTATTTGAGATTGTTGCTCACACAAGTCGTGCATCGTTTGAGCGACTAGTTGCATGCCTTCGGCCGTCATGGTGATCAGGAATTGCAGGAGACCAAGAAGTCCCTCAAACGATACATATCTTTTGAGAGCAAGCAATCTCAAAGTCACCTTCAATGTTACCAAATTGTATCGAAATTCCGAGCAGGATGATTACTCGTCTTCTCTGGTATGACATTCCCTTACATTCCTGAGCAAAGATCTGCGCAACAAAGAGGAACGAGAATGCCGCGTAAAATGTATACACCCACTATGAACAACGGAGTGCAAATATGCACACAAACAAGCGATCTCAACTTTGAACTAGAAGTGAACTCACCGTTCTCGCAACTTTCACAAGCTAGCAGTGAGAGACTTTGACGAGAATTATCCGCTGCCGATCACGCTGTAGAGGCATAAAATGGAGAGAATCGGAGTACAACAGGGAAAGCATGCGCTTCCGCAGTCACATTTGCTTTCCAGTCTTCAGATGCTCCTTTCTGTCTCGAAAAATCACGAAGAGAATCAGCACGTTTTAGAAGCCAAATTGTAGAAACTGCAAGGAGAAAAGGAAACTTCCCGGGAAAGAAAAAAAAACAGTAAGTGATTCACCGTGTAAATCTTCCCTGTCGCAGGACGCGTCTTGTAGTACCGCACTTACGAAACCTCTACTAATATAATAAATGCTACGACCTACTCAACGCAGCCTTTCACATAGAGACCTTCGTTCAGAAAGAAGAATAAAAATTGCAAGCGTTTTCATCTCTGTAAGCACTGATCACCACAGCAAAACTACACAAAAATTTCTACCAATACTACACTAAAAGAGCTCCAACACACAAACTAAGCATCGCTCGACCTTACCGCACCAGTGATCAAGGAATTCAATTCCTTCCGAGACACATCCTCACATTCCAACCACTGGCGATCTCAAATTTGCACCACAAACTACAGTAGCAATCTCTATATTGTTTCAGACATTTGCAGGCACTGAGCGCAATGAACACCAGAATGCGCAAGCAAGTGCTGTACGAGCTGGAGCTCCTCCGATTGTATGCGTAAAGCTCACTTTATGATGGAACCCTAAGTGACGAGCGTCTTGGTTCCGGAATTGACGCAAGAGAATCAAAAAGTCAAGCTATTGGCAACGCGGCACAAACATAACATTCTTCACTGGCCCTTGGTCCTCCCCCCAGCTSGAGGTATAATGCCCTCCTAGATACCTGGGGGGAGAAATAAGGTCTGTGAAAGACTTTCATGTGAAAATCTTTACTATCTTCATAGAATTACTGCTATCTAAAAATATGGAAGCAATTAAAGACACTAAATTTGACTTCCCATGATGATTGACATATGTGTGGTCACTTTCACAAAAAATAACGGATGAAAATTGGTGAGTATCCACTCACCAAATGAGTTTTTTGTTGTTCAAAGGACGCAAAACCTCCGCCTCGTCCTTTGAGGGTTAGGGCCTCCTCCCATCTACATTGGTCCGGTGGAAAAAGCACTAAAAGACAAGAAGTGACCACCAATTCTCTTGCAGGCCTCAGTGAGCAAAAAAGACGGGTTGCAAGCTTCACCAATATCGATGGACAAGCCCATTGGTGGAGATTGGTGGAGATTGGTCAACTTGAAGAGAATCCACTAAGTATGACATTTTTGGTCGTTCTCTCCCCACCCAACCGGTCCACATAGCAAGACATTTTCTTGTTTGGCACTGTAGCTTCCCTAGAGAAGCTGCACGAGCCCGACTCACATGGTAGGAGGCCCTTAACCCTTGAAGAACGGTCCGGTGACTGTGGAAATCATGCATTTTTTATATCGTGTGACGTCATCTATTTTGAAAAGCCAAATATACTCATTGGAAGTCAAAGTACTAGAAAAGATCTTCCCTTTCCACTCCTAATACCAAGGATGAAAACTTGCAATTCTGTCCTAGACGGTTTGATTCTTTGTCATTCAAAGGACACGTTGTCACTAKGATTCTGGTTGGATAGCATGGCAAAATGATTTTTTTGAAAATTCTAATTCTAATTTGTAATCAGAGACCCCAAACTCACTTGGAGAGTTCAAGACCATACCCTAGATACGGCTCAAAATAGGGGACTTTTTTTACTTTTACCTTCCATGAATCCAAAAATTACCCTTCTAGACCCACTTCGAATGGAGGATTTAACGTCCTGCGATAGCGTGTAGATGGACTGATGGACATGCTTCCATGGTATATGCTACCGACTGTTGACTCTCCCAGGGTCTCCGGACTCCAGCCAGAATGCTACAGTAGTAACTTATCAGAGATGCTTGTCACTTTCCAGGGTTTCGTGACTTTCGACTTGTCTTGCAGCGCGCTATGCCGAGCTTCCAGGAGCACAGAACTGTTTCGGAGGAGCTTTCAGGACTTGTTGCTTTCGCGGATTTTCCTTGAGGATGTTGAAATTGGCCGGGTGCGACACAGAAGGCGGCATGAAATTCCGGCCGCAGTGGTGAGTTTGATGAAGACAGGGGTGACATTTGCGTTTAAGCTCTCTGTGCGCAGTATTGCAGTTTTGGTAGAAATTAGGTGTTAGCTTGCGTTTCCAGAGCCACTGGGGTTTCGTGTGATCTGTACGTCAAATTGCAAGATCAGTTAGATCGTGGTACTGTTTGCGTTTGTCGAAGCTTTGCTCAGAGGAAGGTCTCTAGTTGTCTGTTTAAGAGGCTGCGTMAAGCGAACTGTGTAGCCACTACCGCGAGATTGGCACAGGCAGTTACTAGTCTAGGTCTTGCTGCTTGTGTTATTTGAGTGAGGATTGATGAGAGATTGAACTAAGTGGCTAGATTTGTTGTGCCTACTGTACTTCTTTCTGTATTCTTGGTTGACACATGTTGCGCAACATTCTCGGTGGTCTTGGTTGTGCAGACCTTCGCTTAGGGCGTGAGTGGCATACTTGAGTGGAGGAAAAATCATCATCTTCAAAATTTTGATTATGAATATCACGAAATTGAAGGTGGGTTTTGAGTTTCTTTGATCACACAAGATTTGCATCGTTTGAGTGACTTGTTGCATGCCTCTTTCTCCTATAGTTCCTGTTCACTATGACGTCCCGGTTGGTGGTTGTTTGGTTCTAAGTTTTAGAGATTCTTGAGCCGATTTTTGTTTTGACACAGATTGTGTGTTAGGGTTTCAGCGTTAACTCAATCATGAAGGGGTACAGGCAAAATGGAAAGTGCTCGTACGGTAGCTAGTTCGAAAGGACTCAACGTGTTGCGTCTCCAAATTTCTGACGGGGAAGGTCATTTTTGAGCCACCTCCAGCAGCTTCACCTATGYCATAATCAAAACCAAGATCAAGATCATGCTTTATGGATCACTTGAAGACTATCATCGATTCCATACGAAAATTGAAACGGGAGCACTTTAATACACAATTTTTGCCCGCTGTGATTGAACATAAAAGAAGGAACGATAGTCAGATCTCGAATTTGCTAGAACAGTTATGGAGCACAGAGAGCGTCTTGTGTCATTTTTCTAGCTCGTACTCCTGGCCGTTGCTCCAAGAACTTGACTGTGTGTTGGGGAGGGCCATAACCTTTGTGGAGGAAGTTCGTTTCAACTCTAAGGATTCGACTAGCAGACGAGAGCATGACACTGGTGAGCATTATCTTGAAGTTTTCTTGGATTTACGGTGGTGGACTTGGGTATTGATATGTAATGCTCCCTTCAGGATCCCATGTCTTAGAAAGAGTATTTTTGTGACACCCAAGGGTGAGTTGGATCCGTCTTCTTCAAGATTGCCAATTTTTATGCAAAAACTTTACTTATGGTGGAGTAGTTCTGATGGTTATGCAAGACACCTGCCATCATATGGAATTGAGGTGTTTGTGCAAGAAACTGAAGGACCATCGAGCTTAATTGCATGGCTGGAGAGTGGGGAATCGTTGGACAAATTTGTTCTGCAGAGTGCTGAAATATTTATTATTGAAGGAAAGGGGTTGGTACCAGCGCCAAACGCTCAGAGACCATCGTGGGTGGGAGGTGATTTTAAGGTTGATCTCACGCAAGTTTTTTTGGGGATGAGTAGCTCAGGATTGGTCATCAAATGCAAACACTCTGGAACAGAATATGCTTTAAAGAGGGTGCAGGATTTGAAAAAGAGGCAGCCTGTTATTGCACGTTTGTGCCATCCGCACATCATACAATTGATGAGCTTTTGGAGAGAAAATGGCTTCTTATTTTTGATGATGGAGCTCATGGAGGGAGATCTCAAAGGTCTCATAAGAAAGCGCTTAAGAGTTGAAAAATCACCCTTTATGATGAACGTGGTTTTGGATATTCTGTTACAGATTGCCAAAGCTATGCTATATCTTCATGACATGGGCTTCAACCATCCTCATCTCAAGAGTTCTGATGTTTTAGTTACAGAAGCTGCAGACAGATCCAAGATGGACAAGAATGATACCAAATACCTGGTTAAGTTAGGTGACTTTCAGTTTCATTCTCAGAATGATTTTGAGTCAATGGCCCAGCAGAATGTTTACCAATTTGGCTTGATTTGCTTGGAAGTTCTATCCACGGAGCCACTACATTGGGAGCTTGAGGATCGAGTGATGGGGTTGTCTGAGGAGCCCGAAGAGCAATTCAACAAAATCAAGAACAGACCTGGATATGCAATTCCAGGATCATTGACACAGTGCATTACTGGGTGCTTAGATGGAAGTATCAAGTTTTCGGAGGTGGTTGTTATGCTTTTGCTTGCGCAGCTCCAAGTTCTTATGAGAGCTACCAGAGAGCCTTCACCAAGATCTTTAGAATTGCTCGCTAAACAGCAAGGTACGTTAGTTTCATGAGAATTGAGTTGTAATTGAGGTGTGCATTAGGTTTATCGGTGAGTGAAATGAATTGTATGATTACATAAAGAAATTCACTTTTTCTTAATTTACTTTTCATTATTGTTGCAGGTACACTATCAAGTCCAGGATCTTCTTCAAGGTTCACCGTGATTACTGAGGTATAACCTCTACGAAATTTGGATTTTTTTAATAAATGACCAGGTTGACGTTTTGTATAGGCCATCAAGTTGATAGTTGTCCATATCTAGATAGCGTACTAAGGAGCACTAAGGAGCACAATGTAAAGTCCAGCACTATTTAGCTTGAGGGGGTGTCAGTCATAGCCAGATAATACATTGCTTTTGCTGGATCAAGTTGAATTGATAATGTGAATTGATATTGACATTGCTTAATTTTGATTTGAAGGGGAGTGTGGAGAATGCGATTGAGCGATCCAAGGCGTATTGGAGCCCGCCGACAAGAGTGATTGATTCTGACGATGAAAAAGTGGGTGAAGAAGTGGCAGAGGTGGGGAAAGGCACGAGTTTGCAGGATGAGATTGAGCAGTTGGAGGTGTATGTTAGCGAGCTGGTGGAGTATGTTAGCCAGCTGGTGGAGCGTTTTGATTCCAAGTATTGGACAGCGGTAGAGGATTTCACGGAGCGGTTCTGGGAGTGTGAGAGCGAGCTGGCGGAGCATTTTGATTCCTACTCTGGAGAAAGCATGATTGAGCTATCTAAGGTGCATTGGAGCTATCTAAGCAAGCCGATGTACGCGGATGAAGAGGTAGAGGCAGAGGTGAGCAATATGGAAGTCTTCAAGTCTCTGCAGGCGCACCCTACTTGGGGTCGCTTCTTCTGCACATTTGGTGATGGTGGAATCTATGATGTTGGTGAAATGCTGCTGGGTGAAGTGTTTGCGGAGGGTGGGCAGGCACGGCTACACCATGTCCGCATCATATGGAAGAATCCCGAGGCCCGTTTAGATGATGAGCAACATGGATGTAGTTGGGTGCTGAAGGTGTTTAGGAAGGGGACATTTTTGAGAGATTTGCAGAAGCAGTGGCCGCATGGGATGTTCCGACTGTATGAAGAGAGAGTGGAACGTGGGAAGTCTGGGAATTCTCCACCATTGAAGAACATCTTGCATGTGCACTGTGGGACGTTATTGGCAGATGGGAGGTTTGCGTTTCTTGAAAGGAGGGCAACAGAAGACCTACGGACCCTCATTGATCGCAGGATGAAAACAAGAATTGACCCTAATTCTGGACCATTTTCAATGGCGGGTGCTACCATCGTCATGTATTGTGTTGCAAGAGGAATGGTTGGGTTGCATAATCTCAATATCATTCATAGGGACCTCAAAGCATCTAATGTATTATGCGATCAATTGAGCGATAACTTGGACGGAGGCTTGAAGTATGATTTTTATGTAGCAGACTTTGAATGCTCAATTGGAGTTGTGGGAACCGGATTCTTCAGAGCCCCGGAAATTTTGCAAGCCATGAAAGATAAAGATTTGAACAACAA
This sequence comes from Pleurozium schreberi, assembly GCA_006891605.1. NCBI lineage: Eukaryota > Viridiplantae > Streptophyta > Bryopsida > Hypnales > Hylocomiaceae > Pleurozium > Pleurozium schreberi. The sequence goes on from VACF01001709.1 coordinate 121,103, forward strand.
ACTAAATCTGTTTACCAAAGCAGTAGATGTTTATGCTTATGGGATGTTATGTTATGAGATCTTGACAGGGAGACTTCCTTTTGCGGGTCATCGATTTCATGAGTACGACATTGTCTTGGAGGGGCAACGTCCGGAGGTGCCTCATTATGTTGATGAGTGGGCACATCATTTGTTGTATATGTGTTGGCAGGTTAATCCTGCAGCAAGACCTACATTTGGAGAGATATTGAATTTGCTTGAAGCAAAGTTAGAGAAGAAATCAAAGAAATCTAAGAGTTGGTTGAAGAAAGGGATGTTGCCTTTGTGCTAGAAGAATTCTAATAATCAGTTTGAAATTTGGAGAATCATGGTACTCCAGTACTTTGCAAGTGTGTACAATAACTTCTTTGTAGAAGAAAATATCTTGTATGTGGCCATTTTTGATAGTGTACTCTACAATTAGAAGTGGAATTGAACTAGAAAATTCTTTCACTCTATATGTGTCCATTTTTTGCTATTTCATGATTCAATTTTTTCTTACGCATTTGTTTTTAGAGATTTATAAATTTCAGATTTTTTGTGTAAATTTTAAATTATTGTAAATTCTAAAGTAAAATATAAATAAAATTCACATTAAATACAAACTATGTTAAAAAACTAAAATTTCTCCATATCTTAGCTAAGAATATTATAGATCTAAAACGTTAAACATGGTTTTCAACAAGAAAGACAAAATGCAATAAAGTGTTCAATTCTAGGAATTTTTCAAAATTTCAAGTTGGAGTAGAAATCATACTTCATCTATAAGGTGAAGGGAGAAATTAGTGTCACTTTGACAATTAGAGTCATTATAAAAGTTTATTTTTGTGTAAATTAATATGGTTCAATATTTTTTCAATCTGCAAAAAATTCAGAATAGTATAACTTTGGTGAATTAGTGTCATGCATATTATTAGGATCAATCAATATAGTTGGGGGGCTCATATAAGAAAACCCGTTTTCGTGGCTCAATTTCACATCAAGAGCCAAGACTTGGATAGGCCAAAGTACAGTCCGGTACCAAAATCTTACGAATTTCAGTGAAAACAATTTCAGGCAGTCAACTTTGACACCCTCCCGAGGGCTGAAAATAGGTATTTTTTAATGAAATTTTTTTTACAAGGTTATCTACATGTTAATAACATCTGTGACAAATTTCAAGGCCAAAAGATTTACAAAAAAAAATATATTCAAAATCTACCAACATGTATAGCTGTGAGAAAATTTTCACTGCTCCCAACTTTGACACCCTCTCAAGGGCTGAAATTGTTTTATTTTGATATGAAGTTTTTTACATGGGATTGAATCCATGATGATAACAAGTATGCCAAATTTCAAGTTCAAAAGATTTTTYCAACTAAAGTGATTGGAAATCTACCAATTGGTGTCAATATAAGAGACAATTTCACTACTTCCAACTTTGACACCCTCTCAAGGGTAGAAAAATTGTTTTTTTACCATGAAATGTTTTTGACAAGATTTCGTCTATGTTGATAACATATGTGCCAAATTTCAAGTTCAAAAGATTTTCCCAACAAAAGTCATTGCAAATCTACCAACAAGTGTAGTTATGAGAATGATTTTTTGAGCCCTTGGTGTAGTGTTAGTTTGTGGGTCAAACTTTGAAACAGATGTAAAATATCATTCTCATAACTACACATGTTGGTAGGTTTCCAATAACTTTTGTTGGACAAATCCTTTGACCTTAAAATTTGACAAGCATCTCATTAACATAGAGATGATCTCATACCAAAATTTTCATGGTAAATAAACAAATTTTCAGCCTTTGGGATAGTGTCAAAGTTGGCAATAGTGAAATCATTCTCATAACTACACTTGTTGGTAGATTTGCAATGACTTTTGTTGGGAAAATCTTTTGAACTTGAAATTTGGCACATATGTTATCAACATAGACGAAATCTTGTCAAAAACATTTCATGGTAAAAAAACAATTTTTCTACCCTTGAGAGGGTGTCAAAGTTGGAAGTAGTGAAATTGTCTCTTATATTGACACCAATTGGTAGATTTCCAATCACTTTAGTTGRAAAAATCTTTTGAACTTGAAATTTGGCATACTTGTTATCATCATGGATTCAATCCCATGTAAAAAACTTCATATCAAAATAAAACAATTTCAGCCCTTGAAAGGGTGTCAAAGTTGGGAGCAGTGAAAATTTTCTCACAGCTATACATGTTGGTAGATTTTGAATATATTTTTTTTTGTAAATCTTTTGGCCTTGAAATTTGTCACAGATGTTATTAACATGTAGATAACCTTGTAAAAAAAATTTCATTAAAAAATACCTATTTTCAGCCCTCGGGAGGGTGTCAAAGTTGACTGCCTGAAATTGTATTCACTGCAGGAGGCAAAAATTCGTAAGATTTCGGTACCCGACTGTACAATTCTCTTTGATCCATGGATTATACTTTTATACAAGGAAGTCAAATTACCAAAATGACGTTGCCATTCAAAATCACCCTATAAAAATGCATTCAAGCACTTCGTACAAAAAAAAATATATTTTTTTTTTTTCATTGGGTGCTTGTTAGTTTATACAATAGAGTTTATCTTGAAGTTCATCTTGTGTTTGTAAAAATGTGTTAGAGGAAGGTTTGACTAAAAATGGTGTAGTAAAAACTCAACACCGAACTCCATCAAATCCCAATTTTGGTGCTCCAAGGAGTTTTGTCTTGTGTTTTTCAAATTCTAGCTCTTGGTCTCACTTTACAATTAACTTTAATGTCCTAAGGTTTTGATGAATGCAAGAAAAAATGGTAGCTACTCAATATAGATGATCCGATTTGTTTTCTCAAATAGCTAATTATTAGATGTTTTTTTGCTAGTCTCAAGGATTGTGCGTTCCCCAAGTTCTTGGACTATGGGAACGTGGCCACTACAGCATATTGATGTGGCAAAGTGACTGCCACATTATATAAAAATAAAAATATATTTTTTAAATATTCTTTTTGGAATTTTATTTTATTTTATTATTACTGTTAATAATAATTTTTTAATTTTTTAAATAATTTTTAATTCTGGCCAGTAGTGGCTAGTTTTCAACATGAGGAACTAGCTTGAAACAGTCCTTCAATGTAGCCAATGAACATCTAATGTTCACAATGAAAAACCTAGGCAAACTACCAAATTATATTTTGAATTTTTTTTTCTAATTCACATAATAATGCAACAAATAACCAAAGAATATCTATGAATAACCACATACTTATAGAGAATGTAAGATTTTTGATGGGTCGGCTCAAATTTCTCCTTAGACATTAGTTCTAGGCAATGCTCGGGATATGTTTTAGGTTTTACCAGCTATTTTTCTTTCATTCCCATATTGAAGCAATTTTTCCAATACCAAATTTGATTCTAAAGTTTTTTACTAATTTTCATTCCAAAAAAAATCTTATGGAATTTTTCATTTCTTTTTCCCCAATTTTTTGCAACCAATTTTGTGTTTTTCCCAATTCCACTAGTTTACCCTTAGAAGACAGACTACTAATTGTGAAATTCCTCCATTTTGATACCATGGGAATCACTATAGTAGCTTAAAAAAATTTCAAAAGCACTCATTGGAAGTCAAAGTATTGTAGAAGATTTCCACTTTTCACACAAAATTTCAAAGATAAATAGTTGCACTTATGTCCCACACACACAAAGATTCTTTGTCATCCATTGAACACAAAACGTTTGCCTCAACGTTCAAGGGTTAACAATGAACTAACCAGCGGTTCTCCCCGGACACTGGTTCCAGGACTAAAGGATGAGTAGGCAAAACCCAAGCCCATTCGACATCTGGTCGCCCGGCATCGGCTGCCAACTGTCCATGACAATCCAGGTGGCATCCCCAGAAAGGGTCAAATCCCTCCCTCGCCATGACGTGGCCATCACAGCTGGCGCCTCGAGCTCAAAGGAAGGAGAACCTTTCTTCGTGTAAGTGCCGGCCGCGACGAATCCCCAGTCAAGCTTGAGTGAAGCAGACTTTTGAATTCTTGCTACATTCAGAGCTCTTGTGAAGTAGACGAAGCAGACGATTGAATTCTTGCCCACATCGCTCTCTATCACGCACATCTCCCTCGCAGATTTCCTATGAGCTATGGCGCAAGAAGGAGCGCCAGCGATTCAACTGATCGATGAGAAGGGTTCTTTCAATGAGGCCGCCTTGGTGGATTTCTGCAAAGCTGTGAATCTCGCCAACTGCGGCCTCTCTTACGCCGTGGTGGCCATCATGGGTCCCCAAAGCTCCGGCAAGAGCACATTGCTCAACCACCTCTTCGGCACCAAGTTCCGTGAGATGGACGCTTTGCAGGGACGCAACCAAACCACGAAAGGCGTGTGGTTCCAACGCGCGGACGGCATCGACCCTTGCACTCTCGTCATGGATCTCGAGGGCACTGATGGACGCGAACGCGGYGAAGACGACACCGCTTTCGAGAAGCAGAGCGCTCTCTTCTCCCTCGCAGTYGCCGACATTGTCCTCATCAACATGTGGTGTCACGACATCGGACGGGAGCAAGCTTCCAACAAACCGCTCCTCAAAACCGTCTTCCAAGTCATGATGCGGTTATTCTCCCCCAGGAAGACGACCATGTTGTTCGTGATTCGGGATAAAACCAAGACGCCCATGGAGATTCTGGAGCCCATTCTGAGAGAAGACGTACAGAAGATTTGGGATAGTGTACCCAAACCAGGGAAGCACAAGGACACCCCCTTGACAGAGTTTTTCAATGTGGAAGTCACGGCGTTGTCGAATTACGAGGAGAAGGAGGATCAGTTTCGACAGGAGATTGCGCAGCTGAATCAGCGGTTTCATAACTCTGTGGCGCCAGGTGGGTTGGCTGGGGATAGGAGAGCAGTGGTTCCAGGGACTGGGTTTCCGTTTAGTGCACATGAGATGTGGAAAGTGATTAAAGAGAATAAGGATTTGGACTTACCAGCRCATAAAGTGATGGTGGCGACGGTGAGGTGCGAGGAGATTGCGCATGAGAAACTGGAGAGCTTGAGAAAAGATGGGAAGTGGAGAGAGATTGAGGAAGGGGCGAAAGGGGTGGGGGTGGTAGGGGGGTTTGGAAAGCAAGCGAGTGCTGTTCTGGAGAAGTATACTTCCCAGTATGATGCGGAGGCKGGTTTTTTTGAGGAGAGTGTGAGGACGGCGAAGAGAAATTACCTGATTTCGGAAGCGCTGGAAATGATTCAACCGGCGTATGATGCGGTGATAGCGAATTTGAGGGCGAATGCGCTGGAGAAGTTCAAGAAGGAGTTGCGAGATGGAGCGGAGTCGCAAGAGAGGGAATTCGCGGGGACGGTGAGGCAGTGCTCGGAGAGGGCGTTAGCTTCGTTCGATCAGGCATCCGTCGGTAAGTACAATTTCGTTCTGCACGATATTGAAATTAGATATTCATTGCGTTTTGTTAACAGAATGCTCAAAATAATTTAACCCTTACAGAGCCGAGAAACACGGATCGGGTCCGATGAGCAGTGTTTTGATTAGGTCATGTAGGGACTTCCTATTGTCCAATTCCATTTATTTTTCTACCAACACATGCAAAGTTATTTGCGGATTCTAGTGACATAAAATTTCGGCCCATTGGAATTACTGTTGTGTCACAATATTGATCATCTTAGGTCTTTGAGGAGTTAAGAATCACTGAAGCCAATTTGGGTAACGTACCTTAGTTTGGCAAATTTCTGTGTCCAATATCATTTATTGTCGAGCAACACATCCACTGTTATTTGCTGAATCTTGTGATCGACAAGAATTTGGTCACATCTGAATTACAGATTTTCACAATCAGATCAATCAAATTGGTCATGCTAGATCCATTAATTCTTAGGTCTTTAGGGGTCAAGAATCACTAATCGTGCCAGTGCCGATTTCATGTAGTATTGATCAGCACATCCAATGTTCTTAGCTGATTCTTGTGATCGATAAAATTTTGGTCCCATTTAAAACTTAATTCTTCACAATACGATCAATCACATTCGTCGTAATCGAATCATGAATCCTTAGGTCTTTAGGGGTTAAGAATCATTAAAGCCAGTGCCGAATTGCGCCTTGTACCTTTGGCGGTCTTCTTGTGTCCAATGTCGTGTAATGTCGTGWAGTTTTTKACCAACTCATCCAATTTTCTTCTAGTGAACGATAAACTTTGATCCTATCTGAAATGTAACCTTTCACAATATRATTAATCGMATTCGTCGTTATCGAACCATGARTATTTYAGAAGTTAATCAATGCTACCTCTGYGTGCAGATGCGAGGGTTTCGCAGGCGTCATGGGAGCCCTCCAAGGCCCGTGAGAAGCTCACTCGCGACAYGAACGCCTACGCACAAACAGTCCGCTCCGACCGCCTCCAGCAGCTGAACTCCGAATGGCAACACCACATGGAGGAAAATCTCGGGGAGTCCGTCTCCGCCCTCCTCGACGCCGCTCCTTCCGAAGCCTGGCCCTCCATTCGYGAGCTCGTGGATTCCGAAACCTCCAAACTCAAGGAAAGCATCACTACCGCCCTCACGGGCTACGAACCAAGCCAACAAGAACAGACCGCYATCCTCAACAACCTCTCCAAATACTCCCGCACCATCGTCGAGAAGAAAGCGCGCGAGGAAACWTCCCAGGCGCTCATCCGCATGAAGGATCGCTTCAACAACATCTTCGGCCACGACGAGGAGTCTCTCCCTCGCGTCTGGGGCGAAGAGCACAACGTCCGCTCCATCACRAAATCCGCACGAATTGGCGCGCTCAAAATGCTCGCTGTGATTGCTGCTCTTCGACTAAACCCTAACCCTAATCCTGAAGACGACCCGATCGAAGACGCTCTGTTATCGCTCGTGGAAGAGGAGGGCTCGACGAACTCAACCAACAACCCTCTCGCATCGTCAACATGGCCGGGGATTGCACCCGAAGACACACTGCTCACCCCCTCGCAATGCCGATCCTTGTGGAGACAATTCCGAGCGGAGACAGAATACACGATTAGTCAAGCACTCTCGGCGCAAGAAGCCAGGCGCCAAGGCAACAACTGGATGCCCCCGCCATGGGCCATCGCGGCGATGCTCGTCCTGGGATTYAATGAGCTCATGACTGTTCTCCGCAACCCCCTGTGGATCCCGGTCATCTTCRTCGCGTTTTTGATCGGGAAAGCTCTTTGGGTGCAACTGGATCTCGGTCGGCATTTTCAATACGGTGCGCTTCCGGGGGTTGTGTCAATCTCCACGCGCTTCATGCCGACGGTCATGGATACGTTCAAGGGCTTGGTGGACGCCGGGACTTCAACTGTGCCTGCTGCGGCTGCTCCGACTCCTGCGCGACGTCCTGAAGCTAAGCTTGCTTACGAYGCCGATTCCTGAMTTGTGCTWGAGCYCTGAAACCCTAATTCGTGCYGAGAGCCCTAATTGTTGCCCGGAATTGTATGTATAACTGAGGTGTTGACTATTTAATTGTAGTTGTGTTTAGGTTTGGTGATGGAAAGGTTTAGTAGACTCTGTATTGTACAAAGGTGTTGGTCGCCAGGTAATTTATCATTGGAGGAAATCAGCGCCTGCAATCATCTGGAATTCTGCAATTCTTTTGAGTTTTCAACTTTGAGTTGATGCTTTGTCCCTTGTATGCAATTGGTACTAGAAGATATGCCGGTGGACATAGTCACCACTTATTGCAATTGAGCAAAAACTGGCTGGAATCTAGATGAAGAAATAACATGCATCTCATGGAAATAGAATTGACATAGCCTTCAGTATTTCAGAGTTTTGTCCAAATAACTTCTCATTCACTCCCCAAAGTAAGACTCGTCTCTTGAAAAATCATACTCTTATAAAATTGAGGTTATAATATATCTTTATGCAGGTATTAATAAAAATATGACAAAAACTAAAGGATTTCGGTTAATACCATCATGTCGGTCACCTGTTCCTCACCATGGGGTAATTGATATTATAATCCTAAAACCCTGGGCCTATGAAAAGGAACCTGTAGATTTAATAACAGGTAATATTCACCCATGTCATGGTAAAAAATAAAAAATGTACGCATTGTATGAGCATCATCAGAGAGTTTCCAACATGATGAGGGGAATAAATTAAGTTATGGACCGTTTCTCCAGAATACTTTGGATGAATTTGGAGAATTTGAAGTCTATAGAATTGTAGATCAGAGTACTTTGGTATTGGAAATGGTACAAACATGGTACTGCCAGTACACTGAACCAAACAATTGAATGGACTTATTGAGGAAAACTTCAATGACTTCAATAGCATTTGGACACTTCAATAACTATTGATGTTCAATAAAGGTAGATATTTGTATACTATCAACTGTCAATTAATAAGTATGGGTCCCCTTAATACCTATGTTCAGTATAGATGATTTTTCCTCTTTTGAAGGTTGATGCAACTTAATTCAAGACTAGGGGAGGCAACCCATTTCCCATCACCTCCCATTTCCAATCAATAGACTATTGTCTTTCCGTGAAATTATGGCACACTCTCTAGAGTGGTTGTGGCTCATTATGATTGGTTGCAAGGCTCTCAATATTGCAATCAGCCCTTGGTCAATTTTGCAATTAGCCTATGGTCAGAAGTAGAAAGGTCTATATAAACATTATAGGGTGAAGAGAATCTTCCACTAAAAAATTACTAGAAATTTTGTTTTATGTAATAAAATTTTGGAAATATATGCAATCCTTCCAAACTCTATTACACGGGAAAAATTCCACATTTAAAAAAAATGCGCTCCAAATATGCATAATTGCTTATTTGATCAGAAATGGGTTGCCTCCCCTACTTTGAAAAGAAATTCGTGAGAAATTCGTGTCACATGTAAAGAGGACGTGTAGTCTACATCCCTCACTGCTCGACATGCTTCTGAAAAGGATCTTTTGCAATTGATGCACATCGCTGTAAATAATTCATTGTAATTTCTACATGTTTCCTGTAGGTCTAAAATCTTTCTCTAACTGCATATTTGTCACTTGTAGTGTGGATCTCTATCTATTGATCAGGAATTGTTCTTACTTACCAGCATATGGGAATTGACTTGATTCGAACTGTGGTTTGAGAGAGAACCTTTGTGTGGTTCCCGGTGATCATCCGAGAGTCTCCAACATGGAGCAAAAATGAGAACAAGTTCAGYTTCATTCCATCTCGTCATCCTCGCCTTCTTCATCCTCCTCCAGATCGTAAAGCAGGGCACGCCGTTGTCCAGCAAAAACACATGCTAGCCCCCGAGAAGCTGTTTCATACATGAAACTTCATTAATCAGGACCTGGAATTACTCATTCAAATTCTTTCAAACTCACAAAAATTAAATGCACGTTGGTCTTAGCTGAAGAGAAGTTTTTCATGGATAATTTGGACAATTTTTATTCGGAATCAAACAAGAGAACTTCAACCTCGAGCCCTAAAATGACAGTATTTGGGTCACCCTACAGTGCACAAGTTGACGCAACAAGCTTGTAAATTTAGAACTACTGGTGATCATCATGTGCATTTAGGGGTGAGGTAACAAGCTGAGAATAAGCCAGTTGATTCATGACACCGTACGATGTATTTTGAGGTAACAAATTTCCAATCCACCTACGAGGTGGCGTGAAACCTTGTTATCTCAAATATTTTTAGCATCTCACATGGGAGCCATGTAAACACCACCTCTTCATCATCATTCTTGTTACTTTTACTCGTGAAAAGTTGACAAGGAACAAAAGTAGGAAAAAAACAAAAAAAATGATACTTGCACCGATTAAGGTGTAGGATTTCTTTTCATCTAAATCTCGTTGCTTCAAGCTGTGCAATCTGAAGCGGCCCTAAGTCCCTATATCAGTTCAGGACGGGAGCTTACCACTAACAGCCAAGGGAGGGACAACATCAAGCTGTGCAATAGCCCTCACTTTTCCACTTTTCAAGCCCACGTCCGAAACTGCCCCCTGGTCAGAAACACCATTACGTTTCAGTCACGAAATCATCACTCGTTACTTTTTCGGTTGGCAATGATACATTCAAGATTCAAAACAAGGAAGTTCTGTCTTCTCATAATCAAACAAATGTACAAACTCTGCAAAATCTCTGAAAATAATAGCACAGGCAAGATCTCAGCAAGTGATAAGCGTGTGGTCCAAACAAGATTGCATGCATCAACGCACCACATAAATAATTTAAGAATTTYGTAAATCTTGGACTTACAAGATTCGTGCACAGATGCAAAAGGGGCAAACGGCTCATAGAAGAACTGGCGGGAGACAACGGCACAAATTCCAGGTCCTCCAATTGCAGCAACATTAAGTATGTTTGACTAGTCTTCTCATTCTCCTCAAGACTCTTCTCGCTAACTAACAAGATCACCTGTCTTTGCTGTCATCATAAGAAGTTCGCAGAAATACATAATTCAGTACCAAGGTGAAGAATAAATCAGACAAAAATTGCACCTAGTACAAAAGCACACACAAATACCACTGACGTTCAGCAGATTAATGAAAAGTAAGGTACAATTACAATTCGACAATCACGTGACAATTAAGTACCTTGTAAAGGGCCAAATCAATACAACGTAGAGTCCTCTCAAACCGCAAGGCCAAAACTTGCGGAGCTTTTTCTCCTGCTACAGACAAATCTGACATTGTGAAGTTGCGCAGTATAATCACCACATTTTGATGAGATGCACTCACATCATCTTGCACTCTTAAACAGATGAAGTCCTCAAGAGGGSTTCCCTCTTTTTTGCTTCCTGAATTGACCTGCTTCAATGCAGTAGGATAAGTAGATAAGAAATAAAAGATTGGTCATCAATCGACGGCATGTCCCACTTGCTGAAATTAAAATCATCSTTTGCATCTCATTACCAGCATTTCTRGGTGGATCGATCGATCTATGAACTTGCAGAAAAGGATTAGGAGGTGGAACCTCGAAGTAGGTTAGAGAAAGAGGTATTGTCGTAAGAGGCGGTAGTGATGAGGGGAGGGGGCATAACAGCAGCATGCAACGTGCTTGAAGGTTGGGGGATATYTCTTTGACTGGCATTGCAAATGCCTCTTGACAGCTGCCACAATTCAGAGAAAAGATTGATTGTTAACCGATAGGAATTTACAAGAAATGCATGGATATACCAACTTCAAAGACCTCTAAAATATAGCGCATCTCATGTTGTTGAAAAAAGTAAAAAATTGTACTACCGTGGTCACCAAGATACAAAGAAAAGATATTTTTGAAGATCTCAAACCTAGCTCGAAGTTGATAGATCTGTGAGGACAGAGTTCGGCTCAGGAACTTAGTGTCCGCAAAGCCTCCCAAAATTGCAAGCTCCTCCATCCTGGCCTCCTCCTCTCTAAAATTCAACACAAAAGGAYGTTGGAAGCAGAGAACCGAACTCAATTATAATATTGAATAAATCATGATCACTTGATGACCCCAGCAGAAATGATTTGGAAACGTTAGAGAACAAAATACACCATAATGTTCTAATAAATTGATGGGTTTGCCTAGAAAGAGATAACTCACGGTTTGACATCCATAACGAGGCCATCTGTGGCTGATGCAAGATGTGGCCCGACTGGGTCCCTCTCAAAGTGAGTACGYAAAAAGTCTGCCACCCCTGCACTGTCACATACAAAGTATASGCCTTGATAAATATTACAAATCACCTCTATTGCCCGAAACACTGTCCCGTTAATTCAGAAGTACCAAGAACCACGGTAATTGTGGATATTGAACGGGTAATGAACTAACCTATCGATGGCCGGAAGCTGGTTAGCTTGAGGTCCAGCATCACCATTRAGCTGACGAAGTGACTTGGTCAGCCATACAAAAAAGAGCCGAAACTGACAAAAAAAAAACATAACACAGATGCACTGTTATACTTCAGCTATAGTTGCTCAAACCTTGCATCTTCAACACAGAACTAACCATGCAGAGAAAGACTCAACGCATTGCAAAATTAATTCAGTTTCGGATTGGTATGTCGCAAACCTGGCCATTCGTGTCTGATACGGTGCGTAGGAGGCGCTCAACTTGAACAAGAAGCATGCCAGCGTTCTCCATGGCATTCTCCATTAGATTTTCATGCAGTCCAATTTTACGCAAGCGTGACCTCCATCGAGACAGTCCTCGCAATTCTCCGACTCGGAATGCGATGATCTCAGCTGCTGGCTGTTCAGAGACAAGTCCCAAAGTACAGTATTAAACGCATGGGAACATGCTGGTAAAAGTCAAATTCATTCCCAGATTCTCAGAGAACAAACTGACACATGAAAAGAGAATCACAAACAAAGTTCCTCAAGAATCATCACAAYAGACACTGCCATGACGTGCTCAATCCTGAGTCATCGGCAAAAAGACAAAGACTAAAGGCGACAATTTTGTGATCGTTACCTGCAAGTGTTCTGCAATAAGGTTGTGAAGTTCCCTTCCAGCAGTGTCTATACTCTTTGCCAGCCGTTTTAGCCCCTGAAAACGCASGCAGGTGTAGTCAGAAGGACTGCAAAACTCTCCCTCACGCAGGATCCCTCATGCAAAGCTTATTTTTTGCTTGATCTCAAGCCAGTATCTCTTTTCTAATCATTACATCTATTATGGCACCCACGGTTGGAAGAGAGTGGAATATAATCCAGGTGCAATTTGACAAAGTCCAGGTTGCTACAAATATTGCCTCTGCGAGATCACACGCTTGCACTCTGCAGTACACAACAGCAACAAACACACTGATTCGTAAATTACCGCTTCTCCCAAGGAAGCAGCGAGAAATTGGTGCAGGGCTGCACTTGCGGAGCCACAAGCAAGAAGACTTAAAAATTCATCACGAGGCTTAACAGATGACCCTGCCAATATACACACCGCCGTCATTAGCAATGAGGATACATGCACTCCAAAACTGTTCACTATTTCATCCTACAAAGCTCACAGTGGTTACTTTRTACTTCGCGTGTAGCTAGACAACACAAAGTCACAATTCGAACGAARTACGTTCTTCCAGGAGTCGGAGTTTGCGATTTAATGAAAGGATGTAAGTAGAATACAACGGGGATGATGAAATTTACCATGTTCCAGGAGTAGGGTGGATAGAGAACGAAATTTGTCTTCAAATGTGGAAATTGCTTCACTCCAATGCTTGCGCATCACTGTCACAGTGGTCTCTACAACTTCCAGCAACTCTTCCACACTGGAAGCTTGAAGTGMCAATTGTCGCAGTTCCTTTCTCCTGTCTCGCCATGCATTCATGCAACTGATTTCAGTGACGATAAAGGTGCATCGGCTACTAATAGAGGGCGACCATCATGTCCCTAGGAAATGAGTATTCTACCATGCAGTAGGGTCCTCGACATTAGTGCGAGGCCCTAGCGTACACTGAGTACTTGCGAAGCGGTCAAAGCATATCCACCAAAGAATACCAAAGCGTCGAAATGAGTGTACAAGAAATTTGACGTTGGTAAGCATTGTTGAAGAACTACCTATCTCCTAGTAGAGATGTGTCAACAGAAATTGCATACAGCCCAGATGCCCTAGACTCAGCACCTGCCATAACTTGTAAACTCTCCACTGACTGGGCTCCACTACAAATGACTATCATCTTGCGCAGGTCGTTTGACAAAGAGATCTGCTACCACATCYCAGCTCAAAGCAATTGTTCAGTTCAACATACCCAGTTCGMCATGCAACTACAAATGAGAATAAACTAAGAAAGCACTTGSACATTCAACGAATCACARATCCAACACCCACTTTCRAAAACAATCTTKCTGTGCGGCTGCTACTTTACCTGTAGAGCTGAGGCATCCAGAAGTCGGTAAACTGGCTTTGCCACACTCTTGAACTCTGCAGTCATTCCACTAATGGCCAGGTCTCTGATGTCCTGTGATCCAATTTCGACCCCACTCTAGGTCAGGTCTTAGATCGGAACGAAATTTCACGCCACATTATTCAACTAGGTAGATAATTTCCAGAAAACGGCAATAGTCCACTCACCAACTTKCCAATCGGAAACACACCAAATGCACTCAAGCAAATGATGCCATTTCGGTCCCCACTGCAGAGAACATAAAGGCGTTGCTGAGCAGCACGAAGTACATTCTTCCTATTAGCATGGCTTTGGTCTTCTGCAACGTGACCYAATACTCCAGACATATCAAAGTTCGAGGCCATCCCAGGCATTGGAGGAGTATGTGGGGGTGACGGAAAGAATCTTGAGGTTCGATCTTCATAGCAGAATACGTCATCTCCATGACCCTAAGATACCCACTCATAGACTTTGAATGTATGGAAATTTAAAGCCTTGGTACAAACTTCGGGTCAGGTACTATCAAAAACTTTGAGTTAGCGTGGAAACTGTACAAAAATGTGCAGAAAAAATTAGAAAAAGAAGCTCCTTATCATTCAAGAAAAATGAGATGCGTTTGCGCATCCTTAGCTTCCAGTAGAGAATACTGTCCCTCAATACATACCATAGATTCCTGGCCCTCCTGAGCCCAATAYAGGCATTCGACCGCCGCCTCGTGCGTTGCGAGSTGTCGCAATACATCACCATTCTGRAACCAGTCCACGGCATTATTACATTTAGAAATGCCATCTGTATTTGATGAAACCATCAGCAGGAAGCGAAGAATTTTCAGCAGCAAATGTAATACAATGAATCACACCTCAACGTCATGAATTGCGATGCTGCCATCATCGTGTCCTACTGCCAAAGCCTTTCCATCAGGACGCCAGCACAGTGAGGTAACTTGCATCTCTGAAACAGTTTGGATCAGTGTCAGAGACTGCGCTTTATGCATTTCAGTATGATAGAGCTTCACAATTATATGCAAGATGACCCTGCGCGGGGTAAAACTAGCAGGCGACAAACAAACTGACGCTCGCTTAAACATTGGTCCCGCGAAGACTATTACGACACTATGCAGAACAGGTCCACCTCTCAAAAGATCCACTATTAGATCACAAACTTATGAGAAATCAATGTTAATCGATTAAACATTACAGTAGGTCAATATTAAGATAATGTTACTTTCAAGTCAATGTATTGTTGTCTTAATATTAATGTTAACGTAATAGTTGCCACTAAAATATCAGTTATTAATGTTAGATACTCCTCATGTTTAAATGTTCGTCGAGGACACTACGATGACACTAGTATTAATTTAACACCACTGGCATTACACAAACATTAACCTAGCATTAACTCAACACGACTGAACATGAGTATCTGAAACCAATGCCTATTCACCTAACATTAATAACTTTTGCAAATTAATAACTTTTGCAATTAATCGGGGTCTTTTGTGATCCAACCTCTCGATCATAACGAGCCATTGTGRGGCATCGCATGACACAACAAAAACAACGATGCAAAAAATTCACACTTCATCGAGACAAAAGTAAGCATTTCAAAATYTCCAAAGCTATAACGAAGAATAACAGTTGTCGACGCCCCGAACCTGGAGTGATTGCCCAAAGCCTCTGCCAGTTGAACCGATGCACAATGAGCTGATGGTCTCGCGTGGCCATAGCAAGTAAATCCTTGTCTGGATTCCATGATGCTCTATCAACCTTTGAAAGAAAATCAAACAATCACTATTTCTTAATTTCAATCACTTCAGTGTGACGACCTGCTACAGCATTCCAGGCTCAACACAAAATGATTGCATTCTCTAGAAGAGCATTCAAKAAAACATTGCAATTACGCATCATTGAATTTAACAGTGCAGACAAGAATGTAGACCTAATAACGCAAGCTTCCCTCTTACGTTTCTCCCAATGCCACGCTAACCACACCAAATTGCGACACCAACCTAAATGCACCACTCCAATGAATACAAATTTTGAGACTGTACACCAGCTCAACTTCAACACTCGTGTAGGTTGAAATCATCTACCAATAAAACTTTGAGCGCTTCTAACTTTTGCATACAACATCCAAATACTGCATTTTTTGGTGCATTGGAATCCTCTTTGACTTTCTAACAAAAACATTAAAAATMTGTCCATCTCGAACAATAAAAACTACGTTCAGCACTCAATAGTGTCGAAATTACTCGTGATTATCACCCCTACAGCTGCGTCGTATTACACCGTATGGGCTGGAATTCGGACTTGGAACTCCAAATCTCGSGAATCAAAGCGAGCACAGACTATCCACGTTAACGCAGTTATGATCGCAGGACAGGGGTTTAGGGGTTTAAGCGATGGAATGGGGTGAAAAGAAAGGAATGGCAAGGGAGAGGGAAAAAGAAAAGATAATACCTGGCTCGAGAGAGGCTTGTCAAGATGCAAGGTGAACGCCAGAGCGTCACCGGCGCCCTCCTCTTCGACGACGTCCGCCATCGCACCCTGCAATGCAGCAATTCTCAGACCTGGTAGTCTGTCTTCGGAKGAAGACGACGGTCCTCGTACGCGTACCTCTACAATATCCATGTACGTATTGTATCATACTGACGACATCGTATATACGATTTCCTCTTTAATACTCCGTATCATAATCCTCTCCTGTCTCCAGTCGCTTTCATGGCGAATGCAGTTGGAATTTGGAAAGAGGGAGAGTAGTTAACCCTTTAACCCTTAAAGGACTGACCTATCACCGCGGGCAAAGGCGGGGTGCAATATGTAGTGCTTGACCGAGGGGAAAAACACTGTTCACACACATGTTTAGCTTTGGATAAATTGTACAAACCAATACCTGATGCTACCCATTCAAAAATTGCGAGAAGGAAATTGTGGCACAAAACACTTTCATGTGAAAATCTTTACTATCTTCATAGAATTAGGGCTACCTAAAAATATGGAAGCAATTAAAAACACTAAATTTGACTTCCGATGATGATTGACATATGTGTGGTCACTTTTAGAAAAGGAACAGATGAAAATTAGTGAGTGTCCACTCACTAGATGAGTTTTTTTGTCATCGAAAGGACAATAAACGTCTGGGGCGTCGTTTAAGGGTTAACTATAGAGGTATTCATATTATGCTCATGCTAATTGAAATACAAGGGACACCCTTCCAATGCTGAACAGCAAAAAATAGTCTTGCAATCTTCGTTACTCACTACACCAGGTTGAAGGGGTCGGTCTATGCTGACAGTCGAGCAATCGTGTACATCCATACCTAGGTAGTGTCCTGCAAGCAATAAAATGTTAGTAATGTACTCGTACCTAAATTGAACATCGCCTGTTTCAGATCGTAAAAATGCGAACAAAAATGATCAAAAGTCTGCGAGGAGCAAGCAACTTACCAATATGTGTTATATTGAAGCCGTAGAACTTGAATAGATCAAATGGGCCTTTCACTAGRCCCAACTGCAATAGACCTTCCCACAGCAACTCCACCTGCAGAGGAATAAGGTAAAGTACATGGTCAAATTCCGACTCTCATTTTGTGAATTAATTTGTTTGTGTAGAACATACTCCTCCAAAAACGAGACGAATGATATCATTCTAAAACATAGCTCTCGCTGTATATAGCATACAGTTCCCATAGACACTTCTAATCCATCTTCAAGTTGCGGCCAACTGCATTATAAAACTTACAGARCGACTGTGTATTTGAGACAAAGTCACGCCAGGCCGGCACATCTTGAAACACTCCTTCATTACATCCAGTACGATGTTGTAAACTTGTTTCTGAGCTTGACAGGATACATGCCTGTCAGTGACTATCCCAAATGTTTGGTTYCACTTCAAGAAATTGTCTTATAGCAACGCGGTATTTATTTGCTCAGCAATAGTATCAGGCAAGTTCGCAAGAAAAAAGTGTGTAAATTTTACCCTAGCAGCAGTGAAATAGCCACAAGGAGGCCAAGTACGAGTCATGTCACTAACATAACCATGGTATTCGCACCCCACGTCCATGAGAACCAAAACTTCGTTACCAATCTGGTTWACCCAACCCAAAGGAATCAGTAATCAACAAAGCATCCATAATCCAAAGCAAACCTGAAGACTTGAGTGAGACTGTAGCTATCTGATGCTTAAGCAGCATGAACCATCCTTCGCAAGTCAATGCTAAGTTTACATTTTCTAGGATAGCCAAAACAGTATCAAGTCAACAATCATAGAGAATAAGTTCAATACCATTCGAAGTGTTTAATATGTTACAAAGTTCATCACGAGAGTACCCATGCAACAATTGCAAAAGCTGAGGCCAAAAATAACTCACCATCTTATCATGTCGAGAGTAGTGGACAATGCTTCCATTCGGCTCCCCACCTACAACCGATGGGAACCTGTTGATCAACCAGAGCTTCCATTGAAAATGAGTTCAAATAATTGCAACTAAGCATTCAATTCTAAGTGCCCATAAGTCCTAGATTATGTCGTAATAAATCCTCTTTTATTTTGGTCGATCCATATTATATAAGCAAAGAACTGTAAAAATCTCTTACGCCATTTGTTGGGCTCCTCGACGTTTGCATTCATACTCCACAGTAGCTGCCAATAAGTGTTCGTGTTGCCAGGCTCTTGAAACTTGCATGCTCCGCATCACTGCCTGCCACCCAAATTAAAGGTAACAGTTGAACTCCCCCAAACAGGCACCCTATGCCTTTATAGCTATTCAGACTTTCAATCAAGCATACGGCTTATCAAGACTGAAGTTCACTACCAGTCTGAATACTGACTACAAAAATTTGATCATGCTCAATGTTATTTCCAAAAACTGGAGACGTGAGAACGCCAGATAGAGAGAATGCAAAATCGTTCCAGAATGATAAACATTTATCTCCACTGTAAAGCTTCTATGTGACCTGTATTGATAAATGGACAGCACTATTTTGAATCTGAAGTTTCTCGCCTCGTAATTACAGCGGTTTTTAATATCTGATGATCAGTAAAATACTGGAATAGAATTTCGCTGACCTCGCAAGTGATGGATGCCGTTTGTCGCATAAGATTGAGCTCTGAAGGTGACTTCACCCAACGAACTTGGTGAGAATACCTGTTCAAGCTCCGCACTCTACCCTCTTGCAAAGCTGTTTGAAAAGCTGCTAGATCTGCCACCAATGGAGTAAGCGATCCTAAGTCGCAAAATATTGCTTTAGCACGTCCTAGCATTTCTGGTAAAACCTGTAAGCAACCCAATACCACCTTACAAATTACTTTGAGTGCAATCAACAAGTTGCTATGATCTGTCSGACAAATGCCGGAACAYAGATGGTGCATTACTCGAAAGCTTTTCGGTGACACGCTTGTCAAACATGTACCTTAGGAAGCGTTCGCAATGTATGAGTGGCGACTGCTCCGAACACACGACTGGCCTCCTCAGTTCCTGCTAATTTCCCTGCCCAGGTTTCCCTCTGTGCGAAGGCTGTAATCAGATCGCAAAGTATATCCAGATCAAACTCCTTACTTCAACGTCTATACCAGAACCATAAAACCTGTAAACCAATAAAAAAATGAAATGCGTATATGCACTTCCAACTCGTTGAGGAATTCCCGTACCACAACTTGTAGAAAATCATCAGGATCTACTGTACGTTCATCTATACTCTTGAATAGAAGAATACTTACTTCAAGATCACGGTCAGGCATGAACATGCACAAATCTGCATGATCATCAAGCACTGCAATTCCCCCTGGCTGCTGACATCCCGTATAGTACAGATAGTCAGCATCTTGTCGAAACGGATACGGAACAACGTCCGTCATTTGTTTCACTGTAGCAGCTGACAGTATGACCATGCTCTCCGTGGGTAAACGGGATCGAAGTGCTGTTCTTCTGTCGACAAACTCTCGAAGACCGATGCCTGGAAAAAGCTCGTCTCCTGAAAGAAGCTGCCACCCTTGCCCGGATCCACAGCATTACTTACATTTCCACTCCCATTTCGTCCAGCAGTCAATACTGAACTTTGAAAACAATATGTAGTTTTCTCAAAATGGACACATACCTCGGGATGTGACTTGGAGGTCGGCTGTCCCGCATCATAGGGGGCCGTCCACTGCTGAGAATACATTCGCAGAGTTGCAAAATAGTGGCACTTCTCAGCACCGATTCCGTGTGACTGCGATCATGGACAAATTAGGTTACACATGATAATCGCTCTTTCTGCACAGCTCTACTCACTTCATCCTCTGGAATCTGACTCCAATGCAGGGCAAGATCGAGAGGCACATTCACACCACTACACCAACTATATTCGCCGCAGAAACGAATGAACGATGTACGACATAATTAACAATCTGACTCCAATGCAATGCAAGATCAAGATCGAGATACCAACGTTGCTATTTACAGAATGAGCAATCTTGACAGATCGGCAGCTGAAGCTAGAATAATGACAGATTCCCACAGACAGAGCCTTTGACAAGCTTGGAATTGAAGGAGTAGCTAACTAATTAAGCTATGGAGCTCAAAATTCGAGGATCGAGATAGCTAGCTGGAGACTGCCAGCCAAAGTGGGGAATGCGCGCATGATCCATCGATGTCTCGATCGATCCTGTTGTGGACAGATCGAATGTGTGAGGAATGAGTGCGTGAATGTTYACATTTATGCTGGCTGGGCTGGCTGCGCTGGGAATTGCCTCGATCGGAATGATCGGGCCGGGAAGCCCGTTCAATTCGATCGGTAATGCCGAGTGACGACAATTGGTCCGGACCCGGATTCATGCACGGAAGTCAACTGCTCGAACTGAGTGGGCTGTGCCGCTGTGGGGCGGGGGGATGGATCGTCGGTAAGGGAGCTACAGTACAGTACTGTACATGCAGTAGAGGAAGGAAGGAAGGGAGGAGGAGCGGAACGCGGCGAAGGCAAGGGAGACCTCGGAGACGGGAACGCGGAGTACGGTCCGAAGCCCACCTGGACGGAGTGGACGCGCTTCCACTCCACGAGACCCGTCGTAGTCAACCTCTGCCACGCAGTTAGTGCTACAGTATTCAGAACCTCTCTCTAAACCATTAGGCCCGCCTGACAACAATAAATTGTAGAGGTTTGTTGGCTTTGTAGTGGGTAAGTTGTATGGTGGAAACCAACCCAAAATTGTCAATATAAGGTAGAACCACCTATAACCAAACAAAAGAAGGAATTTGGAAGAATTTGAAGCAATGGAATGCAAGGAAAATATTTTTCTAGAGGTGTGTTGATAAAAATGATGAGGATTGCAAAAAATTTGGTAATTTTATCGCATGAATTGAAATTACTATAAATTTTGAAAGGCAAAAAGTGCTCCGGACCCATAACTGATCTCTAGACTCTTCCAATTTCGATCATTCAAAAAACTACTTTTCCACTGAGTGCTTCCTACATTTTTTATGCACAACTTTGGAACATGTATCAAGAATTTTTAGTCCCAACCTTGAAAAGATGAAAAAAAAACATTCTAGCCTTGGTTGGAAATAAGTCAATCTATGGTTGGCTTTGGGGCACTGGTTGGTAATGGGTGGTTCTACCTTAAGTAACTCGGCCTAGGGCTAGAGTGAACTGACCCCCTCATTGCCCTTATCACAAGGTAAATGTAAAAATTGCCCCCTATTTTATCCCGCGTCAATTTTGTATTTCTTCTCGCCCCCTGTGTAATTTGGGGCCTCTGATTGCAAATATGAATTCAGAATTTGCAAATTTTGCCATACATGGCAAATAAAAGAATTTCAGTGTTTTCCTCCAGGAGTAAGAAAAGGGGCTAGTTGGAAGTACTTTTTTCCTCAAAATAATGTTTCTGTAGTATTAACGAGTGAAAATCATGAATATTCCAAAAAAAATAGATTTTTTCAACGTAATACGTAATCTCTATGATTTTTGAAAGTGCACGCTCTATAGACCACTGAAACTGTTACATAAGTGAATTCTAAAATGAAATCTGCAAAAATCAACAATCAACGCAGATTCAAGCATTTGGAGGACACATTAACTAAAGTCAAGGGACACATTTAGTGATAGTCTAGAGTATAAGAATGGGAACACGGACGCATTTGGGTGTTTCTACCATAATCTTAACATTTGTAATGTGGCCTGGTTTGAAACCGGTTTGACGATGTCCATTGGATTATAGAGGTTTATTGTCTTTTAGAGAACTGACTTCGAGAGGTTGTGACTACTATATTACTATAGGCCTATTGCTCACTAAGCTTATCATAGCATGGCTATTGTTTTATTTCATAGAATTCAAGAAGCTGGTGACATGAATTTTTGCATTACTTATTTTGCAGTGATACTAATTTTGAGGCTTCACTGAGTGCAGCAATCAAATCATGGTTACAATTTTCCAAGTATTCCACCACATACTGTACATAAAATCGCGGGTAAAATTGTCATGTTCAACTTAGGATTGTTTTCTTTGGCTTTTTGGTGCCAGATTGCACTAGAAAAAATAATTTGGCTAGAAAATGCCAAAGAAAATGGCAAAAACTTGGATAAAATTGCCAAACAACTTTGAATTTTATAAAAATCGTAGATGAAATCGCTAGATTTTGGATGAAAACCATACTATACATCGAATATGTGGATGAATGTTGTAATTTGGAGCACCACTGTAACATTTAATATTGCCACTGTGGTGCTTTGTAACAAATGAAAATAAAGCCCTGGTTCAACTTATAGCTGCACACTAATATCTCTTCTAGATTTCATCAAATTATAATTCTATAACTCCATGATATTTTTTTAATTTATTAATATATTTAGACACAACCACACTCGTCATCCATCATAAATTTTTCTCCAATCAGGATCTTCAACATCATATTTAAATCTCCATTTTAGTGCATAAACTCTTCAGCTTTCAGTCCTTTCCAACTAGAATACAAACATCTCATTCAACACAAATACATAAACATACATTCCATSATGAAGTAACTAACACACATCCCTCCAACTTGGACACATACACATAACTACAAATGAAAATTACAAAGCATACATTGGCTGGGACTTCCAAGGGAGACCGGAAGGCCATCACACACACCGAGTCAAACCAGGAGCGCGGTTTCTTTACCCCCTCCCTGTGGGACCCGGGGGTATTTCGAATGCTTCTTTGGAATACCCTCGGGTGCCTTCGTGCAAAACGGATCCCTGAATTCCAGCAAAGCCTTTTTCTAATTAAGGGAGAGGCACTCAATGACATCCATGTATCCAATGTCGTCCCTTTCTAGGTCGTGCATTCATTCTAGAAGGTAAATGTAGTGGGACTGTAGACTGCTTATTATTTTAGGTCAAAGAAATAATTTATGTACTGCCTACCTAGATTTATAGTCTGAAATGATTATGCTCTGTAGAATCTTATGGCATTGGGTACATGGATGCCATTGGGTGCCTCTCCCTTATGCGCGTTTGTGAAGTATAGTAACTGTAGTTACTTGATTTTCAAACTTTTGACTATTTAGCTTTGTATGTGTAAATGGAGAATAGATTTTGAGAAGGTTTACAAGTTAACTGGATGTCGTGACAGGTTTATGATGAAGAGGTTGCACGTCTAGTAGGTGGTGCTGGAGCTGTAGCCATGCTAATTGGACCTGATGCGCCAATTATCTTATAGGAGCATAGACTTACACTAAATAGTGAAATTAGGTTGCGCCTCACTAATTTCTCGACAATCGACACTATATAAATATTTATTGTTACTATACAAACATGCATTACTATTGAATTAGTTATTGACAGTACTTGAAACTTGTGACCCTCCATGTGTACAAATGGAAGTATTTGTAGAAATTTTTGTTGACTTTGATGGCTTGTAGAGTAAATTTCTCAAGGTAAGGCAACCTAATTTCACTATTTAGAGTACTGGACCTCATATCGCAAATTTTATGCCTTCTACAAGCCTAAATTGGCCAGTGAATACCAATATGTTCTATACATTCGTAACCTCCCAAGTTTTTGAAGGGCCTTCTTAAATCATTTGGTTCCAAATTTATCCATGTCTATAAATCTTGAGTAGCTAGTAATGTGTTGAATTCAATAAAGGGACATTCCCACTTGGCCTTAGGGTGGCATTCTTACATTGTTAAATGAACATGAAACTGCCGCACATTCCCACCTGCGTGCTTTAAAATTTGCCAAACCTACATGGCAGGTGATTTGACATTGACATAAGACCACTACTACGGCTATTTATTTGTCTGCTATTTCGAACCATTGCTTGTAAAGTAATAAGTAACAATAATTCCACAATCTTATAAAAATGGAGATTTCTGAATTTTTAGCATGGTCTTATCAACTTGAGCTCTAGACGGCCCATTACAAAGCAACACTCTGACATTTGGAGCGCACTTAGCTGAAATTAGGGTGCAACCACCGAAACTTTAGGCGATCCCAATATCTTCTTAAATAGCAACACGCGATGAGCAATCCAAAACAATAGCAAGCAAAGGGAGTGAACATTKGGAAAAAAAGAGGATGCTCCACTGACCTAACCTTCCCGAACTTTACATGACCCCTCCACTGCTGTGAAAGACTTGACAACACTGGTGGAAACGGCTAAAAGAGATAGCAACCAATGTGGCCGGCAAGTATGAAAAGGCCTCCTGATCGTGAATGCTTATTACTTAATCACATTCCGTGTAATTCGGAATCCACTTCATACACAGGCACAATGTGAACAAAAACTCAAAAATATTGTAGAACTGTGCTGAAGAAAAGAACAGGGGCCCTTTCTACGGCCAAGTGGGAACATCCCTTAAGAGATGGATAGTTCCGCCCATATAACATTGATATTTCGTCTCGCACAATTACTTAAAATGCACCTCTGTGGTATTTATGACATGTTGTTGCTGGTAAATTATCGCAAACTTGCTATGTGCAAGCACTACACTTGTGCTACTGTTTGATTTATTCGGTAAGGAAATTTTAGTTGATTAAATGTAAATGRCTCTCTTTGCTGGTACCCTCTATACTYATGTTTTGAATAATTGAAAGATTTGATTAAATTGATTTAATATTGCAATGTTTGATTTATAGAAGTGGTTACAGAATGTTGAAGAGATCAACCTTGAATTCACCCAGGATGTTGAAGAGAAGCATTTGACAATTGTAGCCTTAGAGGTACTTGTGAARAGAAAAATTTCTATCTGAGGTGCCTAATCATAGAAGGTATCGTAGATTGTAAGAAGTTATAGGCCTATAGTCTTCCAAAATGGTGCAATGGTGCAAGTTACACTTGTAATCTTATTTTGAGGTCTACACTTTTGAAGCGAACCTTTTAGAACAGGGGATTCTAACTTTTTTGAAAAAAGCTGCTTTCAATTCAGAATTTGATTATAGTATTTTGCAGATGGCTCAATGTGGTTTTTCATAATGTTCAATTTGATATGCAGTGTTTCTTCTACATTATCGTTTTTTTACTCCATCGTAGCATTGATTTTTCTTTACAGTTTGCACTTTGCTACTAGGCTATGAACACTTTATCCAATAGCAATATTTCTTGTGTTTGGATTGATTGCCTCAAAATGATCCATCTTGACAAACAATATGGGACAATTGATACCGAGTGTCCGTATTGAGTATCCGTATTCAATACCTGTATTTGTATTCAATAACCCATATTTAGTACCCGTATTCGTATCTTGTATTCGTATTCAATATCCGTATTCAATATACCGTATTCAATACATGTATTCGTATTCAGTATCTGTATTTTATATTTGAATGGCTCAGATTAAATTTCACAAGATCAATGACTTGTGATTTTTTGAGAAATCAACGACAATTTTGGGGGTAAGCATTTGTTTTTCAAAAAAATCAAGGGCTCACAAATTTTTTGAGAGAGGAAGGGGGGAACTAATGGGAAACTGGGGTGACAGGCACTTTTGAGTGCATAGTGGAGCTTGCAATGCACGGAAAAACAAGAATGGGACACTTGTCTTTTCCATGAGCTCCTTGTCCATTTGCCCTTTTTGAGGTAGATCTGCCCTTTTTGAGGTAGATCTACCATTTTTGAGGTGGACAACAATCACATTGGTTGGCTGACTTTTCAGTCCATGCCCAAACCACACTCCAAAAAGAGTTGGAAACTACACTACACCACAAAACTTTAAAAACTCCACAAGGTGGAGTTTAACTCAGAATTTGATGAAACTACCACTATTGGATTCATAACACAATCTATTTTCTAGAAGTATTTACGCCCTCTATTTCTGAAAAAGGCCTGTGTTTGCTTCTTATTTCACAATGAAAACACAGATATTTTCAAAAGCAGAGTGAGTATTTTTTATTTAAACTCAAAATTTGAGAACAAGAAGCTCAAACAAGAGGGGCAGCGACCAGAAAGTGGTCGCTTGGGTCACCAGGGCTTATAGGAGAGCCACTGAGACGGTCCTCCAAAACCTGGGTTTTCTCAAAACCCTAACCCCAAGGCAGAAAATCCAAGTTTTGGTGGACCCTATGAGTGGCTGTCCTGGAGGGAAGGCCCAAACCCAGTTTTGGTAAAAACTGACCCTCACGCCCCCTAATCGCAACCTTCCACGTAACTTACAGGTTTGAACTCTGACTCCCGTAAAATAATTGTGCGTGACTTACAACCGGATGGAGAATAATTTTGCAGCACAGGTGGCATTACGGTGGCAAACAACAACAGTGCTGATAAGTCAAAGAGATCAATGCTCGCCGCAGCTTCCAGAACCTCACCCTGCAAATTGTCCTTCCGCACACGGTTTGGTACGACATATTGTATAATTTGACATCATTCAGCCACTAGGATCGTCCAAGTGGTAGAAATTCAAGTACTAAYCGGTAGGAGTAGTAATCGATGGCTGATCAAACATAAACTGATGGCCCACAAAACAAACGGAAAGTTGATGTGCAATTTCAAATGCAAGGACGAGTGCAAATATGTACGACATCTTCGGGAATAACAMAGCCAAAGACGAGTAACCGGTGAGTAGGTTCAGCGCAAGCTCACATGGAATCGATGAGCCTCCGTGGAATAGAAGATCACTTCTCCTCCAGATAAATTACAACTGACAGTTGTCATCCAATGTACAAGTGTAAATCCTTTGAAAATATGACCACAGTTGAGAAACACATACCACTTATCCATGATTGCCTTRTGTGCCAGACTCTGTTTCCCTGCTCACTCTTAACCTGAAAAAACCTTGGGGACTGCGCGCAGGACCCTTCCCTGCTTTCTGGAGGATCCTCAAAGATCAGTATCCTGCTCTTCGTGATACTTCATCTCTTTCATTCCTTCAGTTGTTTTCTAGCAAAGGGAAAGGCATTCTGGCGTTCGCAAAAGACCGCTACAATGAGATTTTACATCTGTAAATGACTACGTCGTCCTCGTCCCCGTACTGCCGCTCGTACCTCTAGAAGAAGATGTGGATGAAGACGATGAAGGAGCTTCCTGCGTRCGAGGTCGCTTATGCCTTTCCATCTTCTTATGTTCGTCAACCTTGGCTTTTGGAAAAGAATCTTGCAATATACCCTTGAGCTCCGCAAAATGCCTCTTTTTCAGCAGCTGCTCCTCAATGTTACCCTCATCGTTAGGCTCAACGTAGTCGTCATCAAGCACATACTTGTCGATGACTGCCGMGTAGCATGGAAAATATTTGCGTCCCGTTTCAACTGTACAGTTAACACACAATAGAATAAGTGAAAGGGGAAGATAAATGAGGTATAATCATAAACGCGGAGTCCAGATCAAAACTTAGCAAACAAATTATTCCGTTGCTGAAGTCCCCTTTTAGTCGTACTTTCCGTTACATCTAATAGAAAAGAACAGAGCTAAGAGGAGATACAATTCCATGAAGACCCCGTTTGAAGTACTACCAATTTTGAAAAGGAAATTTCATTGACCCAGCAAGCCTTTGTAAGTCCCCAGAAAAAGTAGGCTACATTATTAAAGGGAAGTAATTTACCAGCTTTCCGCAAAGCATCACACCTTTGTCGTAATGATTCCAACCGACCTTTAGAATGATCTCCTACAGCAACACCAACCAAGCCTGCCATTCTCTTTGCTGGATCTTCGTTTAGGTCTACGGACGGTTTCCTTCTTCTACTAGCAATTCCTGATCCGGAAGGTTTCATGTGAACACCGGTGAACGCAGCGTATGAATCTAGATGGGAGATACCCATCACAATATCCGCTTCCCGTGGATATAACAACCTCGCTAACGCCACTGCAGGAAACAAAGAGTATTGCGCCCACGTTAACAAATATGGCTAACAATTCCCCTTTAGCCCATTAAGGACCGGTCGACCACTTTTGGGTTGATATTGACACTTTTTCATTGATAGCCAGAGTTTTAGAATGAATTTGGATACATACAAAAGGGGACTGGTGTGGAGAATTGTAAGTCAAATGCATTGGGACAAGAATAAAGACAATCTGAGCTAGCATGTGGTTTAGGGATTGAAAAAACTAATGAAATCTGGGCTGAAAATACAAAAATCTTCCAATAAGGGAACCTTGAATTGCCACAAAATTTATTGTGGAGGCCCAATCATTCATGTCAATTTCATCAGCATGGTCAAATCTTCGCAAAGCATCACAATTTGATATTTTTTTTCATGATTAATTAGAAACTAGAGAATGTCTTGCCCGCCCCCCAACTCAACCACGGTCCTTAATCTTAATGGGTTAATGGGTTTGAACTAGTACTCTCGCATTCTGCCGGTCACCGGTGAACATGCATTTTCAAAAACATCTGAGCAGAAAGTTTACCTCGATTCTCGAGATAAAGCAACTGTGACATAAGTTCCTTCTCAGTAGAAGGCAGAGATAGCATGGCTGTAGCAGACTTCGGGACAATTATAGTGTGTTTCTTTTCAGCCTGTTCCAGTATCGTGATGCATATGCGTTCATTTTCTTCCTCCTCCCCATCCGAATTTGTTTTCTTAGCCAGACGTCGCGAGAGATCAAGAGTTGTTTGGTTCTTCGACGTGAGAGCCTTCAGCTGTGCACCCTTTTCTAGGAGATTTGCGATCGCCTGTGGCTCCCTCCGCCAAGCAGCCACATGAAGAACTGTCATACCCCTCTCGTTGCGTACGTTTGTATCTGCAGAAAGCTGAGATTATGAATCCACTTCGACAACTTCAAAAAATTTACAGTGCTTTTTTGATATCAAACGTCGAAACACTACAGAAATTTCTCGACATTTGTTAGCAAAAGATCATTAAATGCCAATCACATTTATGCAGAATACTTTACCTGCAATATTCAGCTCCAGCAGGTGAGACAAAGTCCTAGGATGGCAATATGCGGCAGCATAATGGAGCCCATGTGCTCCATCTAAATCCAGCTTTTTCTCATCTACCAACATCCGCACCAATTCTACATCGTCGGAGTCTAGTGCCCTGTTCAAAATATTCACTCTCAATAAAACGCTCAGGGAAGTGCGAAGGACAAATGAATAGAAAAAATATTAAATGCAGCTGCTCATTCTATCAAGACAACGGAGACGAAGACAATGCTGCTAAATTTTACCCTATCTTCCCCCGGTCCACAAAACTGCTAAGCTCCAGCTCCAACTTCGCGTTTCCACTTTGTTCCAATTCCCTAACCGCCTGACGCAACCCCGCGCAGCGAGCTCCCAGAATACACCGATGCACCGGCACTCGTTTCCCCTCCACAACAACATCAAGATCACTATACTCCTCGTCCGGCGTGTCAATGAGAGATTCAAGATCAACGCCTAGTTTCTTCATGAAGCTTTCTTCGCGAACAATCTCTCCACTGCGGCCACTACCACTTCGACGACCACCGTCCTCCTCCTGGAGGGAAAGCCTGAGATCCGCCATAACCGAAAAAACACTCCACGACTTCCCCACTCTCTCAAGTCTCAACTACCACTCCATAGGGTTCAAGAAACGCTCTCCACAAGAAACTGACGAGAATAGCTTTGAAAAATTCTCCAATGGCAGAAAATCACAATCTCGAACCGAAGTCGAACACATTGTCGCGAAGAGAGGCAGTAGTGCGGATCCAATAAGCTTGATAAGTTGGAAGACCGTCGAAGGAATTTGGTAAAAGAATGGAAGTGATGTGTGTGGATATGTGATGCGGCAAAAAAGACGAAACTGCGAGGGTATCAATTGAAATGAGGAAAACAAGGGAATCTAAAGACGCTTCGAAAGTAAACTGGGAGGGGCGCAAAAAGGTGGAGAGCAGCTGCGCTTCGAGGCAGGGACGGCGATATTGCGGATTCCACCGACCTGCAACGGACGACCGGATCAATGAAAAACATTCTCTCCTGCCCTAAATCACTTCCAGTCGGATTTTCAACAGGGGTATTAAGGGGACCCATACTAATTAATCCACATTTCACACTATATAAATATCTACCTTCGCTGTATATCCATAGTTACTGAAGTGTTTAGGAGTTGTAAGGTAGGTAACCTAAAAGAGCCACTAAACTAAAAGCGCCATCTTTACACTCTCTACATCTTCAAATTCAGTTATGTACCTATGTGAAAAAAAAGCTTTTAGAATCAAACTTTGACCCTTCATAATTTTTGCATATCGTATCCAAATGTTGCATTCTTTGGTGCATTGGAACTTCCTTTCACTTGCCAACAAGACAATATGAAAATTTGACCAGCCTTATAATAGTAACTAGGCACAGTACCAATTTGTGGTGCTTTGAGGATGCCTACCTTACCTCCATAACATTGTTAAACCACCAAAGTCTAATTCCCATGGTGAAGGTGTAATACCCTCTTGGGAACAACTTCAGTAAATTTTGATTTAGAATTGGTTCTCTATACTGCTTTGTCTGAATGATACATTTTCATTTGGTAGAGGGACTCTCCATTTGGGGGAGCAAAAAGGTGGCAACTAGCATTGGTGAATAATGTTAAGTCATGTTTCAAACATCTACAATTATTAACAATTAGTCCCTCTAATTGTTTGGCCTCCTTAAACCCTATCAATGAATATGGTTAGCTCTATATGAATATGAAAGACAAATTGACATGCATGAAGTTTTTGTTGGGAAATGGCTACATGACCTACGTGAAGGTCAGATATGACATGAATTAATTCATTTAAAAAAAAGTGTCACATGTCATTCTATGGAAGATATGAGGTGATGTGAATCTATAAGAATCTAATGTGGTCAAACTTCTTTAAAATTCTACAATAAAATACATGCTTTTCAAAAGTTTGGTATTTTCTCATGTAGTAAAATATATCCAAGATTTATCTTCATATTTTTATAATGAAAAATGATTATAAATAATTTAGTATGATTTTTTGAAGTATTTTAGTCGTAAAATCATAGTAAAATATCAAAAATGATTCAAATAATATAAATTTGTTCAAAAATCTAGAGATCATAGTGATAATCATTAAAGTGCAATTGATAGTGTATTCCTTGAGCTCACATCAAGAAAAAATTATGTGGGAAAAATTCACAAGTGATGAGTTTAAAGCTTTCAAGATGCCACCTTCAAAAAATCACAATTAAAAGAAATGCCATAAAAAATAGATTATTGGAGTTACATTTATTAATAATAGTTAGCTTAAAAACATTTGTTAATAATATCAAAATTATGTGAAAATTGAGGTTTGATGTTCAAAGTGCCCTTCGAGCTTGCAATGTCTTCCAATACCTAATGACCTAAGCAACCCTCTTCTAGTCACTTCTCCTCTTCTTAAGTTTTTCCTTCACAAATCATAAGCTTTTTCAGCCAAAATTATCTCTAGAAAATAGATTGCATCATGAATCCAATGGTGATAGTTTCATCAAATTCCGAGTAAAACTCTACTTTTAGGAACTTCCTAAAGTTCAGTGGTGTAGTATACTTTACAACTCATTTTTTAGTGTGGAGGTTGGTTTCAACATGGACTAAAAAGTCAGCCAACCATTATGATTGTTGTCCACCTCAAAATGGTCAAATTCACCTTATAGAAAGGGCAAATCCAAGGAGCTCAAGGAGAAGACAAGTGTCTTATTTTTTTTTTTTTACAAACACTAAGTGAACATACTCTCATTTCGATGACCACCTTGCATTGCAAACTCTACCATGTATTGAAAAATACTATAAAATATTGTGAAATTTAGGTGACCACTTTCAACCTTTTTTGTCTTTAATTGAGCACAAAATGTCATTATTTCAAAATATTCTTATTCTACTATCTATGCTCCATTGATCCAAATAAAACTTCAAACTTAAATATACCCTAAACTACGCAGTCAAATAACCTAAAGGTTACCCTTTCATTATGAACTTCAAGATACTATGGTTACATTTTATCCAATCTCAACAAATAAATAAATAAATATAAGCAAATAAATTGTAAGTTCAAGTTCTTGGGAGTTTTGTCCCATTTTGAAAGTTTCCTTGGTCCTTATGCTAATAGGGTTTAACGAATGTCTCTAATCCATACCTTAAGTTAGGCTGGTTGTTTATTATGTTGAGATCTCTAGGAATAAAAATCTCGTGGTCAAGTTTTTGGTACTGTTGGAACGCCCTCGGCGAGGATGGGTGCACATGCTTTGTTTTGTGGCATTTGGACACATACCTTAAGGTAAAAGTTATTGATTTTTGAGTTATTTTGAAATGGAAAAACTAGAAAATTACTTTTTTTTTTGTTTCTTTTGTGGCAATGACACAAGGCACACTAAATAAGGTACGTTTGCAGTTAATGTTAAAGAGTGCTATTATTGAGAGTCTTAGGAATGAATTTAGATCTAATTCCTGACCGGATTCAGATTGCAAACATCAATCCTGACACCAAGTGAGAACATACCTTAACTTAGTAAGCATAAAAGTTTCAGAGTTTTGTGAAGATTTTGAAAATTCCCTTGATTTCTGAACACCTACTGCAAGTTAACTGACAACTACCAAATTTCATGGACGTAATTTATTAAGTTATAGGTTAGCCAGTAGGGGTCCCTGCACTGTTGAGTGCAGACCAGGCTGCCGTGGAGGACTCTGGGGCTGCAGGTGAAAACTGAAAAGCTGGAAAAGTTATTCTTGCAGAATCCGCTCTGACTTYGTGTCATGAGTAGGTACGTGTCACCATTGGTTGGGGGTGGTACATAAAGAAACTACTTTAATAAGGGAAGCCAGACAGCCTATGACAGGCAGAATGACAATGACCGGCATTGTTAAAATTTTTGCAAAGTTTTCTGAATTTTCGATTCAGTGSTTTCAGAAAAAGAAAAAGAAAATTTAAGATTTCTTTCCATGTATGGTAGAGGGCCGATCAAATAAGCAATTCTAGACATGATGTAGGGTAGTGTTAGGCAAAGCAAATATTGTCAGAGGTGCATGGACAGAAATGATGGAAATTGCAAAAAAAGTGGTAATTTTATCTCTTGCAATGAAATTACTATGAATTTTGAAACGCCTAAGTTGAACTTGATCAATGATCAACATCTAAAGTCATCCATTTCCGATCATTCAAGAACTACTTTCCCGCTCATTGCTTCTACTTTCTTGTTCACTTGTGTGTCATGAACTTATTGGTCCAAACCTTGAAAAAATAAAAAACATGCATTCCAAGGGAAAAATGAAAATCTATTCCAACCTTGGTCGGAAATACAACATCCTATTGATTGGTGATGGGGCGCTTGTTAATAATGGGTCCCTCTACCATATTGACAAACCAATGTGAGAAAATGGGGAGAACAATGGAAATTTTACTTTTTTTTGGACAAACTATGAATTTGTTAGGAATTTTTGAAGGTATGTTGTTGAATTGGCCCACAAGAGTTTCTAGACTACCCCAAAACCAACAAAAAAAAATGTATCTATAATGATCACTCTCTAGAATTCCTTGGGCTTGCTGGAACTCTTTTCCATTTAGTGTGGGATCCATTTTAGTGTGGTTTTTCCCCTTTTATCATTCAGTTCCGCTTTGAAAATATTGTAAAATAAATTATCATGGTGCAGATGATTGTAAGCCAAGGAATTTCGCCATTGTCAGTAGAATAAAAAATAGTGCTTGTAGTGCCTACATGCTACAAATCTTCASGATATGAAGATTCACTAGGTCTAATTCAATGTGCATCAGAAAGATGAAAACTCATTCATTAATTCCAAAATGTATACATTCATGACATAAAAGGAACAATTCTATCACTGGATGAATGCTGCATTTACATTTTCTTTTACATTATTTTTTTTTTGCATTTTTCTTTACATTTTCTTTTACATTTTTCTTTTACATTTTCATTATTTCATCCTTTATTAGTAAAGATACATGACTTTTACTTTTTCCTTATGATTAATGTAAAAGTACATAATACTATAGCACTATTTAAACCAACAACAATGAACTATTTTTTCACTCATTGATTTGGAAGCCTTAACATCATTCTTTTATTTCTTCTTTGTGTGTTTCGATTATCCCTTGCAATGATCTTATCTCTTTCTACTTGTACAAGCACGTTTTCAATCTATTGAACCACTTTTAATCATTAAAACAAGTCTCTTCTTATCTCAATTCAAGTTTTCTCAATACACTAACAAAATTTGCATCAACACAATATAAGACAATGGGTGTCAATATGAATGCAAAAAAAGCCGAATTTGGACTCAAGGTACCATTCATGGTGAAGAAAGTCATGACTCCAAAATCCAACTTAGTAGGTATTACAAAATCATCTCAAACATCAAATTATCTTGTTAGACCCAAAGGTGTGAAGGGAAAGCATTTGAACTCAAAAGCCATGTCCATTCAAGTCAAAAATTCACCAAAAATACAATTTCTATCCTTAACACTTGAATTTTTTTTTGATTGGTCAAAATAGTGGTTTCTATTGAATTGTAAAAAATGCATAAGATCCGGTCATAAAAATTTCAATTCGTTCCTCAAATAGTAAGTTTTTCAACACTACAAAACTCTAAACACATTGTGCTATTTTCCTTATGATTTGTTTTTTACCGTAGTGATCTTAGTTTTGAATATAAATACTGAAAGACAACCCAATTTATTCAAGGAAAAAAAAATATATATATATTCAAAAAAACGTTTTTTTCTGCCCGAAAGTTCTGCCCGAAATTGGGCAGCGACCAAAAAATGGTTGTTTGAGCGCTTAGGGGTTAAAGGTACTCCTTGGAAAAATGTTGTGTGAAAATTTCAAAGAAAAAAATTAAAAACTCCATTCATAGTGAGCTGCCTGAAATTGCTATGTTGCCAAAAAAACACAGTTTGAGCATTTAGGGGTTAAGAAATCTTTGAATTATGTATTGACTTCTATCAAGCTCGATGACCCATCAAAGAACTTTGATATTTTAACCCCTAAAGTCCCAAGTGTCTCCTCGGGGGACACTTGAGATTTCGGGCAGGCTTGTGTGATCTCAATTTTTGACATAATTTTTTGAAACTTTTCTTGATGATAGAAAACCACATTAGCTTCCTGAAAATATAATTTTTGTCTCAATCGATGCCCAAGGGCAAAAGTTATGCCATACTATGCATAAATTTTAGTTCTTCGGGCAGATTAAAAAAATCACAAAAATATGATTTTTTTTTTATTCTTCATTTTTTCTCAAAGATTATATTTTTGTGTACATCCAAAGCTTTGATTCATTCTATTTGGCCTGATAATGAGAAAGTTATATACAATCTTGTTTTTTGGGCAATCTAAGCATCCTCTTGAAAAAATAACTTATATGATTCATTTCTAAATGCAATTTTCACAATTTTTTGAAAAAAATTGTTGGACAAGGTTAAGTTTACTTGCCAAAACAATCTCACTATTGGGATTATTGTGTTTCAATCCCATCTTAGAGCTATTAACCATTTCGTTTTTTTTCCAACCTTAGATCTACTTCTACTTAACAAATTTTTAATGTTTGAAAATCAAGTGTGTTTTTCTTGAATTTTTTTCT
>VACF01001710.1:0-19139 GCA_006891605.1 Pleurozium schreberi
GCTCACAGATAATGATTATAAGCATGTAGACAGTGGAGATTTCTTCAATCCAATGGAGGAGCCCAATCCCGTCCTAGATGGGAGTTCCGGCAATCAGAAATGTCAGCCCAATTACTCTCTTGGGGACGGATGGTTTGGCGCCAAAACCATGCCACCTAATGCGACACGTAGGATGAGTTGTAGTTCCGGCCGGCCCCAAGTATAAAGCCCTTGGGCCGGATTTGGAGAAATTGAGTGATCTTATTGGTTCAAATTTGGAGAGTTCCAGCCGGCCTTCAATCCGGCCCCAAATGTAAACCGGGCCTCAAAGTCCTTAGTTTATCACTGGATGGTACCATTCAAAGGTTTGTTCTGCCATGATGGATTGACCCCTTGCTTGGGTTGGGATGAACTGACCCCTTGCTTGGGCCGGCATGAACTGACCCCCTCCCTTGGCCACTCAGTAAAACCCTGAAATTTTTTATTTTCTATGCATGATAGAATTTGCAAGTTTTGAATTCATATATGCAATCACGGGCCCCAAATTAGTCACAAAATACATACAAGATAAATTAATTAGGCCAAAACAAGGGCCGTTTTATTTTACTTGCATCCCCTGGAATTACTTGGAGTGGCCGAGCGAGGGGGCCAGTCCACCTCAGCCCTTGCTGAGGCCCTTTGAAAAAACGGTGAAATTTTTAATTTTCCATATATGATAAAATTTGAAAATTTGAAATATCTTTAAGTTAGGTTGTTTGTTTTGTTTTGTTTTATTTTATTTTGTTTTGCTTTTTACATTGAGAGAAATTAGAAAAAGAAAACACTCACACATGAATAGAAAGAATCAATCCAAAATTAGGAGAAAGTGCCGAAAAAGAAAAAATACCTATCTTCTTGCAAAATTGTGGAAATGAGAAAAGTGAACTTTTTTGGCACGAACATGTCAAAACAGACCTACATGTATGATATTTGCAATCAGTGGCCCCAAATTGACTAGGAGGGCTGTTCAAGGTAAATTAATCAAGCACAAAATAGGGGCTTTTTTTTACTTGCACCCCTAAAACCAGTGAGGGGGCCAGTTCACCCCGACCGTTTGCCCAAACTAACTTAGTAAGGGCAGCTTGTATTTTTACCGCAAGCCCGTCTCGCACCTTCAGTTTGACTCCCCCCACTCTTAAAGGAAGTTGCTCCTGCTTAGGGGTTACCGTATTAGAGCTGCAGCAGACGTTGTCGTTGTTTCTCCATGCTCGTGAGCTATGGAGGTCGACTCCGAGTGCCGCAACTACAGNTATATTGCAATAACTTTTTAACCATGTAGTCAAAAGTCATGAAAATTGTTGGGCCTTAAAGCTACTCTTTGGACACATGTTGTATGAAAATTTGAAAGAAAAAAACTACAAACTCCATTTGTAGTGAGCTGCCCAAAATTGCTATGTGGCCAAAAAACGGAGTTTGGTACTTTAGGGGTTAAAATAAAATTATGGAAAGAATTCGTTAAATTTAATTTAGCAACTATTCAACATTTAGCATAGCATTTTGTTTGAATGGGACCCAAGCAAGATTTCCTTTTAGTTGTCTTCATTTTATTGAGTAATATTTAGAAGTTTGTGAGATACATGCTTTTTCTTGTTAGAAATAACAAAATTTCGTGAATGCCACCCTAAGCAGACTATCCACTCAAAAGATGGCACATACCTTTTAAAATACATTTTTATAGTGAATGATATTTTTGTCAATAACCTATTGATAAGGTGTCAAGAGGTGACAATGACTATGACAACAATGAGAAGAAAAGAGGCAGGCACCTCCGCCCAGCCCCTGCTTGCCCCTTCTCCCTTCAAAAATTCCTCACTGTTGATTTTTTTAAAATTAATAGCCCCCCTCCCCTACCATTGATCTTCAAGAAGAAAAATTACTTCGACCTTCACACATGGCCGTTGATCTGTTTACAAAAAAACATTAAACCCTCCTCGCTACTGTTAATTTTTAGAAAAAAAAATACCATTGATCATGTGGCACTAAATCTTGACCTTTGATAGAAAAAATTAGGGCTCACAACTCATGCATGTGTTTTTGTGTGTCTTGCTGTGTATTTTGCCTATGCAAGTTTGCGCTGCCTAATTGCACGAGGTAAGTTTGTGATCTTCTTTTCATACTTGTGATCTTCATGTTTCATTTTTTTGTTCTACTCTTTTCACTTTTTTTATCTCTTAAAATATCTCAATTTCGTTCATTTCTTCGATCGTCTGAAATTGGAACTTGGTTCCAATATGATAGCAACATTCAAACAAACTATGGCACCAATCCTTGGGTATTGGAGTAGGTATTCAGAGGGCAATCATTTTAGAAATCCTAGTTTCTATCTATGTATAAATTGAAGAGTATAGAGTTAGGGTTCGGCGCTTAGGGTAAGTCGTTCAATGCCACATTCGGGGGGTTCCAAGCTGAATAATAGTTTATTGTGATTCATATGTGTCCAAATACTAAAAAGGGCAATGTTACATTCAACTTGATAGTGTTGAGTTCCTCTTCATCTCATTGAACTTGGTTTACAGATGTGTTTGCATTGATTAGGATTCTCTTCTTGGAAGCTGAAGGGTGTTGGCCTGGAAGCTATCAAAGAGTTTCAAAGAGCTCTATTGCACACAAACTTTTGTTGGGGAGAGTGAGTGTTTCAGTTGACAATCTTTGTTCAAAACCTTGCAATAAGTCTTTGAACACACTTGACTTGTGAGTGCGTTTGAAGCTATTCAGATTGAAATTGAACTCCCGATTTGATCTATGTTTTACTTGTGTTATTTCAATTGAAGATCTCTAACTTTGCACTCGTTAGCTCCCTAAACTAGAGTGAATGGTTTATTCGTTGTTTCGATTGAGTTCTTTGTTATGCTTTGAAGAATAACTATACTTTTCACTGACAATCTTTCTAGTTAGGATATGTTCAGTGCGAGTTCCTCATTATGCTTTGAAGAGTATTTGTCCATTTTTACTGAAAACCTAGTTGAAGGAGAAAAAATTTCATATGTAATCTAAGAATTTTTGAATGCAAGATTTTTACAACCAATAGAAAAATGACTTGTGTACCATTTCAATTTTTGTGTATTATAAAGCCAACTTGCAACTTTCATCAATTGAGGTTCCTCTCCAAAGGCTTTGGACGCTTGGTGGTTGCTTTTGTGAGCTTTTCTTTATAGCACAGAGAATGATGAGCACCTAAGCTATTTTAAAAACTTAGAAAGACATATTTCCAAGTTAAATTTTCTATTGGGTGTTTTATAATATTTTTCCTTGTAAATCGTGGAAAAAAATTGTTCTTGAGGTCATGGGGCTTCACTTTCCATGTCAAACCACTCTTTCTTGCAATCCCTCCTTCATTGGGCATTATCCTACACCAAAGTTCAATGGTTTGCAAGTACTCTATGCTTAAACGTCACCTTTGAATCACAAAACAAACTTCACTCAAAATGTTTCACTATGTACAACTCTTGTCATGATGAATGGGCTTCCATAAAGAATTGCCTTTTATAGCACATAGGTATTCATTTTGAAAGTTTACTTGTTGAAGGGAAACTAACATCTAAATCCACCCCAGTTTGGGATGAAGAAATGAAAATGTGTGCTAGGTCCATGTAATAGGTGAAGTATATTCTTTAGAAATTTTCCTTGGCACTGCACGCTTTAGGACATTTTTCTTATCTAGCCCTCTTCACATTTGCAATCAGGGGCCTCAAATTAGTGAGGAAGCATACACAAGGTAACTTAATCAGGCCCAAAACAAGGGGCTTTTTATTTTACTTGCACCCTTGGAAATACTTGGAGTGGCCGCCGAGCGAGGGGGCCAATCCACCTTGGCCCTCGCTCGGGCCCTCTGAAAAAACGGTGAAATTTTTAATTTTCCACGTATGATAAAATTTGAAATTTTGAAATACCTTTAAGTTAGTCTGTTTGTTTTGTTTTGTTTGTTACATTGAGAGAAAGTAGAAAAAAGAGAACACTCACACATGAAGAGAAAGAATCAATCCAAAATTAGGATAAAGTGCCAAAAAAAAAAAAATACCTATTTTCCTGACGAATTGTCAAAATGAGAAAAGTAAACTTTTTCGACATGAACATGTCGAAACAGACCTACACGTACAATATTTGTAATCAGGGGCCCAAATTATCTAGGAGGGCTGTTCAAGGTAAATTAATCAAGCACAAAATAGGGGCTTTTTTTTTTTACTTGCACCCCTATAACCACCGAGGGGGCCAGTTCACCCCGACCGTTTGCCCAAACTAACTTAGTAAGGGCAGCTTGTATTTTTACCGCAAGCCCCGTCTCGCACCTTCAGTTTGGTTCCCCTCACTCTCAAAGGAAGTTGCTCCTGCTTAGGTATTACCGTATTAGAGCTGCAGCAGACGTTGTCGTTGTTTCTCCATGCTCGTGAGCTATGGAGGTCGACTCCGAGTGCCGCAACTACAGGTTGCGCCTCGGCCTCCCTGAGCTCTCCCAGCCCTTTTTCGGCTCATGGCTATCTCCCGATTCTACATCTCCTCCTTCCTCCTTCTTTTTCGACTCTTTCCCCCCTTCCCAGTCCCCTTCCCCTCCCCCTTCTCCGCCGACCCCGCCCTTGCCCTTGCCCCTGCCTCTGCCCCCGCATTCCAGTTCCAATGGATCGCATGCGTCTTTCGCAACGGAGTCGCTACCTATTCGGTGCGTTTCACTCATTTCTAGCGTTTTTTAATTTTCTAATTAGTGAATTGTCGTGGTTGTGAACTTTAAGACCTTTTCAAATTAGTCATTCGATCGTGTGCTTTCGTTGCTTTCACATGAATCTAGAGCGCCATTGTCGATTAGTTTCTTTCTAGTTTGCGTTGTATGAGCTTGGTTGCTCATATGAATGGGAGCCTC
This sequence comes from Pleurozium schreberi, assembly GCA_006891605.1. Classification (NCBI taxonomy): domain Eukaryota; kingdom Viridiplantae; phylum Streptophyta; class Bryopsida; order Hypnales; family Hylocomiaceae; genus Pleurozium; species Pleurozium schreberi. The sequence continues at coordinate 4,871 of VACF01001710.1, forward strand.
TCTACGGGCCTGCAATACTATTGTTATTTTTGTTGTTTTTATTTTAATCGCGGTTGTTGTGTAGAATTCAAGAGGAGGATAGAATTCGTTCGGGAAGCTTTGAGGATACTCAATTATCTTTCTTACATTGCTCAGAGATTTTCATCAACAAGAGTTCACTTGATGGTCAGGTCCTTGTTTCCAGTGGAAAGGACACACAAGGTGATGAGCAACAATTCAAGAGGTCTAGTCAAATGTTCAAAGTTTTTCAAGATGCTTCGCTTGCTGGACTGTCCAATTCACCTCCGGTCAAGGAATCGGAAGTGACGAGAAGTACTGTGAGTGCTAACTTTCCTGTGACATATTTTGGATATAATTCTTTATTCSATTTAAGAGTACGGATGATGTGCATGAGGTTTTCCTTAGTTAACTTGTTGAATTGTGGCATCGTGATWAGTTTGATGGCCCTGCCTAGATAGTCATGCACASGGGTAAGTCTAGACTAATTATAATTGAGTAATTCATCGAAAATTGGCTGAAATTCAAGTTGCTGTTGCTGTACCTGAATGAATATTAYCAAGTCCCGCGCAAAGTAAATTAACTCTCCTGCTTTTTCAAATTCTCTTGTTCAGACATCATCAAATGGATTTTGGCTTAGCGGTGTGGAGGATAGGTCTGGAAAGAAGACCTGGACTACGACGGAAATTCGAGAAGCCAATGCCAAGTCCTACCAGGAGACCATGTAAACTGCCCCGAGCTATAAACAAATTGATTGTTTGATTGGATGTTAGGGGCTAAATCCTGGCATGGTGGAATTCTCTAGTCTATTTCTGGAGTCACATTCCCTGAACCAGCTAGTCTGTTTCTATTTTACCAAACATTCTCTCATAATTTTATGCAAGCATCGTTATCGTTGACTGCTTCTTGATGTATGTTATGTTTTTTTCGTTTCTCAGRGCTCGGGCTGCTCTGCTGAGGGCAGAAGGTGTACATGACATTTCGATCACTTCTCCAGCAGGAGAAAACAGCTCTGAATCCTTTCTACAGTCATGTACATTATTGGAAGATAAAAGCAAAGAGCTTCACGCTGCCCAGTGCYTGAAGTCGAGGTTACTGAATCAAGTTGATCTCCTCAATTCTGAGTCTGATACGTCGTTCATCTCCGATTTTCAAAGAGGCACAAGTTGGCCTGTTCTGGGCCTTCCCAAGAACCCTTTTGTTTCTTCCAAGGATGAAGGAGACCAGTCCTTTAGTTACACCTACACGGTATTTCCTGAGAATAATGGCTGTTGGGATGTGAATATACACTGGAATGATACTCACTCTGTCACTGGTGCCAGAGTTCAGYCCATGACGGTAGAAGAAGACTGGCCTACATCAGAATCGAGATTTGTGGCGGACGAGCAGAAAGTTGACGGTGATCTCTCAAATTGGGTTAAGAATTTGGAAGATTATATGAGGAAACAACTGACATCGGGGTTAGACGAACAAATTTTAGAGGTAGATTATGCTAGTTTCAATTACCAATTTGAGAAAGACGATGAGTGCCGGAGTGCTTACAGCCTTGGTTTTCAGCCATGGGATTGCAGCATGCGTTTGCAGAAACCTCCTGCGCTGCAACGAAATGCAGGGAGGCGTCTGCAAGTAAACTCCTGTGAGTCGTAATGAATCCCTTTGCATTGAAGTTATTCTATAGAAATGTACCATGAACATGTTAGTGATCCCTTGCTGCAGATGATTAGAGTTATTATTTCTATGCTAGCGTATGCATKCATATGGAGAATCTATTGACAACCCTTGTTTTTCATGATCGGTACTTTATCCTGGTGCAGTGCAAGTCGTAAATTCCCTCTACTGACCATCGAAATTGTTGAATTTGCTTTGAATTGAGGAAGAGCTATCGAAAGTAAGCGAATGAAATCTTTGTAATTAATGTCTAACTTTTTGTTATCAACCTATGTTTCTCAAGTACATCAATATGGGTATTAAAAGCTGTTTGGTATGCACTGTTTTATCCTATCTTTATGAGCAATCCCTTACAATTTCTTGTTTATTCCAGATTGGGAGTTTGTAGATAGTTCTATTATGGATACATTTGAGAAGCAGTACTTGGATGATAATCGTTTGCTCCGAAAGAAAGAGAYGGGTGTGGATTCAACGTTTCCATTSTTAAATTCCGGTGTGGATGATGACGACGTTGAGCACAAGCATCTTTCAGGAACTGATTTTTTGGAGGTTGAAGATGAGAAGAGCCCAATCCCGCTTGAAGTGGATGTTCGGGATTCTGTTCTTTTATCAGGCACTGAGCTTCCAGGCCTCAATGAAGTGAATCGATCGACTGAGAAGAGTCCATGTAAAGGTGGGAAGATCATTTCAGGTGCCTGTTATGTCGGAACTGGTGCTAGATGGGAGTCGCATCTTCATTCTGAATATCACCAAATTGCGGACGGGGAATGTGTTCGTCCTATTCCTACATTTGAAAACGATGAAGAAGATGAGGAGGAGATTCCCCTGTCTGTTGCTGTCAAGCAGTGGATAGACGAGGAGATTTTGTACCAGTATCCTCACCAGAATGAGTTCTGTCATCAATTTTATTCTGCATTTTCCTTTTAATGTTATCCAACTTAATTTGTTCCTGTAATTCCATGTCCATTGTATTAGTATGCCATTGATCATCCACGTTGTCTGCTGAAATATCTGTTTGGGGATTTAACCAATATTTAGATATAAACGTACCAGTATGTTAACAATACGGCTACTCCAGGAGAGACTACATCTTCAAGACCATTTCGCAGCTCTTCGACGTTATTATTTCATGGAGAGAGGCGACTGGGCCGAGTATTTCTTAAGCGCACTTTGTAAATATGTAAGTTTAGTTAGTCTCTTGAACTAATCTCTGCTWTAGAAGTTCAGGAACATTTCCAAGTTCCAGTATATTGCGTAGCATGCATTATCGTTCCTTKCTGTGATATTTTCCGTGCTCTAGATGATTCTAGCCTAACATGTTTGTAGTATAGCTTAGCAAAACTTGCTCCATTGATATGACAAACAAGTAAAGCATTCATGTAATGATTATTTCAATGATGAGTATGATATATGGCGAATAAGTGAGGTCGTTGTCACTTCTTTTTTATAATTCTTAATAGTCTTGAAACAGTCCACTTTATTCATTCACRTTCTGTGACAAATATTTGTAATGTTTTTGCTTTTTCTTTTGTCTGAAACTGTCGGAGACCTAWAGAGGTTAACAAATGCTTGCTCTTTAATTTTTGTTTCTAGATCCAAATGTACTTGTTGTATATTGACKTAAGAGCTAAGATATTTGACGAAATTTGGCAACTGAAAATGGATAATATTTCCAAAAGGTTTTTGGTTCTGTTCCTAGACTGAAGAGCGTGACCAGCATCTTGTTTTTTGAATTGGTTTCTTATCTTATTCATGAGGTTCAAATGTGGATGAAGTTGATGAAACCATGTGATGTATGCAGGAATGGAATCGCTTAGGTGGTGAACCGCAATTACTGGAGGTTCAAAGCATGTTGGGAACTGCTTTACAGAATTCATCTTGTGAAGGAGACGAGTTTGCAGATAGGCTCTATGTAGTGCAGAGTGGATATGATGGCTATCATTCTGGCTTGGACAATCCATTATTGGCTTTTTCTAATCATCAGCATTCTCTTGGCACATTTGTGGATTGTAATAGTAAGTCCTGGTCCTGCATTTTTCTTAATTTTTGWTTTTTTTCTTTTGACTTCTTGAGGGCACTACAGTTTTTTTCATTTTTTGGATGTAGAAGGAACACACGATTCCCTCCAGTATACTGATGACATTTCTCTACAGAACTGGAGGCGTTTGACTTCATAAAAATGGGGTACAAGGTGGAGTGGCCTCTGTGTCTAATAATCACACCGAGCGCTATCAGTCGATACAGTTCAATCTTCACATTCCTGTTACGCTTGAAGCTTACTATCGGTGCTTTAGCTGACGTCTGGCGAAGCCTTCAGGTGATTTACTTCTATCGTTTGAGCAACTTGTCTGAGGTTCTGATCACACCGACGCATTCAGCATTCGATTTATAATCTTGTTCTATTTCCTCATTCCAGTATTGAGAACCAATTTGTTAATTTTCCCTTAGTCAAGTGATCTGACTGGCATTTTTCTCATGAATGGGTTTATTTGCACAGGTGCTGGAAGTGAAATCTGTATTTGAAGTGCATTTACAAAAAATGTATTCTTTTCATCAAAGGCCGGAGCCTCAGTATAGTGTATTATTGTCGGATTTTTGGATGTGTCTTAATTACAACGGATGTCTGAAACCATTTCAGCAGGTTTCTAGAAAGGAAAAGTGAAATTGGATTTTTCATTCGGAGTGCATTATACTGAAATCACCTCCCAAGTCATCAAATATTACCCGTGGTTTCATTTTGTTTTCTTAGACGAATATTTCCTTTCGAAACTTTTACTGCAGTCCCAATTTTTGATTGTGTTTTTCTAGAAGTCTGCAAATCAATAGATGCAATCAAAATGCTTTAGATGTTTTTCTTCTGTACTCTACTGTAATCTGAGTCTATTTTGTAATCTCCTTAAAATTTGTATTGCACTTAATTGGAAGTGTTTTGGCATTAACCCAGAAAGGATGCCGCAGACATYTAGTGTCCTTAGTGTCCGATGAATGACAAGAGCTTTTGCTGTGCCATATATGACAGAAGTTCAACTATTCATCCTTGGAATGAGGGGTGGAAAGTGGAGATCTTCTATATGATCTTGCAATGAGTTTGATAGTTGTTCATTTGAACTTAAGGTGTTTGGAATTGCATTTTAATGTGCTAACACAATTTCTATTTTTTAGTGTCACYCCCAATCCCCCAAAACTCTTATATGCAAATTTTCAAGCATTGTGGTGAAGCGTAGCATACTAAAAATAGGGTTTTTACATTTCTCTTGTTATAATCTCACAACTTCTATGCAATTTCACATCCAAAATTGGTAGGCATACTAATAAACCAACTCTTTAAACATTGTATGTTTAGATTTTGAAAAAAAACAAAATTTGCTTTATTGGAGATAACTATTAGTCCATGCTCTTTTATTATGGAACAACACACATGAAAAGGCTTGGGCATATAACCCCTCATCGCCTAAGGGGACAAAAAGTGTCCTCACACTAGCAATCCACTTTGAAGCGCTCTAACTTTTGCATCCAAAGTTTGAATTCAATAAAAAAGAATTGTAGGAAAAGTCGCGCTTACTGGTCTAGTTTCTATAGTAAAATTATGAGATCAATCCCAAGACGTATGGAATTTGTGAAAGTCATTCAAAGTTCTCAAGTTCAATTTAGGTTCATCACACTACATTGTGATGGCTGCAACTTTGGGGGATTGTATCTTTTTCATCAAATGTTTTTTTTACAATAAAATTAGTTGGTGTTTATTCCCATAAAGGTCTAGTTATTGTGGTAAAAGTTTCATGCCAATCCAAGTTGTTTTGAATGTTTGGGAGCAATTCAAAGTTCAAAATCCAAATTTTTTTGCATTTCAACGAACTTTGGTTGCTCATAACTTCTTTATATATGATCATTTTTCAATCACTTTTGTTGGAAAAGTTGATCATACTAATCTAGTTTGTGTGGTTAAGATTTCAAATCCATTCAGAGAAGCATTTTAGTAGAAAGAGGTTTAGCGACATGTGATTTTTTGCTACTTTTTTTTGCTGATTTTTGACATTTCAAATCCATTTTGCATACAATGAGTCAACAGTAAAACATCATAATCTTTCAATCTATACAATCAAATGACCCCAAATTTGTTCCACAACATTTACAACATGCACAATGCAATATTGTATGGTTGAGATCTACAAAACTGATTGAAGTTTGAACTTTTTTTAGTTACAAAGGGAGGATGCTTTTAAGCGTGGTTGGACCTCCGGCAATGTGGGGTTAAGGGTTAAAGAGTCCCCCATTTCAACTTGCCAAATAAAGTTACATATGGAGATCTTCAATTGATGAGGAGCTCTTTCATGTGTTTTCGATAAGTATTGTAAATATGTAAGGTTTTCTCAATTTTACAATTTCACACTTAAGTGTATACAAAATAGGTTGTAAACATATACAAAATAATTGTAATTCTTAGGTGACACAAAATTTGTGCAATCATGCTATTTAAATTAGTGTCAATTAAAATATTACTATATTGTTCTAATTTCCATATATTTCTTAGAGCCATAAACAATTTTTACGTTCCATGAGCTAAATGGATAAACTTGCAAGTAAACTTGTTTAGTTGGAAGACTTATGGGGAAAAAATCATGTATAATCTTTTGTAAAGTCACATGAATAATAGACAAAATAATAGAGAGAATTATAAAGAGAAAGGTAAATCAATTAAATGTTTTAAAACCAAAAGACCTACAAAATTTAGACTGTTGTATTCAAGAATCGTCTTCTAAGGAATAGTCTCTAAGTACTCAACAATGCGATGATTGGATGATGTACCTACTCCTATAGTTGTATTGCAAACTTGGCACCTTGCTTGCTTGAAATGAACTTTTATGTAGTTCATTTTCTACTCTTAACTATCTTAACTACTAAAAAAATGCCCCAAAGCAATATATAAGAAAAAATTAGATTATTTTTTATCTAATCTACTACACTACAGACTATGGTTACATATCAATTTGGATCATTATTGTCTAAATGTCAAAAACAAAAGTAAGGTACACAAATCCCAATTGCAATTCAACAAAGAATAATTGGAATCTGGTTGAAGGAAAGTTATGTATTTTCTAGCAATTTGGGGAGAAGGTGGTTTGAAGTGGACCCCCTAAAAGAAATGAAAAGATAATCATTTCCAAATTTCATCTTAGCAAAATTACCAATAAATAACAACAAGGTCTTTTATAAAAGTTAAATCTATCACAAATTCAATACTAGCAAATATACAATGAATCATCAAATGATAGGATTTATATAACAATACTATTCAATGACGTACGGTAGACAATTCTCTCAATGACTTTTTTACTAACAATTTATCAAGTCTATGTTAACCATCCATTGAGTATATAATGAAGGTTTGAAAAAGTGCAGTTCCTCCAATTAACACACATTGAAGAACCTTCAATGAAAATCATGTAATGTATCAATGGACAGAAGAAAAATACTCTACATGAATCAAATGTATATGTGGAGTGGGATCACACTTAGTTNGAACTTTGGTTGCTCATAACTTCTTTATATATGATCATTTTTCAATCACTTTTGTTGGAAAAGTTGATCATACTAATCTAGTTTGTGTGGTTAAGATTTCAAATCCATTCAGAGAAGCATTTTAGTAGAAAGAGGTTTAGCGACATGTGATTTTTTGCTACTTTTTTTTGCTGATTTTTGACATTTCAAATCCATTTTGCATACAATGAGTCAACAGTAAAACATCATAATCTTTCAATCTATACAATCAAATGACCCCAAATTTGTTCCACAACATTTACAACATGCACAATGCAATATTGTATGGTTGAGATCTACAAAACTGATTGAAGTTTGAACTTTTTTTAGTTACAAAGGGAGGATGCTTTTAAGCGTGGTTGGACCTCCGGCAATGTGGGGTTAAGGGTTAAAGAGTCCCCCATTTCAACTTGCCAAATAAAGTTACATATGGAGATCTTCAATTGATGAGGAGCTCTTTCATGTGTTTTCGATAAGTATTGTAAATATGTAAGGTTTTCTCAATTTTACAATTTCACACTTAAGTGTATACAAAATAGGTTGTAAACATATACAAAATAATTGTAATTCTTAGGTGACACAAAATTTGTGCAATCATGCTATTTAAATTAGTGTCAATTAAAATATTACTATATTGTTCTAATTTCCATATATTTCTTAGAGCCATAAACAATTTTTACGTTCCATGAGCTAAATGGATAAACTTGCAAGTAAACTTGTTTAGTTGGAAGACTTATGGGGAAAAAATCATGTATAATCTTTTGTAAAGTCACATGAATAATAGACAAAATAATAGAGAGAATTATAAAGAGAAAGGTAAATCAATTAAATGTTTTAAAACCAAAAGACCTACAAAATTTAGACTGTTGTATTCAAGAATCGTCTTCTAAGGAATAGTCTCTAAGTACTCAACAATGCGATGATTGGATGATGTACCTACTCCTATAGTTGTATTGCAAACTTGGCACCTTGCTTGCTTGAAATGAACTTTTATGTAGTTCATTTTCTACTCTTAACTATCTTAACTACTAAAAAAATGCCCCAAAGCAATATATAAGAAAAAATTAGATTATTTTTTATCTAATCTACTACACTACAGACTATGGTTACATATCAATTTGGATCATTATTGTCTAAATGTCAAAAACAAAAGTAAGGTACACAAATCCCAATTGCAATTCAACAAAGAATAATTGGAATCTGGTTGAAGGAAAGTTATGTATTTTCTAGCAATTTGGGGAGAAGGTGGTTTGAAGTGGACCCCCTAAAAGAAATGAAAAGATAATCATTTCCAAATTTCATCTTAGCAAAATTACCAATAAATAACAACAAGGTCTTTTATAAAAGTTAAATCTATCACAAATTCAATACTAGCAAATATACAATGAATCATCAAATGATAGGATTTATATAACAATACTATTCAATGACGTACGGTAGACAATTCTCTCAATGACTTTTTTACTAACAATTTATCAAGTCTATGTTAACCATCCATTGAGTATATAATGAAGGTTTGAAAAAGTGCAGTTCCTCCAATTAACACACATTGAAGAACCTTCAATGAAAATCATGTAATGTATCAATGGACAGAAGAAAAATACTCTACATGAATCAAATGTATATGTGGAGTGGGATCACACTTAGTTTTTGTGATGTTCTTAAAATGATCTAGATAGCAATATTTAGTTCAAGCACTAAGTTTTAGGAAGTAGCCTCAAAGTTGAAGAAACTCTTAATTTAAACTAATCTTCAAAAGAAGATTAGAATAATATCTTTTTCTCTTAAAAAAATCTTCCACATGTATAGAATTGACCAACTTTGCAAAAAAAAAAAAAAAAAAAACTCAAAACTTTGCATGGAATTGTGCAATAATTGCATGAGGAGAATTAGAATTGTTAGCTACCAAAAACATATCAAGAGAGGTTCATGAAGGCCTCCTATCCTAACTCTAGGAAGATGATGAGGACCAAAAAGTTCCAATAGATGGCTACTATTATAACTCTTAAAAGCTTGGCTAGTCATTGTGGAAATCATCACTTTTGGTAGTGTATGACATCATCTACTTCAAAAAAAAAAGTGTTTATTAGGGCCAAGCTATTATACTTAATCTCCTCTTTTTGCACAAAATTCCAATGATGAACAATTGCACTTCTTACCTATATAGAAAGATTCTGTCATTTAGTGGGTGAAAAACTGCCATAGCCTCATTTAAAGGTTAACTATTGAAACAAATAATGCACCCACTGGACCAATAGTTGGAGTATTTTGGTTGTTATTTTGGTCAGAGAGCTACATCCTTCTAGGGTTGCCACTTAACTTTGTAAGGACGTGGCCCTCCTTGACCAAGGTGGTCACCAAAATTTCTCCAACTAATTAATCAATAGGTGCATTCTCTTTACCTACATAGTGAAGTCATCCATTGGACCATAGCGGTCTTCAGTGTCTTTATTAATAGGGTTACCGATGTTTTGTGTCCAACAAATGATAGAGAATCTTTTTATGTAGGACAGAAGTACAAACATTCATCTTTAAAAATATTGTGTGAAAAGAAGAGATCTTCTACAATACTTTGACTTCCAATGAGGGCCTTCGGATTTTTTAAAACTAGACTAATAATGGTATTTTGTGTTGGCAACACAAATAACGAAGCACAACATTAAATTTCAACAATTCTGTTAATGTTATCAACAGTAAATGTCAAGGTAGACACTAGTTGTCAACTATTGGATTTGATTTTTTAACAAGATTACATTTAGTGTTACATATTATTTCATCAAGTTGCAATTAAAAAAAATACAAACCTAAATATGTGAATTTTAGGATGGTGAACACAACTCTAAATGCAAACTTCTTGAAATTTAGAGTGGATGTGATAAAAGTTCAAGTAACACTATTAGTAAGATAACACTAAATACCATTATTAGTGCTGCAGTTATTCCCGCAGTACCAAAATAAATGATTTCCACGGTCACCAGTCCGTCCTTTTAAGGGTTACTTAACGAACAGAAAATATCACGTCATCCCAGTCTTCATCCACCGGAAGAAACTTTCAATCGAAACAGGATTGGTACAATGCATCGGGTGAGTTGGAGCGACCAATTCTCGCAGACTTCCTCGATGATCACCCGAAACGTGCTTGAATTCTCGCATTCGAGGCCATTTTCCAATTCGATTTCACATGCTCACACATCTCTGGAGAAAATCACGTTGAGAGAGATCTTGTTGAGTTTCTGCTATGGCGCAACAGACTCATTTGCTTCTGCTTACTTGGCTCTTGCGTGTGTTGTGGACCAGGTAAATTTAAACCACCTCCTAGTAACTTGCTGCCGTCGTTGACCTCGCACGCAGAATAATCTGGTACAACTGTGTCAGTGGAATCATTATTTCCTACATGTGTACCAAAATTCATGCTGAATTGTGAAAAATAAAACAAGCGATGTCTCGACGGACATAGGTGTTTGACGCTGTGCCAATTGCAAGTCCCTCGATAACGCGTCTGTGATCTCAGAAATCAATTCGAGTAAATTTTTGGAGGCGGAAGACCTCTGATTAGACTTATTGAATTACTGTTTATCTACTAACATCTTGTGATATGTAAATTTGGCAGCGAGCACTTCTTTTACAGAAGTCGAATTTGCAAAAAACCGATCAAATTGATGGTCTTTTAGAGCAGGTAAACTACTTAATGCCTTCCACAATCCTTTTTGATGCATCGATAGTTCCGGCCAAATCTTTATTCGTTTCTCTCAGTGATTTTCACCTGTGCTGCTGTTAGACATTTTGCTGTTTTATCCTTACCTTAATTGCGGTTGATTGGATTGTGTATTTTTGTGTAAAAGGCCCAAGGACCYTTGCAAGCRATTAGGACACTGAGCCAACTTATGCTTCCTCAGCTCAAAAGAGGCGAGGTATAAGCTACCTCTATATTCAAAGCGTGCACGTTGATTTTGTCTCACCATCGTAATAGTTCTATTTTTCTCATTTCCCACCTGTCCGTAATCGGGTCCGAGTGTGCCAATGATTTTCCTCAAGCTCCTACTTACTGTTAAGTTGGATAATTGCAGATTTCTCGTGACTTCATTGAAAACATATTGGTGCAAGGTGCTCGCATGAAAGACGTTCTACAGCAACTTCAAAATGTGACTCAAGTAAATACCTATCCTTTCAAACTTTATTTTAAGAAGGCTTGAGTGGAAGAGCCTGAATTCTTGTTGACGTTCTTCTTGGAAGTTGAAGTCACTATGCAAGTTTTTTGACCACGGCAGAGCTCGTTTTTTACTTTGGCCGGGACGTTTCAAATTTCGGTGGAACATCTTTCGGGCAGTTGCTGACTTCCTCCTTTATCTGTGTGCAGAGTGGCCCTAACATTATACAATCCTCTCAAGATTGGGATGAAGGAAATCTTGAAGAGTTACCAGAGCCAAATGCGGCCAGTGAAAGCAGGCGTTTGAGTAGCCGTGGGGAGAATAATGGCACTATTAGAAGACAAGGATCGCTGCCAGCTGCTCAGTCAGAGGGTCGAGATAGTGAAGCCCCAATGCCTCCGTTGACACTGGCTCCTGTACCTGAGTATGATATGACGAGGTAAGCGTCAGCGATTCATCGTGGGTTGCAAGTTTCCGCTGGATTGTTATGTTCTCTTACTTTTCATTTGTTATAGCTGTCAATTCAATTTTAAATGAAAGTGCAGAAAACTGGTTGAGCTGAGATGCTCTTATGTTCTATCATGAGACGTTCTATCATTTGGTTGGTCTTTGAAATTTTTTTTGATTGTAGACCATGTGATGTAGCTAAGGTACTGAAACAGCTTGGACAAGCTGCGAATGGCCTAGCAAACCAAAGGGGACAGAATCTACAGATCACATCATGTTCTCCCCTACATGCAGCCGTAGACTCTGCCGGTCTTCATCGAGTTTGCAGCCACCTTCTTGAGATCGCTCTGCAGCATACACCCAAGGGAGGAATTGTAAGGGCGAATGCAATGAGAGCACCTGGAGGTGGGGTCCTTATCATTTTTGAGGACAGTGGACCAAATACTACGGTAAGCTTGAAAAATAATCAGTAACAAAGACCTATCTGGTCATCTGGTTTGAGTTTTGGAGGAATATCTACCATTTACGAATGCTCCAAAAGAGTGGAGGTCTGCTACCTCATTGTGTGCATAATTGATAAACTTCAAACCCCGTGATTGTAACTTTTTGAGACATAAATGTGAGTTGACACGGCAGTCACATATTGCTCTTGAAGTTTTTCTCTTTGCCAGGCGTTTTTGACAAAGTTTTGTTTTCTGCAGGACGGTGATTCTGTTCCCCATGACGGTGATCCTGTTCCTTCATGGAGGGGCACAGATCTTGAAGAGGCGCTTTTAGGAGAAGGTGTCCAGTTTGTTCAAGATATTGTAGAGCAACAACTGGGAGGTGTTATTCGTATGCTCTCTCGTGTACAGATTGATCGAGCTGATGGTGGTGGCACTTACATTGAAATTTGGCTTCCTGCTGTTCCAAAAGGCGAAGACTTCTGAGTTTCGGGGTTACTGGAGATTGAGATTGTGCCGATCAGAATGAGATATGGCAAATTATTTGTAGATTTTCTCAAGTTACCAATTTCTACCTATGTCCATGTGGCTTTGTTAGTAGAAATTACCTCCGCAGACTCTTTACTTTCGATGGTCTCTTTACTTACGATGTTCCTAGGGCCAATGTTACTCTTTTTGTATGTAGATTTTCGGAAGAGTCGCAGTCTGGTTTTCAAAATGGTTGGTCTTTGAAGGGAAAGAATGATCGCAATCCTCTTTGGTGAAATTGGCTTCAAATTTAGATTCCTTGGTTTTTAACTGATGAACAGGACCAGTTTCTGATGGTTCAGGTCTTGTCCCCTGAAGACATGTGTTAGACTCATAGTTCATCACGATATACCAGTCGTCGTTTGATTATTTTGTACGTAGTTCTAACTTTTTTGTTGGAATACAATTATTATCTTTGCCATAGCAGTTTTGTTTCTGAAATTTTCAAGCACTCTCCACGGAGTGGGATTCCAGCTCGTTTGACCAAGACCTAACTTACACTGTGGCAGCTTGGCACTCAAGTAAGGTACAGTACATGAGTTGCACGCGCAAGCCTCTATTTTGTACTGTAGCATTGTTTATTTACCTCTTATTTATATTGTTACCGTTCGTGGCATTCCCGGTTCCTTAGTAGAGTAAGGTAGACTGCTCTTAAAGCGACCATTTAAGAGCTGATTGCGTTTTCAGGGAAGCAAAACTCCTTGAAATAATTTTCAGTAAATTTTCATAGGAAGAAAGAAAGAATTAGCATCTAACCCAAGTCATTTCATATTTTTTGGAGCTTCAAGGAATTAGTTACAAATTTTTCAAGTTGTAATGCAATGGTCACTAAAAGCGACCACCTCCTGAAATGTACACTGCTGGTACATTGAAGAAAGCTAAATGTACCTTTGTAGCATGATCGCTTTTAGAGCATGGGTGCTTTAAGAGCAGTCTACCTTACTTACACATGATGTACGCAAGAAATCTTGGGTAGGTTCCTATGAAGTCATTTTTGGTCAGATGTTCATGAAATTTGGGCACTATGTAAGACTAAAAGAAGCCAACTAACTTATATATTGTTAAGCAAGCAAATGTTCACCCTAATCGCATTAGTATATAACGTTACATGTAGTACAATAAATAATAACAAGTAAATAAAAATAATTATACAATTACAAAATTGTATTGAGGAATCAATCTATAGAGGAATCAGTCTAGAAATAAATTATAGTTGCATCATCTTTAATTTGGAAGGCCCCAGAAAACAATTGCATTTTGCATAATTTGCATGGACATAAAATTATAGTTGCATCATCTTTAATTTGGAAGGCCACAAAAAACAATTGCATTCTGCATAATTTGCATGGACATAAAGAGAGTCCATATGTTTCTATGTGAAGGTTTCAACTCTTTTAACTAAGTCACATTACAAAATATGTGGCAATTCATGAAGTGCCTATTCTATTTCAATAACTATATCAAATAAAATTTTGATAACATGGCTAAACTTAAAAAGTT
>VACF01001711.1:0-11318 GCA_006891605.1 Pleurozium schreberi
TGTGTGTAGTAAGAAGATTGAAGATATTGTTCAAGCATGGGAGATGCAACTGTTACCAAGTTTAGGAGCTTGGCAGACCAAACAGATTAAGCAGAAGCTGAGTTGTTCCGGAATCAAAAGTCTTTCCGTCGGAGATTATGATCTGGGAACCCTCACGGACTTAGTCATTTGATGTGAATGCCTTAGAATTAACTTTATGATACTAAATGGTTGAAAAACTCACACTACAACAGATTAAGCATCCTGGGAGTTGGGCAAGAAGCTCAAGCTCCAACTCCCAGGAACTTGCTCCCCAATCCACTCCCTTTTGCCAATCATTTCTGTTGTCAATCTCGTAACTCAATTTTTACAAACTCTAGATTGACCTAGCTCCTGGTTTGCATTGACAGACTAACATGTGTCCTGTGGAAGTAGCTTCTACTATTGCAAACTGAAACAATTGCTGAGCCTACGAAGAATATAATCACAAATAAAAAACTTCATAATAGCGACAAAAAGTGATGAAGGAATTATTCATTGATGGCCACAAATGGTTATAACAACATAACCTTAGTCAGCTCCTTCATGACTAGCTGCAGACTAAACTCTTCTTGCAAGTGCTACCATTGACAAAACCAAAGACGCATTGCTCTATCTAGAAGAGGTCCCATAGCTTCCATCTTGTAAGCATCCCTATAGCATGAATAATTCCGGAGCATGAATAAATTAATAGTGTCACCTCCATTAATGATGGCCTCCAAAGGCCCTCTCTTTCATAGATCAGAAACTAAAATAGAAAACTTGTAGATCTTGTGAAGAAATAATTTAATGCACATGACATAAACATAGCCGAAAATCTGCATGTTAGAAGCTCTTAGAAGGAACTTTTACAAAGGCGTTACCAAATATTGTGGGCCCTTGGCTACAGCAAAGCCTTCCTCGGCGCATTCTCGAAAAGCTTAAAAGCTTCTACAAACCTGGCACAAATTCCATCACATGTTGAACCACACCCTAATCCTAATACAGCTCCAATTCTTAAAGTGTCTGAAAATTCCATCATTAACCAAGAACCTCCAAACATTGCAAGAAGTATCAATACAAGTTTTCCAAATCATTGCTCATCTTTGCAAAGTGCACAAGAACTCCACACCAACAAGTGAAAAGTTCTTCACCGTAATTGTCGACATTTGTCCAAGCCTGCATCACAATACATATCACCTAAACAAGTTACTCTCTTCAACTCTTATATGCGATTCTAATTTGCAAACCCAAGAAAACAACTCAAGGTTACAAAGGCCACAAAATGCATTTATGCAGAAGAAAAGATTGATAACCTAAAAGTCACATCACAAGTCTTCATGCAGTTAGCCAGAGGCCCAATTAACTTTGGTCATCTTGTTGATATGGTTTGGCTCATGATCTTTTGTGAAATACATGTAATAATCCTCTGTAGAAAAAATGCGACTTTTCCTTGTAAGAATAAACAGGTGACGCTCAGCCCTACCACACACTTAAAAAAATGTCATGTTTGGTTTCATCACATTTGTGAAATGAATTACAATTTCAAGGTAGGAATTTCATTGAACACTCATCTGCGGACTAATTGACAATTTCAAGCAATAATCTGTCCGTTCAACAACCAAAATTTCATTTTATAGATTGCACTCAAATAGAAGCTCAAGTTCCATAAAAGCAATAGACTTCACCAGTTGAGAAACTCTCTAGATTTTCAGCACTTGCCGTAAATCTCCATGAATTTCAAGAGACTCAAATTCAGATATTTTTTTTTGCCAAATCAGAAGGTAGCTTTGGATAAAACAGGTGTGAAATTCATAGACGGAGAAAGAGAGTAGCTCACAAAGTGACTTGTTAGGACTCTACAGCTTAAAGGATTCTGTTCAAACGGAGGGAAAGACGGCTAATTTTCAACATGGTAAAATCTTTCTCTTCTTCAAAAGACGGCTAAAAGGACTTTGACTTGGGTTTAGAGACCACCAAGCTCTCTGAATGGTTACAAATGCAGCATTTAGGGAGAGTGAACCACATTTGTACCTTGTAGAACCTCTTTGTTTTTAGCTTGATTCTTGAAGTATCTCTTTGTCACATTAGGTCCATCAATGACAATTTCACCTTTGGGCATTAATGAGTCGGAGTAACTGTAACCACCCTCGTCCCAATTATCCAGTTGCCATAAAAAGAAGACTTTGGTATTATCAACTAGAATGTGCACAGAGAATTTGCAATATATTACCAATCCTTACATCAATTGCCATAGATAAAACAATACAGAGAATGTTGAATACTAACACTGGTGGATAGTAATTCACACCTTTACATAGCACATAGCAAAAAGGGGGTCCTACTTGACAAACGGACAAGATCTCCCATAGACTAAACATGTCATAGAGGCCATACCCTTGGCCGATAGGACACCTACCACATACGTCTACCCACACTGCAATAAGCAAACAAAATTTGCTAGTTATTCAAAAATGAAAGGTGAGAAAGTACACATTGCATAGACTTCTCTCTATTTGAGTTGGAAATCAGCTTAATACTTGGAAGAACAGAAGCACTATTACAAATGCGAGGCCAAAATTCATTACATCAAAAGGCCTTGGAGAAGTCTTATTGATCAGACACAAACCTTTCTCCTAACACCATCTCAAACGCGGTCCAAATTGCTGGAACTGCAGTCATAAGAGTAGGTTGAAGCTCGGTTGCATCTCCTTTGGTTACATGATTGACCTTGCTCGAGGTGTCTGTTAGGGTCAACGGAGAACTGTTTCCAATAGCTGCTCCAATTGCAAACGATGTTGCTGATTTAGTATTCTACCATGCTCCACATGACCCTCGATCCCCTTTTTAAAACCATTCATTTAACTGCTCATGGCTGTCAAAAAGTGTGGGCATGATGAAATGCAAAAGGGCCCACATTTCAGCCATACTGTTCTGTATGGGTTTTCCTGTCAAGAGGAGGCAATCTCGACGATTGAAACTAAGCAGTTTCTTCCAACAAATGCTACTAGCACTCTTGATAGATTGGGCTTTGTCAAGAACCATGTATTGCCATTTCACATGTTGAAAATATTTCTCGTCAAATACTAACAGTTGATAGCTCGTGATCAAAATGTGAATTCATGCCTCCCTACAATACATATAGTCATGCATACTCGTTTATGAATTTGTATTTGTTTTGCCCATGTTATAATCTTAACATGTTTATTGTACATAACTTCATGATAGAAGAGAATTCCAAGTCAAGGGCACCATTCCATCTCTCGTTCCTTGGTTTGAGAGAAAATCGGTGATAATAGACGAGGTTTGAGGTTTCTATTTCGTTTCGTGTGTTCTTGTTAATTTTGTCTGTGTGTCACTTGCTTTTTCCAGTGGATGAGCCTGCTCTTTTCACGTCCGAGAGTACATCTCGTCGAGATTGCATCAGACATGAAAGTACGGTCTGGCTGTTGTCGTTCATATTGAAATGTCGAGCCTTATGAAATGAGGATTTTGCTACAATGTGCACATTTTGATGGTTTGTTTTGTTTGTTTTCGTTTTTTAAGATTCAACTTTTAACGATGATTTTTTATTTTGTAGCATTTTGTAGTCATGTACGTTCAATTAGTCGGAAAGTTGTGGAATTCATTGTTCAGTGATTATTGTAGCTTCCGCACTCCAATTAGTCCAATTGATTCGAAATGCGCTACTCGTTTCATGTGTTTTTATGGAGGCTCGATACCTATCGCAAAATGTGTTCTCTTAGTACCGATATCGTAAGTCTTGGTGTAAAATCATCTGTCTAGTGTAAAAGGTCTTGAAATTGAGTAGGTTGGTAGCGTGTCTAGTGGAATTGTTACAATATCAGAAGAATTTCGTCTTGGAGGTTATAGCTGGTTTTTTGCTAAGCCATGCATCGGTTAATTTGTTTAGATTCAGCACGGCTCATCAGATTTGCCACCATCACTGCCAGGAAGCCTGAGTGAGTGACTCGGAGAAAGTGATTCATGAGCATTGCTGCAATCAATTTGTCGAGTTTGTGCTGGCCGAAGAGCCATTTCTTCTGTCTATCCATTGGTGTACTGGTTTCTAGGAAGCTGCTTCTATCTTCACACATACGGAACTAGGATGGTGAGTTTTCCAGAACTAGTACGGTGAGTTTTCCAAGGGACAGCTGAATGCCACATCGTCTTCTGTCTGGGGATTAGATAGCAGTAGGTTGTCTGACGCTGTTTTTAGTGTAGTTACTTTGCAGCTAATATTTGTTGTTGAATTTGGATGAAATTTAAAATAGGCTTGATGAACAAGCTTGTGATGCAGAGTTGATGGACGATTGTTCTAGAATTAATTCAGTCGAAGAGGTGAGGAATATCTTTAGAGGAGAATCGGGATATGATGCTGGAAAGTTTAATGGTAGCCAGCGAAGATGATCTCATTTCCTACCAGTGTGCAGTTTCTGCAATTTCTCTCAGTAGGCGGAATTGATTTTCTAAGGTGTGGTTGCTTGTTCCTGTGTCGATTTGATGCTTAACGGGTGATGTTTTTAGTCCTATAACACCAGCTTACTGATTGTTTGTTTGTTTGTTATGAAGTTAGAATTTTGGTATTGTTTCGTTTGATAATTGCAGAGACGAGAGAAGTTTGTCGGGGAGATTAAGACATGGTCCAAGCAGAGAAAGCTTTGGATGCCCTGAATGCATGTGGCAAACCCTGGCAGGTGTGTTCTTATGGTTTTATTGAAAACTTTCATATGATTTTACCTTCAATCTAATGTTTCCGTCACAGATTTTAAAGTTGCAGAGTTGAAGTCCCAGAAGTAACAGAGAATATTAATCAAGATTTAACCTGGATAGTCAGAGCTCTAGCAAGCTGTACAAGAAAATCGTTCTGCAATGGACGATTTAATTCTGTGTCACATCTTCACATTCAAAACACGAAAAGATGGGAGCCACAGACAAGTTCGAATTTGCAATCTTATACAAAAAGAGGGCACTTAGAAGCCTACAACAAAGTCGAACAATCATTCAGGTGTACCTGCACACCATCAGGTGCTGCTCCGAGGAATCGTTGCTGCAGCATTACCCTTGGTTTGTGCCACAAACTCTTGCGCATAGCATCCTGGAAAAATCATAACGCCTCATCAATTTCGAGTTGAGATGAGAGGCCTGCAAAATGAACAGATGAGGATTAGCAAACCAGCAAGCGAATGACCACACAATTTCAGGACTTGTATCTGGTGGACTGATCTTCCGCTCTTGTGACCAGTAACTGGTGATTTTTCGGCTGAAGCACCTCAACTTTGCAAAGATACATGTCAAACTCGAGGTCCCACCTGTGTAGTGATTCAGTTGTGAGTATCAGGTCACCTAGTTCATTCCCTTCTCTGTGTCGCTTGAGTAAAGCGTGAAAAAGATCGTCTCTAATAGCTATAAGCTGTCACTACTCAGGTTTTTATTGAGACTATTACATGATGAGTTCTGAAGGAAAACATCCAGAGCGACATGTTTGGCGAAATCTACTCCGAGGGGTAACTAAAAAGAAGAATAGTCTCTTATCCCAGAGTAATTTTGCTCTTGTTGCAGGATTTTGAGATTTTCAGGCCGATTGAATATATTTATCAAACTTTAAGGACTCATTCACATATGGTTGGCTGTTGCAGGTCGATACCGGAAGAGCGAACCGATGACTTGCTCTTCAAGGACTCATTGTGAAGCTGATCCACTTGTATCAAATCAAAATCGAGAAACAACATACCCCCATTGATGAAGATAGCACCCATGGTGGAAACGTACGTGTAGATGACCATGCTATATGATCGGTACTTTCATTGATGAAATAGCAGGATCATAACTTACAGCAGTGACATATTTTCTTCACAGAATTAGTCCATATCAGAAATGACCAGATATGGAGTAACTTAAGGTGTGCCCGTGAAATACTACATGGAGTAGATGGCTCAGAAATTAGGATTCTCAAGATGCAGTTCCTGATGATTTCGCTTTTGGAACAGCTCTAGTCTTGGTTGACGATGCAAGCATCAAGGATTTGGGGCTTGCTCATACCAGCTCCCACTGTCATCAGGTCAAGAATCTGCTCTGGGCTGACCATAATTTCCTCTCTCACACCAGCCACAAATACCCCTTTCTGCAAGGCAATGCAGGACAGTAAAACTTTTGTGGATCACTTTAGAGTGTTTCCACAACACAGATTTTGCTCTTTTGTCACCTGGATTCTCAAGTGATCCACAAAGTAGTCTTTTTCCAATAACCTTCAGGAGAAAGTGAAGACAAGATTCAAAAAATTAGTATCTATGTCTATCTTAGCATATGATTAAATGAATGTATTGATTTTGCTCTTTTGTCACCTTCACTTTAGAGCAATAATTGCATAAACGACAACAGGTTCCTCTGAGGATCCCCGCATTGCATTCATCTTGCCACTGCTAGTCCAAACAAGAAGATCTTCTTTTAAGCACCTGGACTCTTTTTTTTAGTCATACCATTGTGCTTTTTAATGGATATTTGTGTTTGACTACTCTTGGGAGAATACTTTTATTTACCTTCAAAATAGTATTCTACCTTGATACTACTATATGGATTATTTGTGAATTGCTAAGCTCCTATTTTTTTAAATAGAAAGTGTGACTTGACAATGCATAATCTTTAGCCATTCAAAAGATATGTTTGGATTCTAGTTGGGTGACAAGTTTGGTAGTGACAAGATGTGGCCCTGTTTAGGGATGTTCAGTCTTAGTCTATTATTATTATTATTATTATTATTATTATTATTATTATTATTATTATTATTTATTTATTTGTTTATTTATTCTCACCCACTAGATATATATCTCACCCTGGATCACTCAAGATTCCGTTTTCTTCTTCCAAGGTGGGCCTGTTTGTGGCTATTTTGTTTTATAACTTACAGTGAGCTCATCGTTAAGAAGCGCCAGCTCATGTGGTTATTTGACATGTTTGTTTCAGTGAATTTATTGAACTTTTTTTTATCAGCTGCTGTTAATTTGGAATTAGTAGCCCGTGTGTCTAGACAAATTGGTAACTTAGTGGAGGCTTGCTTGAAAAGCTCGAGGTGCTAGAGGTACTAATTATTTGGATTCAACTACAGTATGAAGCATATTCCTGCAAACACTGCACAGAATGTCGACTTAATGATTAGGTGTGTCCCTCCTCTCTTCCATTCCATATGGACGGTTGAAATCATTTTTGTTGGTTGTAGGCATCGTATGCCACATCAGTGTGTAATGTTAATTCATCTTGATTTGTGGTTGTACATAGTTCGCTTCGAGTTCGGGTAGAGCTCTGTTGCTTTCGCGTTGGTCGGTTGGGTGGGTTGGCAGGAAGACGCAAACATGGTGGTGGGTGTCGCAAGAGACGCGGCCATCCAAGAGCTGGCGGAGCACAATCTCGGCCTCCACAAGCGCGCCATGGGGCCACCACTAGATAAGTCGTCCAGGAAGAAGTACTGCAACTGTTGGCGCAGGCCATGGTGGGAGCGACGGAGCGAAGTGCAGCAATGGTAGGCCTCCTATTCATTGAACATGTCGCCGTGGCCGGAGTAGTCCAATTTTATAAACCAATGATGGGTGCCACCAGAGAAACTGTTTGGGATGTTTTTGCAAAATATACCAAAAGAACTTTAGGGGTTAAGGCAGACGGACCTAATTTTGGCAATTTAACCCTTGAACATTGTTCCTTTTGGGTACAAACTAGATTTTGTACAAGTTCCTATAGTTGTAATTTTTGCCCTGATTTTTTGAATTTTTTTTTAAGATAGAAAAACTCACTAGATTTCTGGAAAATTCATTTAAATTGGTTTTCATTACCCAAATAATCTCCAACAAGGGAGACTTGGCAGCAAATTCATTTTGCAAAAACTTGATATATTTAATTTCTTATAGATTTCAGTTATGTCTATAAGGGAAGCATTAGTTACTCCATTTGGATTAGTGATATAAGAATTATGGAGAATCTTGTTTTCGAGACAATCATAGCATCATCTTGAAAAACTAATGCATGGGATTTGTTTTTCCAATTTTCTTAGATAAAATTTGTAGGATCTCACTTGTGGACTTGTGGACTCTCATAAACTTTGATTTCTCAGTCAATAAGCTTGGGAAATCTCTTCAATCATACGTCAATCAGAATTGTAATCATTGACGAAAGAATAGAGGTTGATTGGCCCAATTTTTTAAGGACTTGGAAAATGAGCGCTAAAATGAATTGAGCCATTGGCCACCGACTTGCATGGTTGTGACAATTGTTTGAGGGTATTGCAATTAACAAAGGAATTCTTGTATATTGCCACGTTGGTAGGGTCTGAGGATAGCAACAGCGTGAAACATATCCGCGTGTGCAATGCATGTGTTTTGTCTAAATATTTTAGAAACATCTTAGAACTTTCAAAACATCGGTTTTTTCTTCACTCTTCACAGACTCGCAAAACGAGTGTTTGCTACGTTTACCAGAAGCAAGACGCTATTGAAGTCTGGTTCATGATTCTTACCTATTTCAAAGAGTGGTTTCAGGTGAAATCAGTAGGATGCAATTATAATCTCCACCATATTCACAATTGGGTGAAGGGAGATGAGACTCTAGCCATACTAGATAGAAAGCTATCTAGTAACACCTTATTCATAATATCGAAAATATTCCATGAATATTGAAGGTACACATTTTAACTCGACCCAACCCAAATTGTTTGTCACATCTTAATTGTGGATACATTTTAGATGTCCATTGTAGCTTGAACGCAATACATATATTAATCTGGAAGACTAATAATCTCCCAATATGACAAATATGGTGTTCCAGCTTCTTTGAGTGGAGAGAGCAGTCTCGGAAGTGCAGCTGTGTCGCGACCCAAATATCACTTCACAGCACCTTTCCACGTCAATGGGCTCACCACGTTATGCTTCCCGCTTCACTTGGGTCACCAACTGCTTAACACTGCACATGCTAAGCATCCATAGTATTACTCTCCATTCCAACTCATTCTGCTAAGTCCCAATCACTGGGACTACTAGCACACACACCCATCATGACACCAGGCATGCCACTGAGTAACATGGGGCGGGACTTCCATCTTATTGTGCAAGGCCCCGTGGTGGCACTACTCACCACGGTCCTAACCGCCCTTGAGTGTCACCCCACTCCTTGCTAGCCCATTTTGTATTTGCTACTTCCAAACCATGGCTAACCGGGACACACAACTCAGGACACATCGAGAGTGGCCTAACAAGGAGAGGGACTTCACCCAACCGGTGCCAATTCTCATTTTCTATACCACTAAAATGGAGTTTTACACCTTCATGGAGAATGGGCTCCTCTTGGCACCTATCTTTTGTCCACTACTTCTCATTCTTTGGCAAAGTTTCATTCTTGGAGAAGGTGTGACAACCTCTATTGAGATATCAGGCTCCATATGAGGACTTGGAGATGTAGATTTGCAGGACATTAGACCTCATCTTTCAAATTGCGCCATGTAAAACATTGCTGAGTAAATTTTTCAATGTAATAAACAATGAGCTAAAAATTGTGGCTTTAATCCATGGACCACACCTGGTACTTTTGTCTCTTTTCAGATTCAAAAGAACTAGTATACTACACTAATGGTCAATGCATACTACAGATATCACTTTAAAATATTCAAACCTGGCTCCTAAAGCCGTGTGAAGCAAAAAAAGTAAAGATACATATTAAATAATAGTAGTATGGATAATTAAAACCATGAATCAGAAAGCGCTTATATTGTTGGAACTCAAAAAGAAAGCAAGATCAGATTAAGACCATATTTGTTATATTGGGATATTATGAGCCTCCCAATTTAATATGTATTTTGCTCTTGAGCTCTAAAATGTATCCATTATGAAGATTCAGGTCAAGTTGAGTTGAATTTGCACTGGATCAAAATCATGGAATATGGTGTTGATTCCAACACCCTTCTATTGCAACAGCTGATGCACTTAACACTAGAACATTCATAAGAGGTTATTTCCCATGTTTTTCCATCCTAAAAACATTAAAATAAATTAAATGCAAAGTATAGTATTACATGTTGCTCAATCCTATTCAACGATTGAACAAAAATTTTCCAAATGGCTTACCTGAACAAAACTCAATGCACCAATTCATTTTTTTATCAAATGCCCAAAAGAAAAGTTTGCATGCTAGCACTGGGAGCAAACTTTTATGTTTTACAATTGTTTGTGCCGTTGCCAACTCTATGAAGAAAGGCAAGACTAGTACCACTTGTCTAGTCGTTTGTATCACTTGTTGCGAGGTGTCAGTCAAGCTCTAGAACAAAAAGAGGGCATCTATCTAATAATAGAATGAGTTAAGGAAAACCTAAGAAAAATCTTGCCAAATAAAATATTCCTAAGGTAAAATAGTTGTAATTACCTTGAATGGTCTAGGTAGGCAAAATGCCTTTGGGAGCCTTCTAGATATATAGAGAAGCACATACCTATTAGGATTTCAAGCATGCTTTCCTAGCTTCTCTAACAATCCAATAAATCATTGTCAAATGTGATTCATCAGCAATTTGGAAATTTGTGGTAGACTTAATTATCTACCCAAAAGATATATGCATGCTCAAATCCACACTAAACAAAAACACCTCTCTTAAATAGCCTTTCCACATTGTACTTTAGAACTTAGTTAAGAAAAAAACACCAAGAGCAATTTGCAAACTTTCATCTCATAAGCCAAAAAGAGCAACAACTACCTTCGTTAGGAGCTCCATGCCAAGCCTCATAAACCTCACCCACCTTCACCACAAGCGGCACACTCTCCACCTCCAATAGCAGACAAGGATCAACCCAGCTGGCCTCATCAACATTAACCTTCCGCTCAACATCAATCTATTGTGCACTCTCCCACCCATTCTCCCCTTGCGGAACGTTTGGCTCTTCCACAAGCACATTGAGGTCGAATCCAAGTGGCGTGACGTTCAAGTCTAAGTCACTCAAACCTTCCTCATTGCTGACTCTCCTCCTTGCCAACAACATTGGGCTCGCTTTTGCATGATGCAATCTCTCAAATGCTTCCTCCACCTCATTAGCTACTGTTCATTCAAAATTAAGCTCCAAAATTACAATTAACTCAATTAAGGTTCAGAGAGCTGTCATCCGGTCATGTGCAAAAGATAGAGGTTACCTTCATAATGAAACTGTCATTTTTCATGTCATGCTAAGTGGCTTCATGGCCAGTGACCAAGTCACTTTTGAACCACTTCTATAAATTGGGAAAATATTGACTTTTGGAGGCTGTACAGTGGTGACTTTGAGGTTTTGGTATAATAACATGAAAAATTGCATTTGACA
>VACF01001712.1:0-11443 GCA_006891605.1 Pleurozium schreberi
CCTGTTAAGTTGAAAATAAAACATGAACAAATAATGTACATTGTTTGCATATTCCTGTTAAGTTGAAAATAAAACATGAACAAATAATGTACATTTGAGGAGGTGGTGGTTTTAGAACCTGAGCAGATCTCGAACCTCCTACCTTAGGCTACATCGTCCGGGCCCACCTTCGATGGCACAATTTTGTAAAAAAGTAACGTTGTGATTACACAACGTTCATGATCGACTCAGATTAAAGAGAGATTAACCAACGTAAAACAAGGTATATATACACTGAGGTTTAACCTAATACTAAGTGGATGATAAGCATCCACTGGAGGATGAAACCCTAAGAACCTTACAGAGTGACTCCTACATTGGGAACTAACACCCCATTACATTAGTACTAATGTTGTACTATTTTAATGAGCTCAGAGTCCAACTTTGAAAATGTACAATTGTAGTATAGCATCAGTACTAATACATACAAATAGAATGCCTCCCTTGAAAAAAGCATTACATTAGTACTAATGTTGTATTACAACAGGACATTTTCAAAGTTGGACTGTGAACCCATTAAAACAGTATTGTTTCAATGCGGGGTACTTTCCTGATGAGTAATGTGTCAACAGAATTAGCGTCCATCTAGTGAAGCTGCCAAATTTGGAGGCWGCTAACTTAAAAGTCACGCCTGCCAAGAGTCAGCTGGGCACAAGACAGATACAGATACCGGAAAGTGAAGGTGGCAACMGCACGTGAAATTTGCCTAAGAAGCAGACGATGTGAAATTGTGACTGTGTATCTCTTGACAACGTGACAAGGACATAGTAGCACGACACGTTTCATGCATGCTTTCAAGTGGAGATCGGCAGGTGGCAATTGCGATATCAGTCCAACTGTAAAGGAAGGACTGCTTCGAGGATAAGG
The DNA here is from genome assembly GCA_006891605.1 of Pleurozium schreberi. Lineage (NCBI taxonomy): Eukaryota > Viridiplantae > Streptophyta > Bryopsida > Hypnales > Hylocomiaceae > Pleurozium > Pleurozium schreberi. The sequence continues at coordinate 907 of VACF01001712.1, forward strand.
CGACTGAAAGGAGGGAGTTCTGAGGGAACTAACGAACTCTGGCTGGCTCATGGCAGGGGAACTTCAACTGCTTGTGTGATTGGCTATCGGAGATTGCATTCTCTTTTATAAGGGGTAGTCACACCTTCTTCAACATGAGTGCGATTCTCAGAGAATGGAGACGTGCTGCGTTGTGGTTGGTTGTTCGTAGCTTCCAGTTTTAAAATTTCCTTGAGAATTGAGATTGCCGTTTTTTCCCCTCCGGATGTGAAGAAATCGGTTCCCGAAAAATTTCTAGAGGAATTTTGTAGTTTTGGTGGCAGATGTGACTTGTGGAGCTCATGTCCTGCTTTGCATGTAATAGATTCCTTGAGAATCGCTCTAGAATAGCAAAAAAGGGGGTCACACCTCCTTCATCAGGAGTGGCTCACCATTGGCTCTTCATTTTACTTGCCGATTTCTTTGACTTCATAGAATTATGCTTCTCGGAGGAGGTGTCAAAATTTATGCTATCCTAAATTTTTGAGGCAGCTCAGGCAGCATGTGCAAAACTCTTCCTATAATTTTGAAATTAGGCGAGTATCTAACTTACATGATACACAATGCAAATGTAAAAAAAAAAAGTATAATGTAAAACTCTCCGAGTCAAGATTGCAAGCTATATCAAGCAAGCTTGGAAAAAAAGGCTTCTTCACCTAGCCTCAAAAACTATAATCTTTCAATCCATGCAATCAAAGTTTTTGACAAGAAGTGAAAATGAAACTCATTCCTTGTTAGAGACAATATTTCCTACACCTTGGACCAAAAACTCAAGTACCATTTTGTTGTTGGATTTCCAAGTCTTGCTTCACCTTGCTTCACACCTATTTGATTAATGTTACATCACCTTATTGAGCATCTGCTGCCAGGAGGTTGTGACATTGGGGCGCGTCCTATCGATCTCCACGTTCGAGGTTTGGAAGCTCTAGGCGCTCAGGTTAATATCAGGTTCGTTCCTCCTTTCTAGGCTTTGTTGCTTTGTGGTGATTGTTGGGCCTTGTTATTGTTGTGAGTGATTMTTTCTTAGATGAAGACTTTAYTAAGTGTGTGTTAGTTTCAGTATATCCTTAACGATTCTTGATCTGCACTACAATTAAAACAAGTAATCATTGATATATGTATTGCAACTACCAACGGTATTCGCCACATTTTCTCATAAATTGATATCGGTATCTGGTCTTCGTGGCTCATCTTTTAGAGTTGGGAGCGAGGAGATGAAGCAATATCCGTTGACCAGTTGRATGAAAAATCCGGAAAAATCTTCACGCTAATTAACGTAGGATAGTCCAGTCTGACCAACGAACTCCTCTTCCAGCCAAATTGTTTTGAGTACTGTACTGCGACGGGCTGGAGAATATTACACCTACGCTTTTTTGCATGTTATACCTCACTTCGTGGTTGGGGACCTKGTGTCGGTTTTGAAACCCTTTTTACGTGTTTTTAAATCGATTTACATGATTCTCAMGACTTGTTATGATCGGCTAGCGAGGACAAGTCGTCTTTCTAAAAGCATGGKCATCTGGAAGCTTGGGTTTTTCATCCTGGATCCATGGAGTGCATGTGCGGTWTCAGGAGACATATTTGGGCCGACATATGCGGTTGCATAGTTTKTTTKTTTTTTAAATTCCCATAGAACASAGGGATTGCAGGGAGAGAGCATGACAGAATTKCTTGTGCGTCTCTCACAGACCCGCTTTTTTTTGCAGGCAAGGTAAAGTTCACGCTCGGGCGCTYAATGGACGAAACCTCATTGGCGGYAGTTTTTGYCTCGATTACCCGAGTGTGGGTGCTACAGAGACACTTATGATGGCAGCTGCTCTTGCAGATGGACACACTACGTTATCTAACGTTGCTCAGGTATTTTTCACGTGAYCTCACCCATGAAGTTCAGCTTCCCATCCTGTGCATCTGCAAAGGACGAACATGTGTTCGCCATCTGTTAGCATGGAAATCTTGTAGAGGAATCGAAATCGCCAAATCTAGATCACAAGGTTGGCATTCCTAGCCCCCTTGGGCGTTTYGAAGAAGTCGGGTTTAAATTTTCTAAATTTTGATATGGTCGATTCAGCAATCTGTTCGATCCTTAATGAAAATAGATAGCCCGCACGCTGTTAGAATTCAGTAGGTTTTACTCTACTTTGCGCACTATRCTTTTAAGTCTACTGTTTCTAGCTTCACAATTTGGAATATGGCTACCCACGTTTTCTTGTGTTTTAATTATCTCCTTGATCCTTTTCCTGTTCTCTCTTTATAAGRAATCAAGCAGTGTGGCATGTTCACTGCTACTCTGTAGAAAGTTACATTTTACTGTAGAGTTCTGTATATTAYGTTCTTACGTTTAATCATTTGTGGTGTACAGGAACCAGAAGTAGTAGATCTTGCAAATTTTCTCRTATCCTGTGGGGCATGTATTCAAGGAGCTGGAACCAATACTTTGAAAATCACAGGAAAAAGAAAACTGCATGGTACAGAGCACCAGATTATACCCGATCGGATTGAGGCTGGAACGTTCTTAATAGCTGCAGCAATTACTCGATCTGCAATATCCATGAGTTCTGTCAGTCCCAAACATTTGACCTCAGTGATTGGTAAACTTCGCGCTATTGGTTGCCGGATTCAGCAAACAACRTGGAACTCTCTTTCGGTACGTCTTAATCACTGTCGTCTGTCCCTTTGTCTTGTGCTTTTCTGTTTGTTCTTGTAGTTGAGCACCTACTGTAAYCCGTTGCAATATAGTTGCTTCAGAAAGGCCAATGTCTGTTCGTATTGAGTTAGAACTTGGTTCTTAAAATCTCAACCTCGTCGGTTTGTGCAAAGAGTAAATTCTCCTGAAATCGGACAGTGTTTTATTATCGGGTAGATCTATAAAGCAATCATTATAACTGGGACATAGTGACGTCTGTTTTCTGGGCAGCACTCCTTATTTTGAYTACCTATAATCTYAATGTGTKGACCCTGTGTGACTGTAGATAAATTGTACCCARCTGCTCAGAAGCTGCGATGTGAAGACTCTCCCTTATCCAGGCTTTCCTACTGATCTGCAACCGCAGCTGATGTCTCTTCTTACCACTTGTTCTGGGCATAGTGTTCTGGAAGAGACAGTTTTTGAAGGACGYATGCGTCATGGTATGTTCTATAGCCTTCTACAAAGGTTGTGCACTCAGTATTCTTCTCTTCTTTTGCTATCTTTGTTGGAATTTTATTCTTATCCTAGTTCGCCTGTTGTTCAGCGGAGGAGCTACAGAAACTTGGGGCTCAATTGAAAGTTAGTCGAAACATTGCTTTCATCAATGGCGGAGATACTGGCAGGTAATCCTTTTATGTTGCTCCTTTATGGTAATTATCAAAATATAACACGTGGAGTTGGGCCTGGACACGGATGTTTTTGAGCACTACCCATGAATCACAGTGGTTCCGAGTAACTTTCAGAGGAAATTGCTTTCTCTTTGTTCTCACATGTTCAGTGTGGGCATTTTGCAGCTCGCTTTATGGAGCACCTGTCTTGGCAACTGACCTAAGGGCTGGAGCTGCTCTCGTCTTGGCGGGAATGTCAGCCGAGGGTACTACATTTGTTGAGGGAGTCGGTCATATTGATCGCGGATATGAGCAGTTTGATAAAAAATTGCGGCACTTAGGTGCTGCAATACGAAGGTTACCTTGCCTTCCTCCGGAGCTGACACTATAGCCCTTTGCTGGGTCAGATGTGAATTTACTTTGTGGTAGTCAACAGCAACCTTTCCAAGGATTGTTGACATCATCACAAGGAAGAGGCTGCAATCCTCTGAAATTGGGTAAACATCACTTCTGACGTCTTGAAAGAAAAAACAAAATGGCTCATTCTCAATCCAACAAAATAATAGATTTTGTTCAATTTCAAATGTCTTCAAAACTACAATATATGGCGGGTACCCCCAAAATTGCTTAGTGCCTTAAAAAGCGCCTTACTTTAATTCCCTAAATGGTATAAGTATCTATTGAAAATAGTCAATGAGATATGATGGTTCTTCAAAGAAGAATTGGTAGCTTTGGTGGCAATATCAAATGGTGGCAATTATTTCTCTAACAATCTTTTACTTCTTTTCTTTGAAAGGCATGGACAATTTTCATTGATCTCCAACTAGCTTCTCCATTGCTTGTTGGTGTATGAGCTTTTTTTTTTTTTCAATGTTAAAATACAAATGCAACTCCATTTCTTTTCCTTCACATATTTCAAGGAAAAAAAATTCTTGTGTAGGAAAATTGAATTAAAATAATTTGAAATGTTTTTACAAATTTTTTTTTGTCAAAAATGAAATTACTATGAATTGTTTTCATGAAGATTTTGTGAAACCTGTTCTTGTTATATAGGTCATTCTATTTCCAATCATAGGCTTGATACAAAATTGATGACGGTGATAATTGTGGCTTTCAATGTACTGTACATATTGTAATCATTCTATGCTTTCAATGTACCCTTCTTGGACATTTTATGTTKCTCGAGCTAGCACATGCTAGTTGTGAGCTCTAATGTGAACCACAACTAATTGGAAACACACCAACCTATACTCTAAAAATAGAATGTGGTTGAAAATGGGTTGCCAACTGTATTTTTAGTTGAATGACTTTGATTGCATAAAATTTGAAATGATTTTGTAAAGGGCAATGCCCGAGGAGGAAGGCATTTCCTGATATAAAGGGCCAATGAGGAGGGCACAATCCGACAAAAAGGTGCTTTATATCGCGAAATGCCCTATGTCAAGAAACATTGCCTGACATAAATCACGAGCACGAAAATCAAAGTTGGATGCAACACTTGGGATGAAATAACAAAATTGAATGAAGAATCCGTAATGCTCGATTACACAGGTTTGCCCGCGTAATCAGGCATTACAGCTAAGTGCGGGGGTGCACCGCAAAACTCTCCCAGGAAATGAACATGCGATTTCTTGGGAGTGGTTTACGTATAGTGGGAGGCCCCCTCCTGAAGGCCTCCCGGGTTGTGAGGGCCTTGCTACGAAGACGAGGGCGGGAGCTTGAGGGGCGGGGGACCTCACAACCCGGGAGGCCTTTGGGAAGGGCCCTAGCACTTCGTTAAGTAAGAGCAACCCCACCAGTGAGTTCCCTATCCCTAAAAATTTAGGGAGGGGACCTCAAATAGAGATAAGGATACGGAACCTTCACCGCACCAAGCTTTTAGAAGATCTGTATCCCTAAATTTTACAAAACTTGGGAAAAGTTGCGCTCTAGTTCTGTATCAGGAGCCTTGTTTGCAGGGTTCGCCAGGTCTCATCCGTATCTGAGGTCTGGAACTAAAGTAGGGAAACGGATACGGAACACTTGGTGGGGATGCTCTTAGAGCAACCCCACCAGGTGAGTTCCCTATCCCTAAAAATTTAGGGAGAGGACCTCAAATGGGGATGGGGATACAGAAGCTTGCACGCACCAGTCTCAAAGCAAACTCTCTACCCCAAATTATAGAGAACTCGATAAAAGTTGGGCCCAATTCCCTATATTCGAGCTCATATAGAGAACTTGCGAGGTCTCATCCCTATAAAGTCAAGGTTGACTAGATTGAGGTCCCGAGTTTAGGGAAAGAGAACTCCCTGATGGGGATGCTCTTAGTCCAGATTATAGTGTCAGGCATCGCAATGTCCCTGTTATCGTGCCAGGCACTGTAACAGGACACAAGTGTCAAAAGTGCAGGAAAAGCAATGGCAGTAACTTAAGTTTGAAAATGACCAACCAAACCGATTTTCAGACCCTTCCAAGTAAAATTTTAGAGACACCCCTTCTTCAACTGGGCATGAGACTCTTGCGGTATGCAGGAAATACACTTCATTCTCACATCATTGTCTAAAATTGGTCATCACTTAGATCTCTGTGTCTTAATAGTTTCTACTCAAAACAGACAGCAAATTCTCAAAAAGGCTTCACCTTGATAAGATCTTCACGACTGTGCTATGGTTGCAAACTTGCAATCTGTCAGTCTTCTTGCATGAGAAGAATAAGGTTCTCAAAAACTCCAATTGCGTTTCTAGTACTTCATCTCAGTGTAACTTAAATTCGTGGCTGGATCACTCGTTCAAATTTTTTTGTTTATTGCTCATCATATGTACTTCCTACCTATGCCTGAGGGCGTAGGACAGAGGTATAGAAAGGCAGTCTCTTGATTCAAGAGGTAAGCTTTTCTTTTACATTCAGTGGGAGATTTAGACTAGATCTAAAAAAATATCGGTAATGCTCCCTGATAATCCAAGTTGTCTTGGTAAGGCCAATTAATACAGACAGTATATGAAATTGTGTGCAAAGAAAAGTTCAGCTTCTAGGACAATCAGTTGTAGGTTAGTTTCATTACAAGTTTTAACAGGATTGATGCTCCATGTTTACTTGCATAACCATCAAGTAAGACAAATCTTACACAGAACACCCCTTCCGCTGTACATAGAATAATCCCTATTGGTCCCTATTGAAACAGAAATTAAACTACTAAAATGCCCAACACAATGCTAAGATCAAATCTGAGAAGTTCCACTATAAACAACTTCGAAACGTCTGCAATTAACTTACCAGTTGTATCAACTACACAAGAACATCAAGTCTATCTGCCCAACTTTAGAAGCAATCTCTTCGCCTTCAATTCGGAGTTGGATTGATCTCCAATCCAAGGAAGATTCATACTAGTCTGTACTGTACAAAAGGGCCATGCATGAAGGATTCAATCCCCTTCCATGTCATAAAAAAGGTGATTTCGGCAGATTCAGTTTTATGTACATTTTATGTTCATCCAAGTCGATAGATGGTTTTTAAAAGCTATAGGAAGGGTTGACGTGGGAAGAGTAGTCAGTAGCTCCAGCTCCTTCCCAACCCATCCATTCCTCCCACTCTTCCCAATTGTCATCGGTGGCTCCCATAAAACCATCCAAAGACTCACTTCTCACCTCGGCCACCACCTCTTGCTCTTCCACTTCTAAAGCAACCTGCGCCAGGAAAGCAATGCGGAATTCAATACCAATCAAAGACCATGGATTCATGGTTCAAACTGAGTGTGAACACTTTCATTGCTCTTATTGTACGAAGTGTAAATTTCAGTGGGGGCAAAAATTTATATCCGCACAGACCAGGGGAAGAAGAGTGCATGTTAGAAATAATGAATTTTGAATATTGGATTTCAGAATTAATTGAGTTTCTACTACACGAACTACTCAAAACAGCTTTAAAAAAACAGCTTTAAAAAAATGAGGCCGAGTGACGTATAATCAATAAGGTTTCTTCGTCCTTCCAAGGTCGAGGTCGAGGATCCCAAAACTAGTAGCGACCGTGTCTATTGAATCGAAGAACAAGGTACCTAATCATGCATTCGGTTGAACTTGTTATCAAGTGCCGTAAGCAAGACTTAGCTCGATGTCTACAGCCACTGATCTATGAACATAAAWCGGATTGTCTTCTGTCACTAAAATTGGTCTGTAACCTCACTTTGAAATAGCGGTTAGAAAGTCATAAAAATATGCTTTCGAACTCTTGTATCAATTGAAAGTTGTCTCTCCACTGACAGCTCTCTACTGACCTCCCAAATGCTTGAATGAAAATAGAGTCCTCTGACCAAAATTAGCCCACAAGGATGTTTTGATTTATACTTATATAAATTCATTTGGCATTCTTCGTAACAATATTAATACAATTTTCAACACATCTTCCAAAATAAACGTGTTGCACAAGCTAGCATTCATGGGGAATGAAATGATAGGCGGACAAAATAGAATTCTAATACAATTGTAGTATCTTGTGAGGTGGACATGCTACTAGGATATTGTCGAGAAGGAATTTATCATCAGATGGGATTTGAAGCAAAGAGACAGCCGTTTCAAACTTGTTCCCCTTGCTATCCCCGATGCAATGAAAGAACGGCTGGCCATTGTCAATAATAATAATAATAATAATAATAATAATAATAAAAGTAGTTCTAAAATCCAAAAAAAGTTTTTTTTAAAAAATGATGTGGCCAAACTTCGTCAATGTCATACTGTTGTTGTAGCGTTGCAACTGCAGCGCTGGCGTGGCAGTGTTCTTGTGTTCTTTGCAATCTAAGAACTTGCAACCTTTCCCTTGCCCCAAATCTTATCTAATGCCACATTTTTTCAAGTTGTATTGATATGAGTAATTATATATTGAGATAGTTTCATTGTTTTTTTGTTGCATGTGGCTAAACCAATGATGTTCTTCAACTTGTTCCTATAAATAGACCAATATTATTATTGTAATATTAAAATTGTTCATTCATTGAGTTTAGGCACAATGGAATACTTAAATAGGGATAATGTTGGGCTTACAAAATTTATCCTATTATTTCAATCTATTGCACTTAAAAAATTGGTTGTCCAACTAAAACTCATACCTTCTTCATTACCTTCTTCATTTAAGCATATGTGAGAAAATACTCGAAGATATAATTGTATTATAAAACTATAAGGATTAACTTTCTAATGACAAAAATAATTTTTGAGTCCCTCAAAATTCATTAAGGGACAAAGGGAGAGTGTTTTTTACCCCAACTATGAATTCAAATAGATTTTGACAACTGCCACTTTGAAAATCATGTAATTATTCAATGGTTCCAAAAATATGAAACAACTTGAATCAGATGCTAATTCTATTTATCTTCTAAACAACATAGTAACTAATAAAAATATTTGAAAGTATTGTAGGTGACTGCTACAAAATTGCAACTACTTGATAGTTGGACTCTTTATGGGCCTTGCATCTTATTGCCTCAAATATGACATTGAAGTATACTCTACTCAATCAATGATAGTTTGATAATCGAATGATATGTAAAAAAACATTTATCATTGAATTGTAATTTTCAAGGCAATCAATGTCTTGAATATGAGGAGAAGGTAAAACACTGCCAGAAAGGGGGGAAGCATGACAGTTTGGTCGTATGGAATATATCAAAAGGCAATAGTTGAGAACTCACTAACAAAACTTTAGAGCTCAATTAAGCATGGTTATTAATTTTTTAAATAATTTAATAGACTAAAAAATGTTGAAAATTGAATTAAATTCTAATTTCCAAAATCTATTTGTGATGTGCAAATTTCATTTGAAAATTATGGACAAAATTCACAAAGGGATATCAAAATATTATCTCCTATCCCTCTCTAAACTTTGTCTACAACTTCCTATGAACCCCTAAAGGCCCAAGGCCATTTTTTATATAAAAAAACACTCAAAACCACCATTTTTGTTGTGTTCTTCCAATAAACGATAAAAATATTTTTTCAGAATCTAAACATAGGATCTTCAACTCTACTTGTATGAGATCATGCAGTTAAAATTTCATGAAGTTTGACTTAACAAATTGTAAGATATTAGCATTCAAAGTTCAAAAAAGAAGTTTTTTAGCTTGCAATTTCAGATGACTTTGACCGCCATTTGTAGAATTTTTTTGCATTACAGACTTTATATTCAAATTTTTTTGGTTGATAAATTTCAAAAGAAATTCAAAAAAAATCTAGCTTGGTTTTCATTCTTAAGAAATTGTTAAGTAGAGGTAGGTCCAAGATTGAAAGGAGAACTAAATCATTAATAGCTCTAAGATGGAATTGAAACTCAATAATTCCAATGGTGATAGTGTTCAAGAAATCAAACTTCATCTTGACAAACAATTTTGTTTTTGAAAAATTGTGAAAATTGCATTAAAAAATGATTCCGATGAGTTATTTTTCCAAAAAGATGCTCAAATTGCCAAAAAAACAAGATTGTTCATAAATTTCACATTACTCATACAAATGGAACTAATGAAATCTTTTCTTATAGAAAAAGTATAATCTATAAGAGAGAAAAAAAAATTTAATTTAATTTCAAGTTTTTGTGGATTTGTTTTTCTGCCCACCGAGTTGAAATTTGGGCTTTTTGTGGCATAACTTTTGCTCCTAGGCACCGATTGAAAAATAATTATATTCCCACAAAGCTTATAAGTTTTTTTACATTCTGAAGAAGTTTCAAAAAGTTTCACTAAAAATTGAGGTCATAAGAACTTGCATGAAATCCATTTTGTTCCCCAAGGGGATAATGGGCTTTTAAGGTTTACAGACTTCAAATTCCAAACATATCTTTGAAGCTAAAAATTAACTTTAATTAATACATTTTTTAATTAAAACTTTTGGATAAAATTTGGTTTATCATGGATTAATGAAGTTCCACAATATTTTTTAGTTTTATTAGTTTGGCCCCTAGGTGATTGCAAGAAATACTTTTTCTATATTTTTGTCCTCTTGGCCTTGGACAAGTGCTTTTTTATTCATAATTTTTGCGTCTTATGTCTGGTTTACATGAAATTTAAAAAAAAATCACATGTGGCAATTGAAGACATTGGGTGATTTTTTGCATCAAAAATATATTAGTTTACAATTTTTAAATAGTCCCTAGTTGGATTACCTTGGCCATTTTGGAGGTTTTCGGTACTACTTTTGACCCAAAAATGCGAATTTGCAACTCAAATTGGGATGCAAGGATTTCTACTAAATAATTACTCAAGCCC
>VACF01001713.1:0-11984 GCA_006891605.1 Pleurozium schreberi
TATAATTAAATTCTTAACATTTTAGTATTTTGAATCATTCTCTACTGCTGTCCACTTACTATTCAATTCCTACATGTTGTACAATTCGAAATGACCTAAATTTTTTCATGCATATGGTCAACTTGTCTAGGAAAAATAATCCGAAGAAGCACCACCAATTTGAACATTTTTTCATAGAAAAGTGAGCTTGAGAAGTGCAACTGCCTTGTATTTTGCAGGGCCAAAAAACATTGCAAAAAATCTGGACCTTCAAAGAGGTTGCTTTGCGGCGCAGTGTTATTTTTTTTTCAAATAGTACTTACCACCCTTTTCCATACAACAATAAATGTGAACTATGCGGGAATTGATGTAATATTAGACTTCAATGTGCCGCCTCCAACTTCTTGTCCTTTTTGTAAACCTCTTTAGATTTCAAATTTATCTTCTCAGATTTCAGATTTCCTTCTCTTCCTTTAATATGTGCTAACACTATGTAATCCTCTTTGGATTTCAAATTTACCATAGAGTACATTTAGTGTTAGAAATTAGATTTGATGTTACTTGCTTTAGTAGGGTTAATGATATTTAGTGTCAAGGTTTGTAAATAGTGTTGCTAACACTAAATATCCTCTTTAGTGTAGTGCTCCATCATTTCAAAAAAACAAAAATAATAATAATAAATTTTTTTTCCTAATTGCAGTATTGCGGGCTTGCGGCAGCAAGCTCGCGGTCTCTTTGGAGGTCCACATGTTTGTAAAATYGTTGAATGATTTTAGTGAATTTGGATACTTATATCTTGCAATCCACTTTGTGGAAATTTTTGAATTTATTACCACATGTTTTCAAGTCAACATACTACAAGATCTTGTGGTTACATGTGTCATAAAACGTTTTTCTACTAAAATTTGAAAATGGCAGTTTTGGAGCATTTTCGATGAAAATATAATCATGAAACTTAAGGGATTAAAATTCTCCTTGGAACGAATTTATTACGCTAAAAAAGTAATTTCCAAATAGGTCATAATTCTTCTTCTACACACCGCTTTTCAACTCACAAAAGCATTGAAGAAGAAAATAGAATTACAAATCCTTGATGCTCGGAGGAATCACCCCCCCCCCGAAAAAAAAAACATGTACCGTGCACTCTAAGGTAGAAGCACCTAAATGCGACACTTGTTTGAAATTTGGAGATCTTGTGGATAGCTACAAAATAAAATGATGTGCACTTGTTAGGAAATGGTTTCTAGAAAATCAACAAAATTGTTTTCATATTTTTCCAAGCTTGTATGAATATAATACAAATTTTTGAAAACAACTACGTAGATGCACCTACTGTGGATACGACACTAACACCAAAGTGGGCATAGAAACACCCAAAAGCGACACACTCTAAGCTTTGATCACACGCGGGTGATTGGCCACTTCTTGGAAGAATGACCACTACTTGGAACCCCACCTATCTACTTTGGGTCCACTTGCACTTGGATTTAGGTCGTTTTTTAAGGATCAGAAACGATTATTGTTACATTTGGTGATTTGGGTATTGCTACCTTATATGAGCAACATGACCGTTCTACTATTCAGTATCATAATTTCTCTTTTGCACTGTAGCAGTACACCATCGGTCCCTCCAAATTTAAACCCTTGTGACCATGACACGACATTGGATTATGACCCAATGGTGAAAAAAAAAAAAAAAAAAAAAAAACTCTTCAGTATTGGATGTCACAGTGAAATTTCTTGACTCGTTGTCGCCAAAACGAGTCGAGAAATTCCAGTTTCTGTGGCCCCACGGCTTTACGTACAACTGTCACTTTCTCTCCACGGTGACCAGTCCAGCATTTCAGGGCTAAGGACCATCTGCCTTACTGCAAACTCCAGATCGTACTCAGTGTCAGTCCCACGAGAGTATTACATCGTCCTCTTGATCTTCGCTTCTCTCGATCCTGCTCAGCCTTCGCTTCTCTCCATCCTGCGAACGGGCCTGCGAAGCCTTCGCTTCTCTTGCATTGATCCTACGCAACCTTCTTCAATTCCGAAACCGAAAACCTGGTCTCTGCACTGTCCAAAGCTAGTGACCCACTTTCCAATAACGTCTCCCAATTCCATCTCATCTCTCAATTCCGCAACTGCTCTCCCCGAACGCGCACAGTGCATCTCCACAACAAGGGAGAGCTCTAGTCCCACTTCATTGTTAGCTGCAGCGATGGACCAGCCCCCGAAGTACCGCGCCCACATCGTCCTGGTCCCCATGTTCAGTCCCAGCCACGCCCTCCCCTTGTTCGATTTCGCCTTCCGCCTTGCCTCTCTCTCCATCAAAGTCACCATCCTCAGCTCGGCCCACCACGTTCGCCAGGTGTGGACCCACCCGCTGTACTGGCGTACGACCCCGCGGCTCCTCGCTGCAGGCGACTCCATCGAGCTCGTCCCCGTGGAGGATGGGATTGACGATGGCACTGTGCAAGGGTTTCGCAAGACAGTCTGGGAGGTGGCGTCGGAGAAGAAGTTTGTGAGTGTGTTTGGAAAGCATTTAGCGTTGCTGATGGCGAGGGAGCCGAAGCCGTGTTGTGTGGTGTCGGATATGTTGGTGGGGTGGACGCAGGACTTGGCGAAGGAGTTCGGGATTCCGCGGTTTGTGCTGCACATTCAGCCTGCGTCCAATCTGTCGCTCATGCTCCACGTATGGTCTCATTCCTTACTTGTCTTCTCCTCTTCTCAAATCAATCTCGTAGGAGAAGTTCCATTGCAACACTCTAACTTGCAACAGAACTCGAATTGCAAGAAACTAAGAAACAGGGATCCGATAGTCTTCTCTTTGGGTTTGCCAGCACTGGATTGCGGAGGAAGATGTGTAGCTCGGGTGAATACTACTTGGCCTTTCAAATGCATGAAAAATTGTTGGTGACAGGGGTTGGTGGACATTGCGCACTTCATTTAGAGCAGCCCCACAGCAACACGGTGAAGCAGCCCTCCAAATGTTCTGTATCATTGATCTTCCTGTGTCTAAAAAGATCAACGGTACAAATCATTTGGAGGGCTGCTTCACTGTGTTGTTGTGGGGCTGCTCTTAGGCCGTAGGGTCTAGGACTAAGAAACTTTAGATATCGAGCAATCTTGCTGGTTGAGAGCGTGGATCCCATTGGTCATGAGCAATCCTATTGGTTGTGTGTTTTTTCAAACCCTAATCTAAATCCGGCCTTAGTAGATTAGAATGAAGCGAGTTGCAATGGGGGAGACACAGTGGGTTCAATGAAGTTGCTAAACTTTGGTAACTTTGTTTTCAATGAAAATCAAAGTTGTGTGAGTTTGTTGAACACACTCCGCATTGTCAAATTAGGAGGTTAGAGCATTCTACCAGATGATTGGGCTTTCCTATCCTTGTACGGATGAATTTCATCCAAATAGGGAAGAGTCCCCTACCCCGTTAGTATGTTATATCCTTAAATTTTGAAGAGGAGAGGGTCCTAGTTCCCTTCACTAGATGGGGATTGCGGAACTCAGATTTGATAATCTTTATTGAGTTTTTGCCTAAAAAGTGCCTCTTTTCTATCATGAATGCTTGTAGGTGCCGAATTTAATAGCAGACGGAAGATTACCTCTCACTGAGGAAAATCAAATAGAGCCAATTTCTATCCCTGGATTTAAGTTTCCATTGCACACTTCCGATTTGGTGACAGAGTTAAAGGTTGAGAAATTTATCAAATTGGGTGCATATGATCACTTCCTTCGAATGTCAAGACGAGCTTGTGAGGCCCCCATTGTCTTAGTCAACACATTCCGTGAACTTGAAGAGGATTGTTTTGTTGCCTTCAACGACCTTTTCTTGCAAGCCACAATTGAACAACCGGTATGTACCCTTTAAAATGCTAAGTTTTGCTACCTTCCTCATGTAAACTTTGAAAGTGAATCTTTCTTCTTCAAAATGCTCTACTTCCACTTGTGCATGCCTTTGCCTTCTATTTACTTACAAACACATATTATTCTTTGAATCCATCCCAATTCCAATTGATTCTTCTTTAATTGCAACAAAATAGTGAAYAAATGATGATGTTGTGCCTGCAGGTTCCTAAGGTCATCCCAATTGGTCCTCTCCTTCTTCCAGATAATTTTCCTTTGCTAGGTGGTGAAGTGATTGCAGATGAAATTAGTGAAGAAAATAGGACTCTAATGCAATGGCTGGACTTGCAACCCCCATGCTCGGTGTTGTATATTGCGTTTGGAACTTCAGTGAAGCAYGGTTTGGAGCGTTTGCAAGAGATTGCTTTTGCTTTGGAGTCTAGCAAGCAAACCTTTTTGTGGTTAGCAGGGAGTCTTGACAAAAGACCGGATGAGCCTTTGCCGCCACATGTTTCTGAGTTGTTGCCTCTAGGTCAGGATTATCTACTCTTTCTTTCTATCTTGGAACTATGGTGGGATAACTTCACTACCCAACGCTCAAACCATTGAGCATAGTTCGTATAATTAAGGTCATATTTGTTATATTGAGATTTTTGCAGTCTCATTTTTGTCCTCAACACAAACGTAAATTGCTTTATTTTTTTACTAGTATTCTTTTATAAATAGATAACAACACCAATTTTTAGGATTTCAATGTGAGCATTATTTTTTTTTGGTTTCAATTACTATTTTTTTAAATGAATAATCCAATAACTAGCATTCTTTCTCAAAATTTGCAAAAAGTTTCAATATAACAAATATGGCCTTAATTGGCTTTTGTTTGTAATTGAAAGAGGATTCTAGTGCACCTAAGCTTGCATCATTTGATTTTGTATGCAAATTCTTTGAATGTTCAAATGTAATAATTGRGATCATGAAGATGATATTCAAGTCTATGTTATAGCTTTCCTCTAAAAGATAACTTAAATGAAATATGTATTTGAGAGTCATTTAGACATGATGGCATTTGTAGGATAAAGAATGCAAAACCTTCGTATATGCAATATAAATTATGATTATTCTTGGTTTACTGGTTAGCATAGCAAAACCCAAAAGTGGACATTTGTGCCATTTGTGGTAGATGCCTTTAGAATTCAGGCTTTGTGAGAACAAAATATTGTTGTTTGAGACTGATCATTATCTTCATTCATTGTCCAAGAGTTGTTTCTTTATTGAACATGTATGTGAATTGGGTTTATGGATGTTGGTATCAGGGTTCGAGGAACGAACACAAAAGCATGGCAAGGTGGTAACTACGGTGGTTCCTCAGACTCACATCTTACAGCACCCGGCTTGCGGTGCATTCTTGTCCCATTGCGGCTGGAACTCCGTGCTAGAAAGTGTTACTAGTGCCGTGCCAATCATTGCGTGGCCGCAGCAATTTGAGCAGTGGATGACTGCTAGGTAAGAGAATTCTCCTTTTTGTGCCTTTTCACGCCTGCACGCAGAATCTCTCTTGTTTAGCTTTTGTTCTCTTAGCATAATCTCGTCACTCATTCTTGTAGGTGATTACTGTAAGACCATAGTCCCTGTGGAATAGCACGTTCCCTTGATGTCTCTTGTGTTGTCTATAGATCTGAGTGCACTGAAACCTTGTTATATTACAGCTAAAATCCCTCTAAGGACATGTTGTGATGCAACATTGTGATAGTCAATGGTGTTGCTTGTACGAGTGACAATGTAGTCATAGACGTGGTTTAGAACCCTTGGTATGCAAGCACTTGTCAAGCTGTCAACATTTGTCACACTTGTCCAATTCAGTATTACATTTGTACGCAAACGAATTGTGACAAAACAGAGTGAGATTGGAGTTGAGCTTGAAACTGGGTAATCCCGTTTCATAGGGTTTGGAGGGAGGGAGAAACAATCTGCTATGAGAAATTGTGATTTCAAAGAGGCCTGGCTTGACTAAGCAATTGAACACCAAGCTTGTAAAATTTTCATCCACTTATGACATTGGCACCTTTTCAAGGCAGGCATCTTGAACCCAAAATCTATAGAGTTCAAGTGAACTTTTTGAAACCAAATATCACAAATTTTGTGCTCTTAATTGTGCCAATGTACCCAAATTGACCTTATTAGAGGGTGTTGATACAGGTACCTAATTGACACAGTGAAGGTGGCAGCGGAGCTACACGAAGAGAGGAGGGGCTTTGTGAATAGAGAGGAGATCGAGAGGGTGGTGCGCCTAGTCATGCATGAGGCGGAAGGCGTGGCCTTCCGCATTCGAGCAGCAAAACTCAAGAAAATAGCTGCAAAATATGCTTACGGCAACACACACTTGGACTCGTTTCTTGATGCATTAATCACGTAGAAGAGCATTCTAGCAACAAAATACGCAAGGTTATGAAGAACAACTGCATTTCAGCACCTCTTGAGCTRCATTGCGTCATCCCCAAGGGAGGCACTGACTTGTGCGTGTTTTTACCTAGCTTGTTTTGCCATCACTTGATATAATCTCAATGTCAWTAAGTTTGAGCMRTTCGATTGCCTTGAGATCTCAAATTACTCAAAAAGGCACAAAATTGGGACTTAGATTGTTATCRCTCTCTACTATTGTGTTCATACTAATGTTATTGTGTATGTAGTGAAGGCCCATTATGAGAACTTCCCCATTATAGGTGCAACTTGAATAATCTTTTCAAGCTAGTCACTAATTGCCACATTGACAAAACCTTCGTGCATTGGATTATGTCTACTCAACAGGCAAGTTCCTCTGCAAGCATCCGCTTTCATTGATCATTTTCCAGATCATGACATGTCTTCAAGAAAGTATGAGGATCTGAACAGGAGCGACAAACGTTGAAGAATTTCGTCAAATTTCACAAAGGCTTGCTGTGTTCTCAAAGTCTAGTAATTTAGAGCAGGACTTTTTAGTTCCTTTTCTTTCTCTTCAGACTTCCAAGTGAAGGTGAGACAAAAGCCCAAAGAGAAAAAACTAACTCTGGTTGAGTTTTTGAAAGTAACTAGGAGATGCTTCACATTTTATAGATTTGGTGATATTCATTGTATAATTGGGGCCAAATTTGAGCTCAAAAAATATGACATTCAACTGATTCAAGTGCTTAAGACTACACCTTGAAAGACAAGTGAAATTGGCACTTAATCCAAGTTGTTTTTCATATTTTTTGAAGCTTTGTGGAATTAGTTATGAGTTTTTGAAGTTGCAGAAAGTGCATTTCAATGGGCTCTAAAACCGACCACCTCCTCAAATATAGATTGCTTGTACATTAAAGAGTGCAAAATGTACCTCCAAAGCGTGTATCATTTTAGAGCCTGCTCCTACCTTACGTGTGATTAATTGTGGCCGGAACTGAACTGTTTTCCAAAGTCTATGTGAACAGTCAAGTCATACAGTCTTGAGAGGGTATGGTCCGAGCTGTTTCACCCTGAGTTCACTTCCAAGATGACACTTGAGAAGATGTCCCACTACAGTAGCGACTTCAACCTGCACATGACAGTCAATGACCATGGAGTACTCCTCACAATAGATACTAAAATGCATTCTATGTTTCCTACAGGTCATAATTTTTCAAAATCTTTGATATATTATTGAAATTGCAATGACTTTCCAACCAAAATGGGTAACAAAATCTACAAGACATACAGAAAAAAATATGAAATTTTCTTCGAGCTATAACTATTTCAGAGTAAATGAGGACTTCACACAAGAGCAAGACCAATGCCAAGAGCAATGACACACAGGAGTTGAAAAGCTACGACGCATTCAAGTGACAAGAGCAGTGACGCAAAATACCGCTCCTGAYACGCATGTAAAATAGTCGGTATGTCACCTGTTCAAGGTTCCAGTTTTCCAGAATTCAACTGSAGTTGAAACTAAGCTTTACTGATTAGTAGACTCTCGGCAAAAGTGGGATGACACAGCCGCCTCAACAGAGCCAAGCTACGCAGACAGTGCAAATCTCAAAGCCATTCTATAGCTGTAGTGTTCACTATTACTTTACTTTCTTATTGGTTTTGTCCTTTGGATAGAGACTATGGCATGGACTCTCGCATTTTGAATCCGAGTTTCCAAATCCTATCTACAATCCCATTCACACTCCACAACGCTGTTAGGGTTTGGTTGAACAGAGCCTCACGGTCACACTACCCTGTCCTTGTTGATAAAAGCAAAGGAAGAATTTTCATTGCAAAGACTAAGTGGTATGCAATTGCTCAAATTGATAATTTAAATTTCTCTCTAGTTACCAAAGGCAGTTGCTCACGAGTGCGCACCTCATTTGTGGCAGTAAGAAATTTGCCACGACTTTGGCCATCCATGGTAAACTTCTTGATCACTGGCCCCGAAGTAACCAAGCTATGTTCTTGCAGCTTACTCTTGAAGATCAACACTGCTTTGCACACGAGCTGCACACACGTCTCCATAAATAACCCTCAAATGGCTCCCAACTCATGCACTCCTCACCTAGTTCGTACTAACAATCGCACAGCAGTCACAAGCTAGGCAGCTATCAACTGCATTTCACGTTCTGAGATTGAGACTTTGTTAGAGATCAAGACATTTTCGGATTGAGAAAGCCAGGAGGGGGGCAATGGAGTGGAAGATGGTAGATACGATAGCTAATTTCAGTAATTTTCAGACACCTGRATTCACCTTGGAGAGTGTAGTGCAAGGAGTGTGTGTAGCCGTCTTTGTGGGATTGATCGTCATGAAGCTACGCGCACCAAAGCTGAAGCTCCCCCCTGGCCCAATCGCCCTTCCCATCGTCGGAAATTGGCTGCAGGTCTGTTGGGTTCCTCTACTCCTCTGTTCCATCATTCCTGAGCACAAGAGTTGAAACAAGCCACCATTACTTCGCATGGAAAGATTGAACAAGGAAGTGCATGTTTGGCAATTGAAAAAAGAACTATAATTCAATAATTTCCTGTTCCGAACTTGAACTCTTGTTATTGTGTCATGCGGTCACGAAAATGAAGTTTCTGTAGCATATACAGGTAGAGGAACTACAGCTTATGCAGTCGGTGCACTTGCTGATCGGTAAATTCCTTCGGATTGTACATATATAATTAACAGCAGACGTCATTGCCATGAATAAAGGTCGAATAGTCCTCGTTTTGGACTTTGGTTTTGCTAACAAGGTTTGGGTTTTTCTGTACTTGCTCAACATCCTGAGTTCTTGAGCTGTAACCTCTCAGATGCAATCGGAAAACGTTGGAAAAGCGTTCAACTTCACGCTGAGCCAGACCAAAAGAACTTACTCAAACGCGGTTCTTCGTATCTCTGACGAGGATTTCCACTTCCGCGCTAACCTTCAGTGATTCGCTGAATGTTTTTTCGCAGGTCGGCAATGATTTGAACCACAGGAACTTAGCCGAGATGTCGAAAAAATACGGCGACGTGTTCAACCTCAGGATGGGGACAACGCAACTTCGTCGTCGTCTCTTCTCCCGAGATCGCCCGGGACGTCCTCCACACACAAGGAGTGGAATTTGGCTCGCGAACGCGCAACGTCGTCTTGGACATCTTCTCGGGAAGCGGACAAGACATGGCATTCACCGTCTACGGGGAGCACTGGCGCAAGATGCGTCGCATCATGACCATCCCGTTCTTCACAAAGAAAGTCGTCCACCAATCCCGCACCGCATGGGAAGAGGAAGCCCGGCCTCCGCGCGATCACCGACATCCAAGCCAACCCCGCGGCCGCCACGACCGGCATTGTGATCCGCACACACCTCCAGCTTCTCATGTACAACGTCATCTACCACCTGATGTTCGACTCGCGGTTCGAGAGCGAGTCGGAACCGTTGTTCCTAAAACTGAAGGCGCTCAACAATCAGCGAAGTGAGCTAGCACACAGAGCTTCCACTACAACTACGGCGACTTCATCCCGGTGCTCCGCCCGTTTCTACGAGGCTACTTAAAAATATGTCAAGACCTTAAAGACCGCCGCATGGCGCTCTTTAAGGAGAGCTTCCTGGAGAAGCGAGAGCAGCTTCTCGCCACCAAACCCAACGGTACAAAAGTCTCCATCGACCACATCGTGTTAATATTTACAACGGAGTCAAACAGAAAAAAATACATGAAAATTTCATTACCATGCGTTATCGCTGATTCAAGAGTTGCACTATTGATGATACTCATACATAAAATCTCTCTTAACACGCACGTTACGAGTATCACAAATGGAAGAGACTAGATACAGTTACACGTGCACATTACGAGTATCTCATATGGGAGAAACTAGATACAAAAGTCCTAATCTCTTGACTGTATCCTTCCAAAGTATTCCGAGAAGAAAGGCGAGATTACCAAAGACAACGTCCTCTACATCGTCGAGAACATCAACGTCGCGTCCATCGAAACAACACTCTGGTCTCTGGTATGGGGCGTCGCGGAGCTTGTGAACAACACTGCAATCCAGACCCACGTTCAAGAGGAGCTCACCCAAACCCTAGGCAAGGGCAACCTAATCACCGAGCCCGACACCTACAACCACCAGCTCCCTTACCTGACCGCGTTTGTGAAAGAAGTCATGCGCCTCCACATGGCCATTCCCTTGCTGGTTCCGCACATGAACCTCAACCAAAAGAAGCTTGCCAGGTACGATATCCCTGCTGAGAGCAAGATCCTGGTGAACGCGTGGTGGATCGCGAATAACCCTAATTACTGGGATCAGCCGCTTGATTTGTTAGTGTTTGATTGCAATTGTTCTAGTTGAAACCATTTGATTTCCTTGATTTGTTAGTGTTTGATTGCAATTGTTCTAGTTGAAACTATTTAATTTCCTTGATTTGATAGTTTTTTATGATTGAAGTTGTTTTTCTATTCAATAGTCTAGTTTTAGAATAACAACTTCAATAATACTCACCCTAATATGATACCAAGTTGTGAGTTTAAGAAGAGTTTGGTAACAACACTTGAAACCATCAAATTTAACCTCATGATATATTGTTTAAATGTTGGCAATTGAAAGATTTACTTCAAAGATTATTTTATACAATGAATGCTTGCAGGTGCCAAATTTAATAGCAGAGGGAAAATTACCTCTCACAAAGGAAAATAAAAAAGAGCCAATTTTGATCCCTGGATTTAAGTTTCCGTTGCACCCATCTGATTTGGTGACGGAACTCAAGGACGAAGAATATATCAAAAGGGGTGCATACAATCACTTTATCCGAATGTCAAGACGAGCTTGTGAGGCTCCAATTGTCCTAGTAAACACATTCCGTGAACTTGAAGAGGATTGTTTTATTGCCTTTGACAACCTGTTTTTGCAAACAATGACAGAACAGCAGGTATGTACCATCTAAAGTGCTAAGTTTTGTTACGTTCTTCATGTAAACTTTGGAAATGAATCTTTCTTCTTCAAAATTCTCTAGGCCCACTTGTGCATGCCTTGTCCTCTACTCCTTTCATCTTGAATTGATTGTCCACTTAAAATTTCATGTTTTTTTAAGGTTGTTTTGAGAAGGTYAGTAAAAAATACTTCTTTGTGATTAATTTTATTTAGGTTTCAATGAACACATGCAACRTTCTTCACTGATTCTAGTGGTATAAAATTTYGAATGTTTTTTAATTATGTTTTKCACAATATGATCAATGAAATTGGCTCAAAAAGATAYCAATACAATTGTGGACAATCATTTTGGCATAGAGGAAGTATTTACTTYGAAACATATATTATTCTTTTATCCCAATTCCAATCACTCCTTCGATTGCAACAAGACAATGAAAAGATAGTAATAATGTGCGTGTAGGTTCCCAAGGTCATCCCAATCGGGCCTCTCCTTCTCCCAAATGACTTCCTTTTGCAGGGTGTTGGAATGGATGTAGATGATATTAGCAAAGAAAATAGAACTCTAATGCAATGGTTGGACTTGCATCCTCCACGCTCAGTACTATATATAGCTTTTGGAACTTTAGTAAGGAATGGGTTGGAGCGGTTCCAAGAGATTGCCTTTGCTATGGAGTCTAGCAAGCACCCTTTTCTATGGGCAACAGGAACTCAAGGAATCAAGAGACCAAATGAACCTCCACCTCCACATGTCTCCGAGTTGCTTCCTCCAGGTTAGGATCATCCACTCTTGCTTTCTATTCTAGAGCTGCA
>VACF01001714.1:0-137170 GCA_006891605.1 Pleurozium schreberi
TTACTGTACGTTAATCCAAAATCTTACTGTACGTTAATCCAAAATCTTACTGTACGTTAATCCAAAATCTTACTGTACGTTAATCCAAAATCTTATTGTACCCTAAACTATGATCTTGTCTAGCAAGACCAACTGTGGCTGGCCGGTATGTATGCAGACACTAAATCATGCGTGAAATGGGCCCCGCAGGGTAATGTTTGAGGGTAAAAGAAAATAAAAGTCCCCTATATTGAGCGGTCACTAGAGTATGTTCTCTACCTCTCCTGACTAATTTGGGGTTTCTGATTGCAAATCTGAATTCAGAAATTACAAAAAAAAATTGTGCAAAAAAAAAAAAATTCCTGTATTTTTCCCTACGATAAATGTAGAATGCGGGGCCCATTTCATGTCCTGCAGTATGTATTGTCCCTTTTGCAATGACTTTTTTTTTACATAAATAAGGGGTCACCCTTACAACTAGGAGACTTTGCAAATTGCATATTTCAATGCAAGGTTCTCAATTCTAACATTGATCAAACAAGAAATATTTGTTGTTTGGTGTCCCTTGTTTAAGGAAACATTTTGCTTGAAGAGGCATGGTTCCACGGGGGACTTATCAAGTGGTCACATATCCACTCCTTGTTATTATTTTATTATATTGAGAATAATCTTTTCAACTTTTGAAGAGAAACTTTGATGAACGTGAGGTCAAAAGGACTTTTAAATTGCTTAGTGAGCTCCTCCCAAGACTCACTATTTGACCATGCCCTTTTTTTTTAAGTAGCCGATCATCATTTATTGCATGGCATGCGTGCCGTAGGTCAATTTCTTAGAGACTGGGCACAACAATTGCATGTGTTGAGGCCCATTGGCGCCTTGTGATGGCTCTAAGGGCCTCCTGCCATGTGAGTAGGCCTATTGGAAAAAGCACTAAAAGACAAGAAGTGACCACCGATTGTCTTGCCAACCACGGTGAGCGAAGAAGTTGGGTTGCAAGCTTCACCGATATTGGTGGACAAGCCCATTGGTAAAGATTGGTGGAGATTGGTGGAGATTGGTGGAGATTGGTCAACTTGAAGAGAATCCACTAGGTGTGGCATTTTAAGTGGCTCTCTCCCCCACCCAAACGGTCCACATAGCAGGCTAATTATTTGTTTGGCACTCTAGCTTCCCGGAGAACTTGCACCGGCATGATTCACATGGCACAAGGCCCTTAGTGCCGCAGTTGAAACCACCCACAACTTGTCCATAGCATTGATGTATATGGTGGGGACACGTGCCCACCCTCAAATCAGGATTCCACCAGACACTACTCTTGCTAAATGCAAAGGTAAGAGAGTCGGGTAGCTTGCAATGCAACATCTAATTTTGAAGATGGTAAATGCAATAAATCTTGAATTGCCCAACTAGCAGTAGTCATTTTTCTTTGACACAAATAAAGGGAACCCTTTATTACAAGAAAGAAAGAATACAAGGACCTAGCCGCAAGCGGCCTGGGCGGGGAAACCAAATAAGAAAAGAATAAAGTAAAATACAATAGAAGTGCCAAAACCACAAGGTGGTGCCTTCTAAGGCGGTTGGAATGGCCGGGGAGAACTACCCCCCTTGCTTGGCCACTTGGTAAGACTCTAAATTTTTTATTTTCCACGTATGATAGAATTTGCAAGTTCTGAATTCATATTTGCAATTAGAGCCTTCTAAGATAGTGTGCTCTAAAAGCGACCGTCTCCTTGAAATTGCTCCTATAAATAGCTGTAGAATGGATATGACATGATCCTTAAATAGACCATTGAGTGAATCAAGAGAAAATTCTTTCTTCTATTGAAAGAGCCAATTATTGTCTTTCATTTCCTCCCATCTCTTTACAAGTTGCACGTGGACAGATTTTGGAAGACCTATGGTGACAAATAGGTGCCTATGTCCCAAATCTTCGAAAATTCATATGTGATTAAAAAATGCTTGGAAAAATATGAAACCACTTGTGCTAAGTTCCACAAACTTTTTTCTTTCTTTGAAAACAAAGCTAAAAAATACTTTTTGTCCACAAAAACCTACCCAAAAAGCAGACCAACCCTTACATGGTCGCTTTCAGAGCATACTCCCTCAATTAGCTAGGAGAGATGTACAAGGTAAACTAATTGGGCCCAAAATAAGGCGCTTTTATTTTGCTTGCACCC
This sequence comes from Pleurozium schreberi, assembly GCA_006891605.1. NCBI lineage: Eukaryota > Viridiplantae > Streptophyta > Bryopsida > Hypnales > Hylocomiaceae > Pleurozium > Pleurozium schreberi. The sequence continues at coordinate 2,157 of VACF01001714.1, forward strand.
TGGAATTACTTGGAGTGGACGATCGAGGGGGCCGGCCGTTGAAATGGTGGGACTCATTTTGAAGCCCAGGCACGCCAAACCAATTTTAGACAACACTCTAGCGTGCCCCGGTGGAGATGCTCGTATTACCAAGTGGAGTGCCTCGAAATCCGTCCAGACTGCCGAGCGTGCACCAGGCCCTGTACAGTTGCAGGAAGGGAGATTCGCTCTCGAGGTTTGCAAGGGCGGTTAGGCCCATGGTGAGTAGTGCCACCATGGAGCCTTGCACATTGAGGTGGAAGTCCCACCCCATGTTACTAAGTGACATGCCCAATGTCATGAAGGAGGTGTGTGTGCTAGGAGTCCCGGTGACTAGGACTAAGCAAAAAGGAATTGAAAATGGGGACTAACATTGGATGTGCTTGGCATGTGCAGTGTTAGGCAGTTGGTGACTCAACTGACGGTGTAAGTGGGTTGTGGTGAACCCACTGGAGCTAGTTGAGACTCTTGAGAGTCATTTGGGCCGCGACATGTAAGTTCTGTTTTGAAAAATATAAGAGTGCGTGTGCGAGTAATGGGGTTTCCAAATTATTTTCACATTGGATTATTTTTCATGCCCCGCCAATAAAATTCGAGGGGTTATGAAAAATAATCCAATCTAAAACTTTTGGATACATTGTTTTACACAATAAACCAAAAAACGGCAGTAACTGCCTATCCCTATATGATCACTAATTTACTACTTCCCTTGATATATCCATATGAGGATATATTGGAAAATGGACGTACACATTAGTTACTCCTGATTGCTTGGATTGATGTGAAATTTTAGCCACACAAACTAGACTATTATCAAAAACAATTCCATAAAAATATTGTAAACGGACATTGTATGAAGAAAAAATAAGCGTTCAAAGTACACTATAATCCAAAAATGTTGAGATTTTGACCTTTGATTTGCTCCCAAGCATTCAAAACAACTTGGATTGACATGAAAATTTGACCACAATAACTAGGCTTCAAAAACAACACAATCCAACAAATTTGATTGAAAACAAGCATTGGATGAGGGAGATACAAGCCCCCAAGTTGCAACCATCAAATGCAGTTTGATAAACTCAAATTGAACCTTTGAACTTTGATTGGCTCCCAAAACATTTGTACATCTTGGATTGACATGAAAATTTTACCGGTTCATTGCAAGAAACACCGGTCCTATTCTCTGTCACAAATATTGTTGCTCTCTTGTAATCTTCAATAACTTTTGAAGCATAAATCCCATAAGATTGAAATTTTTATTGGAGATGCCTAACTTGATGAAATCATTTGTTTTAATTTTCAAAAAATTTAACAAATAAATTTATATTTAAAAATCATTTTTGCTAATTTGTCACACTTTGAGGTTTAGAGGTTTTCACTACGTTGTGAGTCACTAAATTTGATGATTTGGAGCTGAAATTTTCATGGTCTATAAACATAGTAGAAAAGCATAGATCTACCAAAGGGAATCTAACAATTTGTTATTTTATGTCCTCCACATGAGTGCAAACAAGCTTTGGATTGGATGTTTGCTACAAAGATATTGCATAGAAGTGATCATATTCTCCTTCTGATAAAAAAATGGGAAAGGGATCCCCTCGAAGGAGTTAAAAATGTAATGAATAGTTATGTTCACTCGAAAAGTGTCCAAAACAACATGGAAATAAATAAATAAAATTTATACTTTTGTAACTTTTCCACACAAGTTTTTGGAGATTTTTGGAGTAAAGTGTAAAAAATATAAGACTTGGAACCATATTTTGGTCAATGATATTTCAATCTTCAGTATTTTAAAATTTATAAAAGTTTCTACTACAAAATTCCCAAATGAACTCTCATCACACTTACTAAATAATCTTTAACACAATTACATGTATTATTAGGGCATTTTCATTAGTAAATTTCTATAAATTAAAAAAAAATTCAATTGTTTTAAGAACTAAATGTTTCAAAAGATTTGAAAAAAATCATTTGAACCTGTAAACACCTTAGGAGACTAAAAGCATCCTCACAATCTACAAGTCCAATTCAAAGTTTTGTAATTTGTACATCCAACGTCCAAATTCTATAAAACATGTTAGAAAATTTGAGATCTTTCTTCTACTTTGTGTAACAAAATTTTCATGTCAATCCAAGATGTACAAATGTTTTGGGAGCCAATCAAAGTTCAAAGGTTCAATTTGAGTTTATCAAGCTGCATCTGATGGTTGCAACTTGGAGGCTTGTATCTCCCTCATCTAATGCTTGTTTTCAATCAAATTTGTTGAATTGTGTTGTTTTTGAAGTCTAGTTATTGTGGTAAGATTTTCATGTCAATCCAAGTTGTTTTGAATGCTTGGGAGCAAATCAAAGTTCAAAATCTCAACATTTTTGGATTATAGTGAACTTTGAATGCTTATTTCTTCTTCATACAATGTCCGTTTACAATATTTTTATGGAATTTTTTTTCATAATAGTCTAGTTTGTGTGGCTAAAATTTCACATCAATCCAAGCAATCATGAGTAACTCATGTGTACGTCCCTTTTCCAATATATCCTCATATGGGTATATCAAGGGAAGCAGTAAATTAGTGATCATATAGGGATAGACAGTTACTGTCACTTTTTGGTACATTGTGTAAAACAATGTACCAAAAAGTTTTAAATTGGATTATTTTTCATACCCTTCCAATTTTATTGGAGGGGTATGAAAAATAATCCAGTGTGAAAATAATTTGGAAATCCCAATACCCCCATACACACTCTCATTAGGAGAAATATGAGGTCTTCAAAAGGCTGTGAGTGCTAAAAGGCCGTGGTGCTACTATGGAATTTTTTTTTTTTTGAAATCCTGTGTGGCACTACTAGCGCCACGTCAGATTCTCAATAAATAAAAAATTATTTTTAATTATTTTAATTTTATTAATTCTTTATGAATTTTTTTATTTTTTAAATTTAAAAAAAATTTGGAAAAAAAAAAAAAATTATTTAATGTCATAGGGCCTTGCTGTTGATTTGTTCTAACAACCTTTTGGAGGGCTCATACTTCTCCTAGTGTATATTTTTCAAAACATAACTTACATGACAATTGATATGGGTCAATTGGTTTTTGTATTCATTCTGTATTCGTACATGTACCGTACTTGTACATGTACCGAATCGTAGTATGCATCTTCCAGTATTCATATCCCAATATTTGTATTCTAGTATATGTATTCCAATATTTGTATCCCAATATTTGTATCCTAATATTCGTATCCTAATATTTGTATCAAGATCAACGGCAGGGAAAAGGGGGAGGGGGGATTTAAAAAAAAAAAATCAACGGCCTCTAATTTTTTGGAGAGAGGGGGGACTAATGCAAACCAGGAGGTGGGAAGCCTCTTTTTGGCACATTGTAAATTAGTACATCTAGCTAACTCCTTCAGTGTATGCCAAAATTGCATCAAAATTAGATACAACTATGACACGTCAAAACTTGTGATTGCTCAATTGTGAACAAAACAAGTTTTACACCCACGTGGTATTGTCGAATGACTATGAGTAGGCCTACCATCTCATTGATTGAGATAACTTGGTTTTGCAATAGTCAAAACTTCATTGTAGAAGTTGCACAAGGTACACCTTATATGTACACTTTTTTCTTTCTATGAAAATTTATTGAAAATTGTTTCAAGGCTTTTAGCTTCCCTAAAAACGCAATGAGCTTTTCAATAGGCGGTTTAAGAGCAGTTTGCCTTAAATTAAATTTAGTTTGGAAAATCACCCATAAACACACGCGCTTCCTGGCAATCAATCATCATAACATTCAATGGGAGTCAGAGCTTCTTTCTTGCCATGAACAGAATGATGTGGAATATTCCACACCCACTCAACAGCTATTGGGACACTTGTCAAAAAATGTCAAAATTCAGCCAAGTGTTTGGGATGGAAATTTCACACTTAGATCAATGGTTGATTAAATATTTTCATTTAATATTGTGAACAAAATAGCACTTTTAAACAAAGTGGTATTTAGTTCAATGAGATCAATGTTTTCATCATCTAATTTTCCTTTACTTTGATTAGGAAGCCATCCGTGATTGGTGTTAAGCAATGAGAAGGCAACTCTTGAAATACATACAGGGATAGGAGGTAGAACAAACACTGTGAAAAAAATAACAATTTTAAACAAAGTGGTATTTAGCTCAATGAGATCAATGTTTTCATCATCTAATTTTCCTTCACTTTGATTAGGAAGCCATCTGTGATTGGTGTTAAGCAATGAGGTTTTTGTATTCATTTTTGTATCCATATATATATATATATATATATATATATATATATATATATATATTGTATATATGCAATATGCATATCATATCCTAATATTCGTATCCTAATATTCATATCCCAATATTAATTAGTATCAAGATCAACGACAGGGAAGGGGGATACCGTATCCCAGTATACCATATCCTATCATTGATCTTCAATCTGTGAAAAATATCAGTAGTAGATCCGCACCACTCTGATTGACAATCTAGGACGTCTAATATTAGGGTTTAGAGCTCTTCAGGGTGCAGAAACTCATGTTAGGTTTTAGAGTTTTTCCTTGCTCCCTTGTTAGATTTCACTGTGAGCTAATGTGCGACCAAGTCTTTGCAAGTAGGGCCCGTCCATTAGCTTTACAGACACACTTGCCAAAGTTGCGGGAGCTTCGACATTTGATTCTCGGATGTTTGAGAGAGTTTAGGTTTTCTTCGATGTGGTAGAGCAAGAAGGATTTTTGGAGAACTACGAGTTGTATACTTGGAGGTGGTGATGTAGGGAATTCTTTTACATGAAAGTGAGATTTCGAATGAGGACTAGGCTACGTTATGAGAAGATGAGGTGCGTGCATGTGATTCTTTTTCAATTGAGGTTCGTTGCTTGGTGTGTTTCCTTTTGTGTTGGAATTCATAATCCGGAGATGCTAGCATTTTGTTGTTGCGGGAAATTACAGGGCATGGATTGAATTGAGGTGATTTGGGCTGATGTTGAATGAACTTGATTGAATTCGGCTAAGGATTGTTATTTTAGGTTTGCAAAATAGCCCTTGCGTTTTATTTGTATTATTCATCCCATAGTCTCATAGCATAGTCACAAACAAAAAATCATAGCAAAAAGTAGACATTTATTTTTAAATGGTGCAATGTGGCTCCATGGTGGCAAAAAAAAAGGGTTCTCCATTAGATGTTTTTTGGACCGTCTACAAGATTGCAAGTTTCCGGGTTGTGAGAACACATTGGAAACTCTAGGAACTCTGCCACGTAGGCAGTCTGACGTGGCACAGAAACTTCCACGTCAGATTATATTATTTAATTATTTATTTTAATTATTTATTTTAATTATTTATTTTAATTATTTATTTTAATTATTTATTTTAATTATTTATTTTAATTATTTATTTTAGACCTTGATGTCACCGTTTACCTGATGGAGAAATCGAGCATGGTAAAGCAAGAAGCAGGGGGGAGCATCAGCAACAAGAGACGTCGAAGTAGTGTGCAAGAGTCTGAATGTGCACATGAGTCTGAAAGTGCAGAGGGCGCAACGCTGGGTCTCGTGAAGGTGAAGGCCAGCAGATTGCGACGTTGCAGCATCTACTTCGACACATGCATGAGCGAGAGGTGGGCTCAATCCAAGGGGACGATCAAGGAGATGAAATTCCACCTTGAGGTTCACACCGAGGTGCGTTACTACGAGGATTGCTTCTCTCGCATGAACTACCTGTACAAGCCAATTGGAAGTGTGTCGTTGCATTGCGCTTTTGAAAGTCGCGTCCTAGATTGGGTTCCAGGCTCTCGTGGACATTGCTGTGAAATGCTTGGGGGGAACAGCCTGGTCTGACGGGGAAGAGAAGCTCGTCCGCGAGTTTTGTAGTTCTGCCCATTTGGTTCCGTTTGACTCTCTCACTGACTTGCTGAAAGCACGCTTCCATCATTTGCCCTTGGCCCGAGAGGAACAGCAAGAGAAGCTTTCCTTGAATGCAAAGAATCTGCTCAGCCGCTACATCCAGAGGGCCTTACCCGAGTCCGAATCACTGTTGGAAGGGGAGGCATTTGAACGGCGGAAACGAAACCGAACCAAATTTGCACTGGCATTCCAAGTTGTCATGTCTGGTGCGGAGTCTGGGGTTGTGTGTGACGATGCTTTGGAGCACGTCCAAGATCTTCTGACGAAAGCATTGGCTGATCTCTTAACTCGTGTCCGAAGCGAACTGAACGATTTGCCTGCAAGGGCTTCCGCTGTGGAAGGCGTGTTGTCCGATATGTGTTGGCTTTTCGAAGTGACGCGAGAGGCTAATGCTGCTCAAGCACTAGTCGTGATACTGCTTGGTGACGGCGTAGGGATCTCAGGAATGCTTTACTCCGCAATTTATAATGGCGATTCTCGTCCCCTGAAGGTTAGGCAGTTGAAGAAGTGGGCAGCAATCATCTACGATCTCTTTAAGGACGTTCTGGAGGGGAAACTGTTTCTGAATTCTACTCAGAGGTCTACTTTGTTCTATTGCTGGCGCTGGCTTATGCATAACAAGTTCTTGGGTCTTAATTATGAGCATCTTAAAGCTGTCCTCGTTAGGATCGTCACGACTCTACCGCAAAAGAAGCAGGAGAAGTATTGGATGGAAGCAAATATTGAACCCGAGGGAGGAATCTTGTGGGAGGCTCACAAGATGTGCATCTCACGGATGGTCACCAGGAAGGTACAACTACCGCAACTACAATCCACAGCTTCAGCGAAGGAGGGCAAGGGCAAGACTCAGAGTTAGGGTTGCCGCTTGAGCATCTAAAATTCTCTGTATGTCGATGAAAGTGCTGCATAATTTTGAGACAGATCTCCCTTCAAAAGCTGAATTGTCTGCAGAATTGAGGTGAATCTGAAGTAGTCCACTTGTTAAGCTGAATTGTCACCATGGCACTTTTCCTTCKTGTAGTCCTGCTTTTCAACTGATTGTCTGAAGTTTATATGCATGTAAGTAGGGGCTACCCCCTATTAATTTTTTTTGAACTTTACCTTGATGTATGAGGTTTATGCAAACAGCATGACTCGCAGGCTCTTTGGTTGCCTGTCAGTATTCTACTTTGCATTGTCGAGAATCATCTTCTTTGAATGAAGTGATTGGAGACAGTCCTTGTAATTTAGTACTCCGATTCAAGTTCTGATAGCTGGTTTTCCCATTGAGTCGTTTGCTCATTGCGGAAGTTGCGCACTCCAAGCAATTAGAAATGGAGGAATGTGAAGTGAATCTGCTTCATTGCTAAATCAGCGAGTGGTTGTATTTTGAACTTAGAAGGTCATTACAATCGTAATCAGCATTGGAGAGCGTGTAAGCATGACAAGTAATTGTGCTTCTACAATTGCACCTCTACAATTTTTACTATTGAAGAAATGTTAGGGTTCCGTAAAACCCTAATTTTATCCTGGCAGTCGCATCTCTAAACCAAGACAGTACTGTAGTACACTCAAATTCTGTGGGTTGTGTTACTTTCAACTGATTGCTTGAACATGGGCAAGCGGCATTTTGCCAAAAGAGCAAGAATGTGAATAAAGCTGACTGCACAAAATAGTGTGTCGTACTTTTTAAGCATGAGTTCCCTCCGAATCCGGAAATTTCGCTGCTTCTATGTGATCGAGCTGCACCTCATCAGCACCGGTTCTGTCTGGTTGGGATATAATCTGCGATCACTAAAATAATWGTTTGGTTTCTTAGAAAAGTAATGGATCGATAGTGTCTTGTTCAAGTAAAGATCAAGTCACAGATGAGTTTCCATCAGGTATTGGTAGAGCTAGCCGAGCTGCAGGATCGGGAAGTTGGAGATGGAACAACCTCTGTCGTTATCATCGCTGCAGAGCTTCTTAAGGTTATTGACACGATGTCTTCAAGGTCGTTGTAGTTTTTTTGTAGCTTACGCTTTTCATGCTGCATACTAGAGTGGTCCGGTGATGATGGAGATTCCTTGTAAGTAAGACAAAAGTGCATATGTTCATCCTTGGAATTTTGTGCAAAAAGGGGAGGTCTTACACACTACTTTGACCTGTAATGGGTGCACTGTTAGAAAATTGTTTCAAGGAGTTTAGCTTCTCTCCAAATGCAATCAATTCTTATAAGGTCGCTTAATTACTCCCATTTCTTTGATGATGGTATTAAGCTTAATTACGCATCAACAAACCTTTTGTACTCTATTTGCCATGTTTGCCATGCTTCTCCCATTTTTCTGGTGATGGTATTAAGCTTAATTATGCATCAACAAATCTTTTGTATTCTATTTGCCATATTTGCCATGCTTCTGATGAGGACTAATGAGGACTCATCTCTTCCAGGATTTGGCATAGGAGTTTCTTCTTTTTAGCTAGACTGGTTTAACAATAGAAACTCCTTAATTCAATAAGGTTGGGACTGGTCTGACACATTAGATAAGAGAAGTTATTGCATTAGGGAAGGGCATGATGTTTGTATGTGGTTCACATTGTTAAGTCGGGACCGGTAATCAATGTTCTCTGATAGAACTATATCGAGTTAGAGAGGATTGAGTTAGGGAGGTTCTATTGTAGCAAACAAGCATACTTAGGTTGATCCAATCAAACTTTATTGAGTTAGAGAGGATTGAGTCTTCCATTCGAAGTGGGCCCAACAGGCTAGAATTTCCCTGGGTAAAAACGCTGGAATTTTTTATTTTCACATAAATTTTTTTTGCAAATTCTGAATTCATATTTGCAATTAGAGACCCCAAATTAGCTAAGTGAGGTCTAAACCATACTCTAGACAAGGCTCAAAATAGGAAACTTTTTTTAATTTTTATCTTCGGTGAATCCTTCTTGGCCCACTTCGAATGGAGGATTTAACGTCCTGCAGTAAAGCTTGCTTCCTTCAATTCCAGGTCCGTCTGCGTCGCCAAACATCATCTGTGTCAGAAGCATCCATGAATGGCATCGTCACCGAACATCATCATTCTCTCCACCACTGTCGCTCTCGGACTCCGCATCTCGCGCTTGTCACGAATTCAAGTACAGTAAGTTATTTCGCCACTCCCGCGCGCGGCTATGGAGCTCACTTACTTTCTTTCATGGCAATTCTTTGTGAGCATTTGAAGTGAACGGGTTCACTATGTCGGTACTTTCACAGACGGAGGGGGGACAGAGATAACCGCAGACTCTTCACATTATCGCAACTGCAAGACCGAGATAGTTTTAGTTTCGTTCCTATTCAATTCGTTGCCCAGGGTTGTACATGTGACCAGCGATGATCACAGGGGGAGGAGATTCTGGAGAAACGATTGACGCAGTTTTCCTTAAAAACTGCAGTTCGTATCTTCTCGGGGGCTACCCGCAATCTGTGATTGCATTGTCACTCTTTTCTGGGTTGCTCGACTGACGCAGGATGTATGCTGGCCTCTGAAGATCTGCCTGGAGCGGAGGCGACGTTGCAAGCAAATGTAAAGGTTTCACTTCTTGATTGTCGCAGTTGGAGAGATCAAGAGGGCTAGGAAGAGGCTTTTCATGTTTTTCGATTTTCGTGGTTGGAGAGATCTTGATAAGAGAACAAGAAGCTTTCCTGACGTGCTTGGAGAAACTCGAGAGAACAAGAGGCTTTTCATTTTTTCGATTGTGGCTTGGTTAGAGGAAAATCGAGCATCCTTGTTAGGTTGGATAGTTCATGTATTTTTTTTTTTTTTTTTTGTCGAATGTTGAATATTTTTGAATATTTTGGTCACAAGATTTGATGTTCGTGTAGAAGAATGCTAATGCTAGTAGCTCCTTAGCTTGGTCGATGGGAGAAATTCACAAGGGAAATCTGTGAAAGTGAAGAGGTTCCACCAAACCCTAAAACCCTCGTTAAAAGAAGAATGGCTAGCCATTCTGAGTGGCCCATGAACAAGGCATGATTGTGCGAGTCCATGTTCTTAACCCTTGAACGACGCCGGGGTGACCCTGGAACTCATCAATTTCTAAAACCGTGGGAATCATTGTCCTAAAAAAATCCAAAAACAATTGTTGGAAGTCAAAGCACTGTAGAACATCTTCCCTTCTCCACCACAAATTCCGAGGATGGATAGTTGCATTTCTGTCCTACACAGGTAGATGCTCTCTCATTCATCGACCAGAAAATGGCCGCGGCGTCGTTTAGGGGTTAACGACAACTTCACACATATGCATCATAGTAAGAACACAGCCCAAAGTGGATGCAAAAAACAGATAATTATGTTCAACTGAATCTATACTAAGGGTAACAATTTATTTGCCAAAAGCTAGCGATTTGGAAATCAAAAATTCCCAACTGCAAGAAATTGATACATTGCCAAAGTGATACCCTTCCTTGCCCCAACTTGATAATACTAGGAGAATATGTCGGCTCAATCATGTAGCAAAGCTGTAAGGAATTCGACACTTACCATGTAGTGCCTCATTAAGAGACTGTTGTGAAATACTAGGGTAGTCACACCTCCTCCGAGAAGCAGATTTCTTTGAAGTAGGAGAAATTAGATAGAGAAATGAGGAGCCAATGGTGAGCCGTTCTGAGTGAAGTAGGTGTGACACTCCTTTTGATGCTTGGAGCGATTCTCCAAGAATTTATTACTTGCAAAGGTGGTAGGGAGCTCCACAACTTGTGTTCAGCCAATCAAATTAGAGAATTGCTTGAGAAAATTTTCCTCGAGAACGTTTCTTCAGCTCCTGAGGAGCAGAAACGGCACTCTCATTTCTTGAGGAAATCTAAGTGCTCTTGCCGCAAACTGCCAACCAAAAATCGCCTCGTGTATGTTCTCAAAGAATTTCTGCCATGCTGAAGGTGGTGTGACAACCCCTACTCCTTGAGCTTGTCTACAGCTGCTTCCACATAACTAAGTAAGACTTCGTCTTTCACACCCCCACGCTTAAGAAGGAGAATCAAGTGCAAGAATAATCTGGCGTCCGAGGGCTTTCGGCTGCCGAATACCACAACTAAAATGCATGGTTTGAGCTACCTGCAAACTTGGTATCACGGTAGCAACATCCAAATGCAACTCTGACCCAAAAGCAGGAGTTTCCCCGCACCCTTTAATTATTTGGCCCAAAGGCAATGGTTTCTCATATTATTCAGCCTCTCTCCACGTTAACCCTTGAACGATGCCAAGGTGACCCTGGAAATCATCAATTTCTAAAACCGTGGGAATCATTGGCCTAAAAAAATCCAGAAACAATTGTTGGAAGTCAAAGCACTGTAGAACATCTTCCCTTCTCCACCACAAATTCCAAGAATGAATAGTTGCATTTATGTCCTACACAGAAAGATGCTCTCTCATTCATCGACCTGGAAATGGCCGCGTCGTCGTTTAGGGGTTAAATTGCGAAGAAAAAGTCTCTCCATTTGCTAGCAAGCCCTTAAAAAAACAATAAAGTCGTTTACATAACAGGAAGTAAGTTCAGTTTTCTTTTATGAGTTGTTAGCTTACCACAGTGACCCCAAAACCGAGAACTTCTTGTGAGAGCAGTGTATAATAGAATATACCTGGTATTGCAAAGCTCCAAAGAATTGAAAGTGGGTGAGCGAAGCTTACCATCACGCTTCACTTTCAACATGGAACGCCACACTTGGATTTTATTGTCTGGGATCTAAATGGAGCAAGTCATTACACATAATTACACGTTATATTTTTTTTGGTTTTAAAATTCTTTTAAATCACTCAGCAAATGAAGTTCAAGTTCACTTCCACAGACTCCTTTACCTCTCCATTGCACAAGACTCCATGCCAATAGACTAGTGGTGTCACACCTTACCTTGAGGTTGACAACATGGACACCTTTCCAGGAGTCTCACACATTATTTATGTTGATAACATTAATAATTGAAAATCATAATAAAAATTATGATTTCATTTGGTTTTGAAAATGAATAAGATGCTTTGTCAAATTTATGGAAAATTAAACATGGGGAAAGTCAAAATTGTTGGAAAAGATACATGCATGTATACTTTGATCCCATGACATGTTTTACTATAAAATGGGGGAATGTAGAATCCAAATTCATTCATTTCTTTAACTTTAGGACAAAACAGGGACACTATGAAAAGTAATGAGTTTATTGAAAGCTATGACTACCACTTTTCTATGCAAGAAAGAAAATCATTCAACTTCCAAGGTTATTTGAAGGAATCAGTGGTGAAAGTTAAGTAAAAACTATTTAATAACTATCAACTAGCTTATTAATAAAAAAATATGTACTACCATACTAATCTTTTCAATTTTAAATAATAATCTGCAAAAATATAACAAATGTGACCTTAGGCTATAGGTAGTAACTCAATTATAAGATCTAATATCATTGTTCATAATAATTAGACAAATACCATTATTATTAATGTTACAAATGTGTGTTCCATAATTTTCATTTGAATGTCTACTATAGACATTTCAGTCATATTATGTACATCTTTAAATATATAGAATCATATCTTTATTATTTCTATAAACCATTAATTGAAGGAAAAGACAATTGATGTGATATATAGATGTATGTATGTGTATATATACAATGAGAGACAATAATTAGTCTACTTTACAAAAATTTATTAATTCTACATTCACTTCATATGCATATTTTTCTCTTCAAAATATACATTTGAATGAATAGAATTGCCTCTTATCCTTCATATTTTTCAACTTTATTTTCATTTGACTTAAAACTTTAAAATTATATATTAAAGTAGGCATCCTCGAAGAGCCACAAATTGGAATTGTGCCTAGTTGCTATTATAAGACTGGTCAGATTTTCATATTGTCTTGTTGGCAAGTGAAAGAAAGTTCCAATGCACCAAAGAATACAACATTTGGATACAATATGCAAAAGTTATGAAAGGTCAAAATTTGATTCTAAAAGTGTTTCTTCCACATAGGTACATACCTACATTTGGAGATGTAGAGAGTGTGAAGATGGCGCTTTTAGTTTAGTGGCGCTTTTAGGTTACCTACCTTAAAAGTGATCAAATATTAATGAATTTAAAATTCTAATTGTAAAGCCTATCAAGTGTATCCAAATCTTCATGAGTCACTTTATATTCATTTTGATATCACATGCACTCCAAATAACCTATTATATATTTGAGGCATCTCATAAGTGGCTCACAGTACTTGTGTACTTGTTGCCTTAAATGACAATTAAATTTAGCGTTGAATTGCACTTGGAATGCCAAACAACAATCATGTTAGGCCGGACATTGAACATCATGTCTGGCTCTTAAAGGACATACTCACAAATGGCATTATAGATCTAGATTTGATAATTGGGACAAGTTGCATTTAAAAAAGTAATGATCAAAATCAAAGAGTCAGTTGTCATGGGATTTGTAGTGGTTGTGCCAATTCAAAGACTTTGAAGAGGCAATTGTAATAAGCTTGGTCAGTATTGAAACCACAACATTTTCACATGAATTCTATTTTGGTCAATATCCATTTATGAATCCGTGTACTTTTGATTATTTTCTACATGTATAGTTGTATACATGAACATCAATTGAAGTTGAGAAAACGCCTTTAATTAATATATGAGACTTATATGTATGCAATTTAATGCAAACAGATTGAAATTAGTTTACAATTGAATTTGAATTTCAACTTCATTATCTATGTCTCATTGTTTCCCTGTAGAGGTTTGATTACAAGATTAAAATAAGTGAAAGGATCAAAATGGAGCTTGTTAAGATTATACTCTCGTGACAATTAAAATAGTATTAATCTCTTTTATAAAAATGATTATGCACACTAAAATAAATTATAAAAGTAGATTAAAAAAAAACTTTATGTATTTTTAAATATAATGACTCAAAAGGTAAAATAGACAAACTCAATAAAAATTAATTGTTCATCAATCAATCATCATTGCAATATTAAAAGCTTTGATATTGTTTTGTAAAATACATGCATGCCTCAATATTCAATTTATGGCTTCAATGAGCGTCTTTTCACACCTAATGCATCCCATGTTTTTTTAATATGTTAAAATACATTAATAAAAGAACACCACTATGAATCAATTCCGACCTACAGGTTGACATTGCCTTAGTGGAATCCCCGAACTTGCATCATCAAAAGATATTCCTCCATTGGACAAGGAGAAGGTCAATTGAATTGAATTCTAAACTAATGACATTTCTAGCATTCGAAAGTGTGGAATATGATTTTTTCTTTGTATTGAATGGGGAATTTCATTAAAGTGGCGGTATTCCATGTGCCATTTTCAACCCTGTAGTTTGAACTGCTTAAATGAAATGTACGACGACTGTAGATTTTGAGTCATCTACGACATTTGGAGATGTCAAAAATCTATGACATATTTAGATTTCAGACCGTGCGGTCTGAAACATATAGGACAGGTATAGATTTTAGAAATCTAAGATAGGTATAGATTCCTCATGCGTTTGTTGTCTTTCTTAGCGACCGAATAAGTACACGTCTTCTAGTGGATAATACCGATTGAACTGCGGGGTTTCCATCTATGGAGGAGCTCACGGCCTTCAAAAATATTTAGGTCAATGAGAATCGGCTTTTTCACCGAGCGAACCGGGCTTCCCACATGGCCATGGTGCGCATTTCTAAATTCATTTGTAAGATTACAGTGGTTTGATCTGTTCATTCTTCCTTGGTCTCACAAGCTGTTTGTGTGTAGAGAGATTGGTCTAAGTGGAAAGAGGGACAGTTAGTATTCACCTGCAATGTGAGACTCTCCGGCGAATGCGAATTTTCGGTACGTATTCTCTCAACCAATGCATTGTCTTTAGGGTTTCGCATCATGGATCTTAGAGCTTGTTTTTTTCAAATGTTTTTAGTTGAGATTGTTTCAAGGGATGCTGCAATGACGCACACATTAATTCTTCGTGACCGTCCTGCTTGTTAAACTGTTCAAAGTAGGTGTTTCTGTCGAATGCTTTTACCGGAGTGTGTTTCTTGCCAACGATTCCTTAGCACCGGCAGATACCAAAGACATCTTCAAGAGATTCAGAAGTATCGCCGAAGCGCGAAGCTACATCATGCATGCATCCCACTGTGCCGTCTTTGGCCAAGGCGATTTCAAGGTACCGATACAGAAATCTCKTTTGAGTGGACCGTGTTGAAACAGAGTCTCTTCTTTGTCTATCCTAATCCCTCGATCACGATAATTTGGAGTAGATTTAATCTTCAGGAGAAATATCCTCTATTCTGAAATTGAGGACACCCTTRATCGCGATGAAGTTCCGTTTTTTTTTATATTGCAATGCTTAACTTGAAATCAATACACTCAACTACTGCTATTATCTCTCTCTAATTGCACACTCTGTAATTGCACATACCCTGTATTAGGTTGCCTTTACAATTAGGTTGTCTTACACCAAGAAAGTTACTCTACAAGCCATCAAATTCAACAAATATTTCTATAAATACTTCCATTTGTACACATGGAGGTTCATGAGTTCCTACTTCACCGATAACTAATTCGAAAGTAGTGCATTCTTGTACAGGAACAATAAATATTTAGATAGTGTGGAATGTCGAGAAATTAGTGACGGGCAACCTAGTTTCACTATTTAGTGTAGTTAATTGTTTCTACTTGAATCTCATGAATCTCATGCCAGGTTGAAAGTGGGAATGAAATGAAGGATTCGAACAAGAAGCCTTTGATTCATACGGATGGTTGTGGATACATCTCAAAGAACTTGGCTGCAATGATCCAAGGCATAGTGATTAATTAAGGGTGTCAAGCGGCAAGAAAAGAGAAGACTGATGTAAAAACTAAACAGGTACTACAGACGATTTTGTCAATCTCTTGGTAGAGCTTATTTGAACTAATGCATGATTTCTCATTTWCACCACTTCTTTTTCACATTTTTAAAATTTTCATTTTGGAACTGAAACATATGCCATAATGAAGTCAAACAAAAAGGTTTTTAATTTGAAKATGGAATTTTGCCTTGGCTTCAGATTTGGACTTTAGAAATTGAAATTGAAACTTATCTTTGTATTTCTCTTGATTATGAATGATACTTCGAACTGAAGATTAAATTGCTTTGAATAAATTYCATTGAAGCATGCATTTAGAATGAAAAACCATGACTAAGTGGAACAAAATCTCATGGATTAAATGGATAACCAACGTTTGTCAACTTTTTGAAAACACATTTGATTTTAATTATACCTGTGATTGGGCAGCTCCAGAGTATTTTTGTATACGATATGTTGTAGGTCTATGAATTGACAGAAACTTTCATCACTGTCAACCTCTAGGTTCGAATTGATTCATGGTGGTATTTTTTTTATTAAATTATTAAAAAAGTATTGGATGCATTAGGTGTGAAAAGCCGGTAAGTGAAGCCATAAATTGAATATTGAGGCATGCATGTATCTTACAAAAAAATATCAAAGCTTTTAATATTACAATGATGATTGATGAACAATTAATATAGTCATTTTGTCTATTTTACCTTTTGAGTCATTATATTGAAAAATACATTATATTTTAWTTTWTATTTTWTWTTTATAYTTTATTTTAGTGTGCATGATYATTTTTATAAAAGAGATTAATACTCTTTCAATTGTCACSAGAGTATAATCTTGAGAAGTTTGCAATAAATAAGCATAGTCCATTCAAGGTTTTTTATTTCACYACCTTGGTCTAAAGAAAGTGTGGCTTGTACACTAGTTTGTCATTGGTAGCGTGGAGTTCTATTGTGCCCTAGTTTTTTTATATTAAGTTTATAGAGTAAAAGTCCTCTTTGCATAAGCACATGAGTTCAAACATGGCCCCATTTTGGTCCATTCACTTATTTTGATCTTATAATCAAACCTCCGCATAGAGCCAATGAGACATAGATAATGAAGTTGAAATTCAAATTCAATTGTGAACTAATTSCAATTGGTTTGCATTGAATTGCATACATATAAGTCTCATATATTAATTAAAGGCCACTACAAGAATATATATGTCCAGTACGACAAAAATTTGACAGAAATTTGTCAATGGTTCTGTCAGTGGGAATGTCTTAATTTGCTCACATTATTGACGAACCTTTGTCAATTTTGTGTCTAACAGAACAGAACTTTTTTCAGTGGCAATATTGATTTCATCCCTTTCAGTGCTGGTCTTCATGAATTTAAAAAGGATCCTGTCCCTGTCCCTGTCCCTCCATGTTCGTCTCACTACAAGAAAATTGGGTCCTAATTGACAAGCTTTTGACAGAGTAAATTCGGAAATGACAGTAGCTGTCATATTACCAGTAGTTATTGTTAATGGAGTTTGATTTTATCAATCATTTGTCAAATCCATGTCAATGACCACAAATCAAGCTTCGTTCAGTCACCCACTTTCTTTCCAAAAATAAGGCAACATAATGTGCATGACGGGGTCCCAGGTGGGCTTCCGTCTTCATCAGGGAGGCCAGCCATTTAGCTCTTGCGCTTCTTCTAGTCGGGAATTTTGAGAGCCGTCTTGGTGTCGTTTTGTTTGTTTAGAATTTGGAGCTTTCAGATCGCAGATGGTTTTGTTCTTTGATGAGGGTGTGTGTGCCGGCTTGGCAGCGGTTGAGTGCGATGGAGTGGGGTTTTTAGAAGGAGTTCAGAGGCGACTGAGATTGAATAGTGAAACTTTTTGTTGCCCGAATTTGGTTGCCATGGCGATTGGGCGGCGGTTGGAGGTGTTGCGGATGCGTGGTTTGGTGAATTATGCAGAAGCCGAGCTTCTGCAACACCAGCTGATAGAGCGGCGTCGACAAGGGGGCTCAGATGTGTTCCTCTCCTTGCAACACCCTCCCACCTTCACCGTGGGCAAACGCCGTACTTTGCACAATTTGCTCGCCTCACCCGCGGATCTGAAAGCCCTAAACGCGGAAGTTCACATCACTGAGCGTGGCGGAGACATTACGTACCACGGTCCAGGACAACCAGTTCTGTATCCGATTTTAGGATTACGGGAATTAAAAATCGGGGTACGAGCTTACGTCGAGGGGTTGGAGGATGTGATGGTGGCGGTGTGCAAGATGCATGGGGTCGAGGCTCGTGGGCGGATGGAGAAGGAGACTGGGGTTTGGGTGGAGGGGGTGCGGAAGATCGGCGCCATTGGGGTTAGGGTTTCGTCGGGGTCGATTACGTCTCATGGATTGGCATTTAATGTGGATCCTGATCTTAGTCATTTTGATTACATTGTGCCGTGCGGGATAAGGGATAAGGAGGTGACATCTTTGCGGAAGGAAATGGCGTTGGATGTGGTAGATGTCGATGTGGTGACTGAGGAGCTGATTCAGGGCTTGGCGACGCAGTTTGGGTTTGACGCTGTGGACATGGAGGTTACTTAGGTTTCTGAGCGTTTTGATTTTTATGAGGTGATTGACTGGAGGAGACGAGGATGACAAAGCGGAGGATCACAGCTTTTTGCAGCAGGTGCGTAATGACACCTTCGACTTTGATGTGCAATACCCAGAATTCCAATGGAGTGTTTTATTTTCGATCTCTAGTTAGGATTGGTAGGTGGAGTTGAAGTGTTGATCTATCACATTACTTCTGTCTTGGAATTTTGAGGAATTTGAATGTTAGAGCTGATTTTTGTTGCTACAAGAGTACTGTATCCATGTAGCAGGCTCGTCCCTTCAGTTTGCAGAAGAGGTCTTGATTTTATTGGTATGTCTGAATCACTTATTTAGGGTTTCAATTAATCAGGGAATGACTAATGTCACTTTTTGACTTTGTTGGGAGGGCTATGTGACTACGGCAGTGTGGGTAAGGTGCTTTAGCAGCTTACTCATTCAGAAATGGCTTGGTGCTGATGCAGGATCTCCGTAGGGCTCTGCTGTGGCAGTCCCTCCTTCTACAGTGCCACGAGAGTCGATGGTAATCTGGACGCACTCATTCGAATGGTGAATGCCGTTGGTCCGCTTTCGATTCAATGTGAAGGGCACAATTACTCGCATCAAAAGACGCGGATAATTATGATGGAGTAACTTGCCGGCACTTGTTTCTCAACTCTTCTCAAGTTTGGCACATAACCTTGAGGTTCAACTCATAGAGTGTGGTAAATGACCTAAAGGTTCAACCCTGTTGCTTTGGATCCAATTAAAATAAACACAGCCAGAGTAGGACCGTTTTGTGGCCACCGTGGTGCATCTCTGACTTGTACTACCTTTTCCGTTGTTAAATGTAACCATGGTTTTCAGTCTAGGGTTACAGCTGTATCTTTTAAGTGAATCAATGTTTTTGAACGAAGTGATAAATACCACAACTTGTGCGCCCGAAGCTCATTARTTTCTAACTCTGAAGTCTGATCGCATCTAGTGCCGAAATGGTCAATCCTACGTTGTAGCAGCATTGTCTAGTACCTGTTATTAATAAAGCGTGCACTTTTCGTGATGCAACTTCCCAATGTCTTGACATGTTCAAGGGTGCTTGCTAATTAACAGTACTGAAAAAGAACAAGTGATGCCAACTTCGGCGTTGTATGTACATGTGGCCAGAGCAGTAGTTGCAATTTTGTGCATTAGTTTGCAGTCAGCTTGTCGCATGACGAAACATGATGTTCATCAACCTGTGAATACCTGAAGAAGATGCGCTTCTTCTGTCCAAAAAGAGGGACAAGACACTACAAGAATATATATGCCCAGGGCCAGATTCGGATGGCACGCACTGAACAGACATGAAGCTCACAAAATAGAAGAAGCGCAAGAGCTAAATGGCTGGCCTGCTCTAGGGTTTCCCTGATGAAGACGGAAGCCCACTTGGGACCCGTCATGCACATTATGTTGCCTTATTTTGGGGAAGAAAGTGGGTGATTGAAAGTGGGTGATTTGTGATCATTGACATGGATTTGACAAATGATTGATAAAATCAAACTCCATTAACAATAACTACTTGGTTATATGACAGCTACTGTCATTTACTCTATCAAAAGCTTGTCAATCAGGACCCAGTTTTCTTGTAGTAGGCGTTGTCTCAACATCAATTCATGTTCATGTACACAACTATACATGTAGAAAATAATCAAAGTAAATCGATTCATAAATGGATATTGACCAAATTAGAACTTATGTAAAAATATTGTGGTTTCAATATTGACCAAGCTTATTACAATTGCCTCTTCAAAGTCTTTGAATTGGCACAACCACTACAAATCCCATGACAATTGACTCTTTGATTTTGATCATTACTTTTTTAAATGCAACTTGTCACAATCATCAAATCTATAATGCCGTTTGTGAGTATGTCCTTTAAGAGCAAGGCATGATGTTCAATGTCTGGCCTAACATGATTGTTGTTTGGCATTCCAAGTGCAATTCAACGCTAAATTTAATTGTCATTTAAGGCAACAAATACACAAGTACTTGCCCACTTATAAAACGCCTCAAGTATATAATAGATTATTTGGGTTGCATGCGATATCAAAATGAATATAAAGTGACTCATGAAGATTTGGATACACTTAATAGGCTTTACAATTAGAATTTTAAATTCATTAAAATTTGATCATTTTTAATCTATAATTTTAAAGTTTTAAGTCAAATGAAGATAAAATTGAAAATATGAAGGATAAAAGACAATTCTATTTATTCAAATGTATATTTTGAAGAGAAAAATACGCCTTTCACAAATATGAAGTGAATGTAGAATTATTAAATTTTTRTAAAGTAGACTAATTATTGTCTMTTGTTGTATATATACACATACATACATCTATATATCACATCAATTGTCTTTTCCTTCAATTAATGGTTTAGAGAAATAATAAAGATATGATTCTATACATTTAAAGATGTTATATATAATATGATTGAAATGTCTATAGTGGACATTCAAATGAAAATTATGGAATACACATTTGTAACATTAATAATAACTAGTTTGCCCTATGTYGTTGCCACAGTCAAAACAAATTCCAAAGCCWATAGTAAATTTATAACCCAAAAAAACTCAAAAATCAATAATTTTCTCATTAAGTGTCAAAACACCACGAAATCAAACCTATGCAATCCTCCTTGCTAAGGGCTTTTAATGGTACCAAACGCGCCATTGGAGGACATACGGTCTATTTTATACTCCCTCCGTCCCAAAATGATCTTCCTGTTCGACAAAATGGTCCAGATTAAGGTCAAAAATCAATGTTTTTTAATTCCGTTTTGAAATATAAATAATTTACAATGCTCTCCTATTGACCCTCAAATTTGAGCTTTGGATTCGTCATCAGTTCAAAGTTGTATAGCTTTGAAATGTGGGATTTTTGGCCTTTTGGGAGGAGCACCAGTAGCCAATGGATTTTGAAGTTCCCGCGTTGTTTTAGTCTTCCCGCGGTGTGAGCTGTTAATCCTCATGTCCATGATGTACTCCAGTCCATTCGCAATGTGGTTGAAAATAAAAATTGCAATCATTTCATATGGTGGCACCACTATTTTTGACAGCATGAAACCCAATAAAAGAATTTTTGGAACTTACTGCTCAAAGTTCAATGCAAGTGGGGGGCCTAAGCAAAGTTCATTAATGCCCTTGTGCCTAGCATGGTCCACCAGTATTCTATTTTCATCAAATAAAACAAACTGAATGATGGGGGAGTTTCATCCAACCACTGTACATGTACACTCAATGGCTTCATTCCGGCGGAACCTTCTTCCACGTCATGTAGGAAGATCATTTTGGGACAAAATTTTGAGGCCAACAGGAAGATCATTTTGGGACGGAGGAAGTACATTTTTAGACCCAAAAATAACTCAAAAATCAATAACTTTCACCCCATAGGTCGAAATGCCACGAAACCAAGCTTGTACATCCCTCTTCACCGAGGGCTTTCCAACAGTACCAAGCATGCCACCGGGGGACGCATGGTCTGGGAGATCTCAACGTAACAAACAAACAAATCAAGAAAGAATATTCCATGCTAATTTAATGTATAGATATATAGATGGTATTTGTCTAATTATTATGAACAATGATATTAGGTCTTAGAATTGAGTTACTATAGCCTAAGGTCACATTTGTTATATTTTTGCAAATTATTATTTAAAATTAAAAAAGTTAGTATGATAGTTCATATTTTTTATAATTAATAAGCTATTTGATAGTTTTTGAATAGTTTTTACTTAAATTTCACCACTCATCCTTCAAATAATCTTGGAAGTTGAATGATTTTCTTCATTGCATAGAAAAGTGGTGGTCATAGCTTTCAATAAACTCATTATTTTTTCATAGTGTTCGTGTTTTATTGTAAAGTTAAAGAAATGAATGAATTTGGATTCTACATTCCCCCATTTTATAGTAAAACTTGTCATGGGATCAAAGTATACATGTATCTTTTCCAACAATTTTGACTTTCCCTATGTTTAATTTTCCAAAAATTTGACAAAGCATCTTAATCATTTTCAAAACCAAATGAAGTCATGATTTTTATTATGATTTTCAATTATTAATGTTATCAGCATAAATAATGTGTCATACTCCTSGAAAGGTRTCCATGTTGTCAACCTCAAGGTAAGGTGTGACACCACTAGTCTATTGTCAYGGAGTCTTGTGCAATGGAGAGGTAAAGCAGTCTTTGGAAGTGAACTTGAACTTCATTTGCTGAGTGATTTAAAAGAATTTTAAAACCAAAAAAAATATAACGAAATATAACGTGTATGTGTAATGACTTGCTCCATTTAGATCCCACACAATGGAATCCAAGTGCGGCGTTCCATGTTGAAAGTGAAGCGTGATGATAAGCTTCGCTCAGCCACTTTCAATTGCGGGACAATACATTGTGCCCATGAAATGGGCCCAACAGGCTAAATTTACCAGAGGAAAAAATGCAAGAATTTTTTATTTTATGCACAAATTTTTTTCTTGTAATTTTTGAATTCAGATTTGCAATCAGAGACCCCAAATTAGCTAGGAGAGGTAGAGAACATTCMGTAGTGACAGCTCAATATAGGGGGCTTTTATTTACTTTTACCCTCAAACTTTACCCTGYTGGGCCCATTTCATGGGCACAAYWTAGTGACCCTTCTCAAGCGTGGGKGTGTGAAAGACRAAGTCTTTCTTATTAGTTATGTGGAAGCAGCTGTAGACAAGCTCAAGGAGTAGGGGTTGTCACACCACCTTCAGCACGGCAGAAATTCTCTGAGAACATACACGAGGCGATTTCTAGTTGGCAGTTTGCGGCAGGATTTGATTTTCCCAATTGCTATCTTTTGGCAAATAAATTGTTACTTTTAGTATAGATTCAGTTGAACATAATTCTCTGTTTTTTGCATCCACTTTGGGCTGTGTTCTTGTCTTCACTATTTTCACAATCGGTACAATTGTTTGTCAAACTTGCATTAGGATCATCTCATCGAAGTATCGAAGACAAGCTTTACTTCGGATCTAAATCAATGTAAGCATAAGTCTGACCACTTGAGCTACATGTATTACCAGCTTGCAATGCGTGAGGCGCTGCAACTATATTGAAGAGAAGCTTGCTACAAAGGTGTGCTTTCTGCATCTAATATTCCAGGTTTGGATTGTATTATATCTTTGTTTGCGCTTCTCTTCAAGTAATATGTTCACAGCACTCTGTAAGGTTCTCATTAATGTTATGAGTGTACTTTGATTCATGTCTGCATACTTGTGCTGGCGCATTGCACAACAAAATGCAATTTGAGAAGTTAGAGAAAAAGACACTTTAATCAATTGTGCATAGACGATCATGTCTTCCAAGATCATTGGGCCTGAATGTGACTTTTTTTTGCAAAGATGTTATGAATTTCATACATGCTCCTATAATTCAAGATGTGCAGTTGATCTAGTTTAATGTACAGTACATGGGTCTGAACAGCTATTTGCTTTTTGAGAGGGGTGTTGGTTTGAACTGTGAAAAAAATAATGTTAGATAATTGTTAGGTTATACGACAAGTATATTGCTTCATTGATGGAAAAGCAGAATTGCCGTATAAGAAGGTGTAGTTTTTCATCCTTATTTCTTTTCAACGATGCTGTTTCTTCAAGGATGCAGACATTACTAAGGAGCGAATCAAAAATATTCTCAAGGCAGGGGCAAATGTGATCCTTAACACGAAGGGTATCGACGATATGGCTTTGAAGGTATGTATATTCTTTTTTCATGCTTATTTTGGAAAGGTTGTTGCCTAGTGTGTGCTGGGAAATTGCACCATTTTAGCTAGGTCAATGTTTTGTAATCCAGGATGTCACTTTTGATTTTTCTTAGTTGAATAAATCTGATTTGTTGCTGTGAACTGTCGTTCCTTTAGGAATAACGATCGAATTACAGGGGTCTTTGTCAATTGTCTCTTGTGGATGCAGTACTTTGTAAAGGCCAACACTATTAGCAAGGAGTGTGTCCCATTGCCAAGGCCACTGGTGCCACTCAGGTACACACCGTTATTCTCATCCTTTGTTTGCATGTTGAGTTTTCTTATAGAGTTTTATGACATTGCTACCATTTTTCTTGGATGACGAAGATCCAATTCTCCTATTTCTTGAAGTATTGTTGGTCTTACTATTAGTCTCAAGTTCGTGTGTCGGAGTTTTGGATTTCGTTGGTTAATTCTCTCAAATATCAGAGTTCCCAAAGTTATCAGCTATCCTTAGAGTGTTTTTATTACTGGTCCTGTATTAGAATTTTATTGGCTCTGTCCAAACGACAGAGATTATGGCATCGACTCTGGTTTTGAAATCTGGGTTTCCAAATCCTATCTACAACCGCATTCACACTGCACAACGAGGTTAGGGTTGGAGTGTAGATGTGAGGTCCAACTAGTGAATGAATTAACCTATGACAGAGCCTCACGGGTTTTTTTTTTATGTCTACACAAAGTATTCACTCCCATGATCGCCTGCATGAATAAATCATGTAATGCTTTTAAGTTGTGAAAATGATCATTTTGATGCAGGTTCTTACTTTTGCTGATAAGGAAGGGGGTGAGACGTTTGATAAATACTGTAAGTAATAATATGATCCCCTATAGTAAAAATATTTCAGTTGCTCTATTTTCGTATTCTTGTTTTTATTTAATTAATATTCTTCACATGCAGTGTATTGTGACTGCAACTGGTTTTTTCGTAAGCATTTCTGTGGGTTACAGCGAAGTAATCAGGGCACACGGAAAGGACTCTGATGACGGAACCTAACTAAGCTCATCAGTCTGGATTAAATGTGGACTTCCAAAACTTTTATTCTTGATTTTCATTTCTTCTGGGCAGATGGTAGCAGGAGGAAGGGGAGCGGTGGAAGTCGTTTTATCGGTGTACTTAGAGAACCTGGCAACTACTTTGGGTTCACTAGCGCAACTTGCCTTCGCTGAATTTGCTGAGGCTCTTCTCGTCATTCCCGACGTACCGCATTATCCTTTCCGCCCTCGCAAACCATAATGAAGTAAACCCTAAACCATTCCGTTTGCTGCCACAGATAGTTTTTAAAAATGTTCCTGGTCGTTCTCGTTGAAAAGGTCGTAGTAAGGGAACCTTTGCGGGTGAGTGTTTTTTCTTAAGATAAAATTGAATCAAAATTTATAGTATTCATGCCAAGGTCCTCAGTTTTGAATGACAACAGCAGTGGAATGTATCGTCCCTTCTATGTCAACCCTATTTAAAGCCTCATCTTCACACTTGGGTGCGGATCAATCAGGTGCTGGCTGTGAGTGCAGCCAAGGACGTACTCCACAGGACTAGTTGCTAAACTTCATGCATATGCTCAAATCAAGGCTGATAAGCAGCACCTTGCTGGGTGAGTTTCTTACGATCACATGAGTTGCTTGTGGGTTTCAATTTGTTGTAGATATTACAGACCCTTGCCTTGAGATTTGTTTGGCATTCCCAAATCATATTACAACATTTAGAGTGACTCTGCCTCTGCCTCTCTATGTTTGCAATCTTGGCGATATGTTGAATTGGTTAAGCAGGACTGGGTTGGACTTAATCAAGGGCGTAATCATAAACAATATTGAAGCTGGGGGTGATCGAGCGAAGTCAAAATTAATCAAGTGTGATCCATATTTGTGTCAGAAGGTTCTTCTTTTCATGCTTGGAGTTTTGTTTGTAGGACAGTTTTGCTATTTTTCCTAGCAACTGACTGATGATGTTTACAATTTGCACTTGTTGAAGGGTATTATTATACTAATCCGTTCTGTTGTAATGCCTTTTGTACAGTTTGCTATTGAAGCTGCAATTACAATCTTATGAAATTAATGTTATGATGATCAAAGTATACAAGGATGAAGATGGTGAACAATAATCTCATATGATTCTTGTGAATTTTCCGGATGAAAAGAAATACAAGGCAATGCGCAGACCGAAACTTTCAATTGCGACAAATTGATTCATAACGAAAATCGACATGAAAAATGTTGAGAAGGGGTGTGGACCCCGGCTCTGCAAATTCGGATCACTGTTGAGAAGTACTGTACAAAATAGTGAAATTAGGTTGCCTTTACATTTAGGTTGCCTTATTACCCCATAAAAGTTACTCTACAAGCCATCAAAGTGTACAAATATCTCTACAAATACTTCCATTTGTACACATGGAGGTTCATGAGATCCAACTACACCAATAACTAGCTCAAAGAAGTGCAGTCTTGTACAACAACAATAAATATTCGTATAGTGTGAAATGTCTAATTTCACTAAGGTAGGAGGTCCATAAAGCGCCCATCTAAGGGCTGAAGCTGAAGTTTGGCAAGGTGAAATTCCTTGAAATAATTTTGAGTAAATTTTCCGTGAAAGACAAGTGGAATTGACATCTAACCCAAGTTGTTTCATATTTTTTGGAGCTTTGTGGAATTAGTTATGAATTTTTGAAGTTGTTTCATATTTTTTGGAGCTTTGTGGACTTAGTTATGAATTTTTGAAGTGGCAGAAAAGTGCATTTCAATGGGCTCTAAAACTGACCACCTCCTCAAATGTAGATTGCTTGTACATTGGAGAGTGCAAAATGTACCTCCACAACCTGATTGGTTTTAGAACGTGTTCCATTGAAGAGTGCAAAATGTACCTCCTCAGCCTGATTGATTTTAGAACGTGCTCCACTTGAGAACCTCCTACTTTAAGTACTGTACATTTAATGACCACTCCACCTCACCTTCCTTTTTTCGCAGGACATTAAATTCTCCATTCAAAGTGGGCCCTGAAGGATTTACCTGAGGTAAAAATAAAAAAAAGCCCCTTATTTTGAGCCATGTCTAGAGTATGGTTTAGACCTCCCCTTGCTAATTTGGGGTCTCTGATTACAAATATGAATTCAGAATTTGAAAAAAAAATCTATGTGAAAAATAAAAAATTCCAGCGTTTTCATCCAAGGTAATTCCAGCTAGCTGGGCCCACTTCTAGTAGAGGATTTAACCCTTAAAGGACTTGATCCATTGTGAAATGGTCAAACTTCCTATTTGAGCTAAATTTGGCTTTTTTAATTGTGTTCAAACAACAATCTTGTATTTTTATTACTTGAAACTTTGAATTTTATATCACTTTGAGAAATTTCAATTTGTTTCGTGATAAATTGTAATTGTTATCAATTTTGTTGCAAAAAATAAACATAAATGAGTAATGTAGTGATCTTGGCAATCTCGGAGCACATGTTTTTGAATGCCATCAGGGCTGTGCAGCTTCAAGCTTGCTTCTTCTTGGGTTTACTTGACGTTGGTCATGAACTGAATTCTGAATTCTCCGATTTATGTTTGTTTAGTTWCCGAGAGATTCAATGGGCCATTAGGAGTGTTAAAGTGTATTGAGGAAAGTTGGGTGTTGGCAATTGTGACAGGAAGGGAAAGCATGACTGGCAAGGATGACATTAAGAGCGAATCTTTTACAATGGGGAGCGCTGATCTGGGGGTCCTTA
The DNA here is from genome assembly GCA_006891605.1 of Pleurozium schreberi. Classification (NCBI taxonomy): domain Eukaryota; kingdom Viridiplantae; phylum Streptophyta; class Bryopsida; order Hypnales; family Hylocomiaceae; genus Pleurozium; species Pleurozium schreberi. The sequence goes on from VACF01001714.1 coordinate 29,959, forward strand.
TGTCTGATGCTTACACTGAAGAGGATGCTAGGATTCTTTCAACGGCCTGCTACTTCACTTCAGATGATGTGGATGATCAAGAAGAAGGGATGCAGTTATTTGGCGCTGACAGTGAGGTCATCAAATCAGATTACAACTGGGATCAATGCTTTGGAAATCTAGAAGATGTTGACAATTTGCTCAGGTTAGTCCATCTTTCGGTTAGCAAATTGAGCCCAATTTATCCGCATTTCGAGTCTAATGGTTGCAGTTACTATTGTGGAGTTGGACCATCTTTCCTATACATTATGCCAGGAGTGTGTATACAACGCATCTCTAATGATGTGTATTATGGCTTGCAGCTCTGGACCAGAGTTGACTTTTGGACCGGGAACTTCTAACTCTGCGGTGGACAGCATGCAGTGGCATGATTCAGCATCCCCTCCTGCTGTGCTACCAGAGAATGGGACCATAGCCAAGTCACCTCTTCGTTCCGAGTGTGGCGCAACGACAAACGGCAAATTAGATGCCGCTAACTTGAGAATGGAGTTCGTCCCAGGCGATTCTCGCCCCGCCCGACCTGCTTCAAACAAGGCAAAAGCCGGCGTAAAAACTGCCGAATATATGCCTGCTGATGAACGATGGTCTGGTCCTCCAGTAGGCTCCCAGTTCATGGCCAGTGATTGTTTGCAAGAAGGAGAGGTTAGTGAAGTTTGTGATCATCGACACTCTTTTCGAGCAACACATTTTTATATATTTGAGTGAATCTTTGTGGTGGCGAATGCTCGAGAAATCTGAGACGAAACAGGGTTTGAATATGACACCAGCTTGCGCAGTGACCGAGAGATTGCGTAGTGCGTTATGGACGGTGTTGGTTTTATTTCACCACCAGACTGGGTTTGCAGAAACCGCAAACTGAAAACTAGTCTAGAGATTGTTGTTTTCGATACTGATGACGTTCCGTTGTTGCAGGCTATGGCTGCAGATGTTCCTTTACCCAAGAGGAATGGTACTTGTGTAGGTATGGATATGTCTGAAGACGGTACGGGTGCTTCGTCTGTCAGTCATTCAGATTCCGAAAAAGCCACTATAGCTCAGGTATTAGCCCATGTTCTTGCTCCTTGTCTTTCTCTGCTGGATGTCACACTTGGAAATATTTGGTGTTCAGAAGGGTTGTGAGATGGTAAACTATTGGGAAAGATCTATGCTCTGACGATCATCCTAAGTCCCGTTTATTCGTTCGTGTTAGGCTCAGCGAGCACGGCGGCATGCTGCGAATCGTAAAAGGGATGAAGCGAGATCTAGGCGACAGCTGAATCACCGAAAATTCGTTCATGGTTCAGCCTACAGCAATGGTGTTGTACCGCCGCCACATATGCTGCAACCGATTCCTATTCAGTTGCCGGCACATTCAAATCACTTTAATCAGCCATCAACAACTGCTTTATATGGGTTTGCAGCTCCCCGTTTGCAGTCACCCATACAACCAATGATGCGTCCTGCACCTCCTTACATTCATGTYGGGCACAGTCCTGCCATGCGCCACATCCAGCCAGTGCCACCTACGACTGTCTCCCCTCAGGTACAACAAGGGTTGTTTCTGGGTTACCAACAACCCTGTTCTTTCCAACCGGTTGCTGCGACACAGCACCAGCAGTTTCAACTTCGATCGCCCGTGGATGCACCCATTTGCCCTCCCCCGAGTAGTTCAAGTATGACTCCACAGGAGAAGATTGAGAAGCTGAGGTATTTGCAGCAGATGCAGGCACGTTTTGCTGTTGAACAGCAGCAGCAGCAGTTCGTGGCTCAGGGTGTAACTCCCATGGATTCTAGTCCGAGCCCAAGCCTTGGCAATGTGCCTGCGCAATTACCACAGGTCATTCCCGTAAGGCAGCCAGATGTAGCAGTCACTGGGAGCGAGATGAAGATGTCGGGGGTAGAAAGTGACTTCGAGCCATCCCTATCAGTGGGGCAAACTAGTTTGGAAACCACATCTGAAGACGAGTGTGGTTCAGTTGAAGCAGTGGTTCTTGATCAACTTCAGAATGCTATGAAATCGGTAATGTTCAGYTCATGCACCCTTGCAGTTCTTTCAAGAAATTTCGTATACGCCATCAAACCTGCACTTTGTCAGGCTTCTTGCAATCTGGTCAGAATGTGACAGATTTCTGTGAACATGCTCTTTTACAGCATCTAAAGGAGGCTTTTCTTTGCCTGTTTGCAGTTGGAAGTGGAGACGAAGTTGTGCATAAGGGACGCTCTTTATAGGTTAGCAAGAAGTGCGATGATGCGGAAGGGCACTGGTGGGAGAGGTGGTGGTGAGGAATCTTGCAGCATCACCCAGGCCTCTGAAGACGGTGATTGTGCATCTGATGGTCTTGAGACTTCAATAACCAGTGATCCTTGCTCATCGAGCAGGGTATCTAGGTACTTTTGCACAGCCTAAGTTTTCTTTTTGTCTTTGCAAAGTATGTATTTCTCGTAGCTCAAGTTTGTTGCATGGACGCCCACAACGTCGTAACTGACCTTGGCTGGGGTTTATGCAGGATGAACATGAACATGGTGGAGACTCAAACAAATCCCATTGATCGTTCCATTGCTCACTTATTATTTTACAAAACGCAACAGCTGCAAGCAGCACCGACCGCTCCCAACGGTTGCGTTGTGAGACCGCACCTTGTCATTCCGGATTCACAAACTAATCCGTCGACATGGCACCAAAGTGACTTACCACAGAACAGTTGGCGACCCGGTGCACCCCTTGCCCTTCCTGTAACAGGGGCGATGCAAGGTGTAGTAGCAGGAGTCGAAATTGGCGCAGCACCCCTGCTCCGTCCACCCGTAGCTCTCGTCATCCCTTCCCCCTCAATGACGGGGTTCCAGGCTTCACCAGGCATGGTTGCACCGCTGATCACCGAAGGCGGACCACAGCTACAGAGCACTATGATCGGAACTGGTGTGGCTAATGGCGAGCTGTCCTCACCGATGGGATCGCAGTGCCAGCCTCGATCAAACGTGGAAGAGCAACGGCCTCTGCAGACCCAAGTTGCTCCATTGTCAGCACACAAGGTCTCTCTCGAATGTCGAAGTGGTATTCGAAACAATAAGCGACTGGAGCACGCAGTGGGTTTGAAGGAGCTCAGCCAGGTGCTCRTAGAAGGTTTGGATGTAGAATCAGGCTCGTTGTGTGGAGATGAAACAGCAGGGACTCCTGTGTCAAATTCCRGYGYTCGCGAGGAAGGTCAAGCAGGCAACCATGAACGGAGTCCGCCGTCAAGATCTTATCCCTCTCAGAGGGGGTCGATTCTCTGTTAAGGAGATTACTTTCGCAGTTGAAGCGAAGATTGTGAAACAAATTACTCTAGAACGTGGTATCTGGATGTTTTTTTTTTGAGACCCACTTCAGGCAACTTCAGGCTATAATGTGCTTGACCTCCATACCTGAAGGTGAGACTCCTATTTGGATCCGGGTTCAGTTTTTTATTCCCTATCTGTCTTGGATGGAGTGTTGTGACCAGGATTCTTGCTTCCRATTTCGCTTGCTGACTTGCTCCATGTTTTCTGCCCCCAGGTGATCTTGGATATAGTGTTGTCCATCTGTAAGAGGACCTACTGGCTTTGAAGGAGACACGCTCTATGCACAAACCAGTACAAATATTGTTTCTCCCTCAGTCCCCGTGCAAGGATATTCTAGTTATCCTTGTGAGTTTTACTGTTCCCTCAGGAAACTATTTTCTGGGAGAGTTTCTAGGGCGGTTACTGATGAGGTATGGTAAACACGTGTACACATGATTCTGCTGTTTTCCGAAATTCAACACCGATGAAAGGTGCGCGGAATTAGTCCGCTGAATTCGGATGGGTTGTTACCCATATTGCATTATTTGTATGAATAGAAGTCCTGTCCGTAACCTTCGCCAAGCTGGTGCCTATGACTACAATTGAGTATTGCTTACAACCGATGGTTGCCTACTAACTACTGTAGGTCTCTGCGAATTTGCGAATCTGTTTTTTATTTTTCATGGCCTGGTCACACTTCTTTTACTTATCTTATCCGATATTTTGGCCTAGTTTTATGCTACGTGTCCACGTAAGCTTGCTTTTACCTAAGCTTACAAGTGAGTGACGGCAAAATTCTATTGTATAAAGATTTTCAATTTTTCAACAAGATAGAACAAATTTCAATGCTATTTTAGACTGTCGCCAGAAGAAATCTTTAGGTGGTGGACTCGCATTGATGCCCACTTCAACGTGTTTAAAAGCACGCATAGAGAGATCATCCCCCTAGTACATTAGGCAATAATTATGGGGGTCTTGTTAAAAATATTCGCATCATTTTTCCATTCCAATTATTTTGTCTCTAGGGTCTAATTCAGTGTTTGGCAGACCAATTACGTATTTGAGAGATGTTAGGGATCTAAGAGATAGCTAGGCCGAATAATTGCAAAATTCCCAATAGAAAGTAAAATTGCACCTACAAGTGCATGTCATAGGTCTTGACTAAAACAAGAGTCTATAGTCTATAGTAGAAAATCTTTTGGTTTTAGATAAGCTAATAGTTAGTCCATCTTAATAGAGGTCACCATCCAATTTGATAGTCACAGAAAGTTAGATTTATAATTTACATTGACATTCAAATAGTTAAAGGTGCAAATTCAAATAGTACAATAGATAGAGCAACCAAAGATGGCAGAGAGGTGTTTTTAGCATATAAACACACCAAGGGCTCAATACAAAAACTAGTTTGTCAAAATTCCCTTTCAATTAGAAGACTCCATTTTCAACACTCCATTTTCAACAGGATTTGGAGGAGATAATTAATTTATGTTTTTTTAATAGTGCAAAGTAAGAATATGAACCTACTTTTTTTCTTTTAGAGCTTCCTAGAAGTTATCCCAAATGTTTCAAATTATTTTTCAAAAACAATAGTTGACTCCATGGAAAGTCAACTACTTATGTTGATGAAAAATTCCTAGAAATTACTCCACAAATTCTACTAATAAAAAAAAGAATAAAATGTTTTGTGATAATAATGTGCCCAAACAAGTTTTAAGGCATTCCAACACCAAGTGCCTCACTGGCAACTTTGTCAAGTTAAGGCGGAATTTAAATCAATTCAATGCTTTGACCAACATACCAAGAGCTTGCAACATCTAAATGAAGCTAGTAAGGATTTTTTTTTTTTTTTAATTCTACAATCCTTCTAAAGTCATGTTCCTCTATTTAATAGACAATGGTCCAACTTGATATGACAATTATGCATTTTGGGGGCAAAATTACCTTAACTTGTAGGTTGTTTTAAGAAAAAAATTATTTGGAGGTTGATGCACATAACAACCACATAGATTTGTAAGTTGGGATGATTGCAACAACCAATGTTTTCAAGAAGAACCATGACCAACACAAAAGGTAAAAGCCACTCTCTAGATGGAGTTCTAGATCTTGTCAAGGTTGCTTGGAGATGGATAGCTAAATTAGTGAAACAATATCCAACTTGGATTAATTGAAGAGCTATATYTCAAGATATTGATTWGTTGGTGGAGAGGTTTAATAAAATAARGATAAACATAGAAATAATGTCCAAGTAAATGTCATCAAAACAAGGTCTAGAGAATACCAAAATATTTTTTTTTGTTATCCCTAAAAGTTTAAGGTTTTATTCTCATCACTTTTATTCTCATTTTAAGGTCTGATTTTCATCAATTATATTTCACATAGAAAGAGCAAACATGGCCACAACACAATATTAATAGATGACAAGATCACAAGACTGGATTATACACTGGTTTCTTAAAGTGTTGAATTGCAAAATTTTCCTTTGTTTCATTTCCTTACCTTCCCATCCCACAATGATATATGCATGATCTAGAATTTGAAAACCTAAACTAATTTCTAGTTTTGACATTGGCTAATATAAAACCGTTGGATAATATAAATCCGCCTATTGTAACTCATCTTATATAAGTCATAAATATTTTTAATATATTTGTAAAATTTTAAATTAACTTGAATTTTGTGCTGAACATTAATTAAAAATCTTCTAATATAAAATGGATATAAAATTTCTGAAAATTTTCAATATTGTTACATGTTATATCGTTGAATACCATGTTATAAACGTTATTATGTTAGGTTTACTTACATTATGTTATAGAAATTTAGTGTTTCCATAAATATTATATTATTGAACAACACATTTCTAAATTTTAACTTTCAAATTCAAACTACAATAAAATATTCATTTTTAAAATTCTTCAAATTTGTCAAGTGGAGTATAAAGTTAGGCACTGACTGCTTCTTTTGGGTACATTGTACATTGTGTGAAACAATGTAACAAAAAGTTTCAGATTGGATTATTTTTCATAAGCCCTTCAATTTTATTGGAGGGTACTAAAAATAATCCAATGTGAAAACAATTTGGAAACCCGAGTACCCCCCACTCTTATATTTTTGGAAACAAAACTTACATGACAATCGATATGGATTAATTTGTTTTGGTATTCTTTCCGTATCCGTATCCTAGTATTTGTATCCCAGTATTTGTATCCCAGTATTAGTATCCGTATCAAGATCAATGGCAAAGAAGGGGGGGATAATTTTTAAGAAAAAAATCAACGGCCTGTGATTTTTTGGAGAGAGAGGGGCACTAATGCAAACCAATTGGTGGGACGCCTCTTTTTGGCACATTGTAGACTAAACAAACTTCATTTTGCTAGTTGTCTTCAAGAGAGAAAAAAAGGCATTGTAAATGTCAAAATCAAGAGCTAAAATATTATACACAAAYATGTTAGGTTTTCTTATAAAGTGTATTGCATAACTTGAGAAAGTAACTAGTATCATATGAATTTAACTCCTAAATTTCCAAGCCATTTTTTCTTCAAGAAATACTCAAAACCTCCATTTCAATTACAAAGAGCAAAAAACTTCCTTGCTCAACTAGATTTTTTGGCTTTGAATCTTCTTAACTAAATTTTTTTGCATTTCTAATTTTAATTTTCTAATTTTTTATGTTGAAGAATTGAAATGAGAATTTGGGGAAAAAACCCTCCCAAAAAACTATTGATTTTCATTTTCTAAAAATTGTTAAGTAGAAGTAAGTATGAGATTGAATGAGATACAAAATCATAATAGCTCTAAGATGGGGTTGAAATTCAATAATTCCAATGGTAAGATTGTTTAAACAAAAAAAAACTTAACCTTGTCTAATTGATTTTTTGAGATGTTGTAAAAATTGGATTATACATGAATGAATGATATAGATATTTTAAAAGAATAGCCTTTTCTTTTTGAAATTTTTCTCCATCATCTAAAGTTTTCTGAATTTGAGAATTTAGAGGTTAGAAGAAAAACATTTTTTTTGAAGGAATAAATCAATTTCGAGTTTTTGTTTCTTCAAAAAACAATTTTATTTTGAGTTGTTAGAAACTACATATTATACAGTAACTTTTTAACCATTTAGTCAAAAGTTATGAAAATTTGTTGCGCCATAAAGCTACTCCTCATCCAAAAGCTATAACTGAATTTTGGAGACGTGAAACTTCTTGAAATATTGTTCAATAGATTTTCCTTGAAAGACGAGTGAAATTGGCATTTAACCTAAGTTGTTTCATATGTTTTTGGAGCTTTGTGGAATTACTTCTGAATTTTTGCAGTTGAATTTGCGCATGATCTAAAATTGCCAAATGTAAGCTTACACTGCTGGTATAGTCTTGTAACGAGTCTTGTGATGATGAAAAAGCAACATATAGAAGTACACTAATGATGATAAATAGTGTTATCCATACTAACTATTTTAGAAATACTATAAGTTTTTCCTCTTCATGAATATTTTTACTGAGTGCATGGATCCTAATAGTACTATGGTTGGGAAAAATTTGTACCTATAGTTAGTGAAAATATTCATTAAGAGTAAAAGCTCATGGCTGTTTTAAATCAATTAGTGTAGGTAACACTATTTACCATCATTAGTGTAGTGTACATAGGAGGAGGTGGGCGGTTTCAGAGCCGGAGCGGATTTCGAGCCTCCTACCTTACCTCCGTATTGGAAAGCGCTTTTAGAGTCTGCTCAGCTTTATGAACCCTCCTCCGTTAGCAGATATCAGAAACTGCATGCCTAATAATAAAATTGGTCAGAACTGCCACAAGCAGCAATACTCACTCACTCCAGGACTTTGGCACTTATTCCATCATTTGCCAATTAAACCATTATTCTTAAGAATCATCATCAACAACTGAACACTCCATGAGTTTAAATTTCACCGAATCTGTAATTAACCCTTGCAGAACTAGGCGGACGTTTTTTTGTCCTGTGGATGACAAAAAAACTCAAGTGTGAGCGGATACTTGCCAATTTCCATCCGCTCATTCTGTGAAAGTGACCACCGGGGCTTTTTTTTTTTTCTGGCGAAATTTCGCTTGATTGTCAGAATTCTGACCTCTACTTGCTTGTCCCTCCAAAATCTAGCCTGTGTGGTGAGGCCACAGGGGGAGACACTAGTCCAAAAAAAAATCCCTCTTGACCAGGTTTTTTTTTTTGACCAGTGTCCCCCATGCTGCCCTCACTACATAGGCCAGATTTTGGAGGGATGAAGCCAGAGAGGTCGGATTTCTGACAGTTTGGCGAAATTTCGCCTAAAATAAAAGCCCTGCTCCTGACCACATATATGTCAATCATCATGGGAAGTCAACTTTAGTGTCTTTAATTGCTTTCATATTTTTAGGTAGCCCTAATTCTATGAAGATAGTAAAGATTTTCACATGAAAGTGCTTTGTGCCACGTGGCCCTTCTTGCAATTTTTGAATGGGTAGCATCTGGTATTGGTTTGTACGATTTTTCCAAAGCTAAACATGTGCGTGAACAATGTTTTCCCCCTCAGTCAAGCACTACATATTGCAACCTCTCCCGGCAGTGATAGGTCCGTCCTTTTAAGGGTTAAGTTAGGAGGTCCATAAAGCGTCCATCTAAGAGCTTGAACTAAATTTTGGACAAGTTAAACTTCTTAAAATATTTTTCAGTAAATTTTTCTTGAAAGTCAAGAGAAATTAGCTTTTAACCCAAGTCGTTTCATATTTTTTGAAGCTTTGTGGAATTAGTTATGAATTTTTGAAGTTCCAAAAAAGTGTGTTTCCGCGGGCTGTAAAACTGACCACCTCCTCAAATGTAGATTGCTTGTACATTGAAGAGTGCAAAATGTACCTCTATAGCCTCTTCCATTTTAGAGCCTGCTCCATTTTAGGACCACCTACCTTAAGTTAAAACAAATCAAACAAAATGAATCAAGGGAAATTTGAAAATTAAAGCAATTCAACACGGATGTTCATCTGGCATTTGGTCTAGCATAAGCATTCTACACTAAATAGTGAAATTAGGTTGCCCCTCACTAATTTCTCGACATTTCACACTATATAAATATTTATTCTTACTGAACAAGAACACTATTTTTAATTTAGTTATTGGTGTAGTTGGAACTCATGAACCTCCAAGTGTACAAATGAAAATATTTATAGAAATATTTGTTGACTTTGATGACTTGTAGAGTAACTTTCTTGGGGTAAGGCAACCTAATTGTTAAGGCAACCTAATTTCACTATTCAGTGTAGAAGCTTATAGAATTCATGATCAATGAACATTAAAAAAACAGTCTTGAACATCAAGGAACATTCATTCTAGAGAGCACCTCAAAATAGCAAACTAAGAAATATGAAATTCAAACACTAGAATGAAATCATTGGAAAGAAATTGCTCTCTATGACCTTAACCTCTCAACGCCCAAGGGGCCCAAAAGTGGCCTCACACAGTCTGGCAGTCCACTTTGAAGCGCTCTAACATTTGCATCCAATGTCTGATTTCAATAAAAGTTGTCTGAAAAGTTGCGCATACTAGTCTAGTTTCTATGGTAAAATTTTCAGATCAATCCAAGACATATTGAGATTGTGAAAGTTATTCCAAGTTCTCAGGTTCAATTTAGGTTCAGCACACTACATTGTGATAGTTGAAACTTCGGGGTATTGTATCTTTTTCATCAAATGCTTGTTTTCAGTAAAATTTGTTGGGTTTTGTTGCCTTAAAGGTCTTGTTGTTGTGGTAAAAGTTTCATGCCAATCCAAGTTCTTTTGAATGTTTGGGAGCAATTCAAAGTTCAAAATCCAAATTTTTTTGCATTTCAGTGAACTTTGGCAACTCATAACTTCTTTGTAAATGATCCTTTTTCAATCATTTTTGTTGGAGAAGTTGCTAATCTAGTTTGTGTGGTTAAAATTTTATATCCATCCAAGACGTTATGAGTGACTGAGAGGCATTTTAGTAGAAGGAGGTTCAGCCACAAATGTGATTTTTCGCTACTTTTTTCACTTTTTTTTCACATTTCAAATCCATTTGGTAGACACAATGAGTCATTTTTATGATTTTTTTTCACCAAAGAGTTTATATTCTGGTTTTGAATCACTTTTTAGTTTAAAGTTTTTTCATTTGAGTCAATTTAGAAATCAAATCTCACCTCCAAATGTGTTTTTGATAAGCTTTCAGCACCTTTTTTCAACACTAAAACATTATAATCTTTCAATCTATATGGTCAAATGACCCCAAATTTTTTCCACAACATCTACAACATGCACACTACAACATTGTACGGTTGAGATCTTCATAACTGAGTGAAAGTGAGACTTTTAATACTTGCAAAGGGAGGATGTTTTCAAGCATGGTTGGGCCTTGGGCGTTAAGGGGTTAAGCATGTAAAGCCAAAATATTAGATATTATTCCCTTAGGCTACAAAGCTTGTGCTGATAATAATATCCCATTGTTCATATGAGATTTATACAAAACCCTACTCATTTGCACTTGATGTCAAGAGTGCTGTTAGTGACATGAATCGGTGGTCCAAAGATGCACCTAATTTCCTTCCTGTCACTCTTGTTAAAACCATTAGTAACATCAAATTCAACTACACTTTCAGAAGAAGAGAACATTCACTTGCAAGTTACAAACTAATGTTGATAAAAGCTGTCGTGAATGAAGAGTCTGTTGGGGATAATTCTACTAACCATAAATGTGAATTGGCAGTGTTATTACCAGTGTCATTGAAATGAGTGTTTGATGAACTCCCCAACACGATGATTGAACCCAAAAACCTTCGGCCGTGTCAAGCTTCCTTGAAATAAAAAAAATTACAGATAATCCAACGTGCCGACTCCAGAGCCAATATCTGCGGTTGTAACAACTTCAACTCGAAAAATGAAGACAACTTCACCACTAAGGTATTCGAAACCTTCCTTTCTGCAACTGCTGCTAATGAATCCCACTGAAGAATGAAGCAACACGACCGACCCATTGCTWTTAATATTTAGCGGTGGATTGAAGTGCCAGCTGACGGACAACCTACAGATGACTAACAGCAAAATGGGATTCAATCTACGGTATGTAAGTTAAAAGCAGTCATCGCATAAAATACACTTGAGGCAAATACAAACTCGTAAAATCAAAGATTGTTCACAACTCGTTAAACAGGTTTGAATCCATGTTTGAGAGCTGCATCCCATGTTTCGTCAATGCGGCTCACATCAATGGCACCGACTTCATGATGCTCCCACCCTTCCAAAGCGTGGACAAGTCCTCCCGCGTGACAAGCGTGCACCACACCTCTCGGCATCGTCATCTGCAAAACCAAAACCAACATTCAACTCTCTCAATAATGAAAATCTCGTGTCAAAAACAAGCTTAAACGTACATGAGCCTACTGCGATTTCTTTTCCCTTGTTGACCTATTTTTGAAAATCAAATTGAAAAGAGGATCCAAAGTTAGAAGGTGCGTTGTGTGAGAATGTTTGGGTACTACCTCGCATGTGCGTAAGCCTTTCATTTCTTTGGGCACGTGCATGGCCGAGAGCTTCCCGTAAGTGCAGTCGGTTCGGCATTCCTCAATCGGTGGTACCACAAATTGGTGGAAGTGTGTGCCGGGAGGTGCCCATTTCTGTTCCGCCGGCGTCGCCCATTTCCCCATCACCCAAGTATTACATGTTTGGCCAGCTTGGTATTTCGTCACTTGGACCATGTTTTCTCGGTACTGGGGTGCCAACTCTGATTGGATCGTCTCAAACCGATCTCGGGAAGTTGTCAACATCTGAACGTAGCACAAAAAGTTTTACATACAAATAGTTAGAAAAGTAGGAGGTTTTATAAAGAGCTCCGGCTTTAAAAGAGACCGCCTCCTGAAATGTACGCTATTTGTACATTCTGCTGTCTGGTTGCCTCCGCAATGAACAAATCATGTACGTTTTAGGAGGTGGAGGTGGATGCTTTTAGTGACCATTGTGTTTCAACTTCAAAAATTCCATGGAGCTTCAAAACACATGAAACGACTTGGGTTAGATGACAATTTCATTTATCTTTCAAGGAAAATTGACTGAAAAATATTTCAAGACTAGTCTAGCCTCCCCAAATTAATTTCCAGCTCTAAAACAGGTGCTTTATTGACCTCTTACCTTACAGTTTGAACTTGGTAGGATAGAAGAAGTTCAATCATCCTTATTTTCCTCAAATAATTTTAACGTGAATAATGTGTTTGTTTGTTTGTTTGTTTGTTTCTGCATGAATAATGCATTGAAAAGGTATATGTATCACATATATATAAAACAGTTCACACACACAACTTACAGAAAACTTGTAAATTTCAACGCGTTTTTTTATATTAAATCAATGCAGTTATCTATTTCCAAGTACTACATCATTTTGTCCAGACAACTTCTAGAGTGATTTGAACATGAATCAAGATGCTAAAAAAATTAAACTCACCAGAACTCGCACACCTCGTTGACACAAATGGAGTGCAATTGCACGGCCCAGCTTCGATGTGGCACCTGTGATGAAAATCTCCTTCACGCCTTTGGGCAACTCGTTGAGAATGACTGCTGCAGTCAAAGTGTTCCCATGGACAACTCGGATGCGGAGGTCTTTGTGCTTGTTCACAAACAGGGTTCCACCTCCATTGAGGCTCTCATTCTGTCCATCACCCATTGCAAAAGTTATACTCTAAAAGCACCCGTTTTACTATATCAAACGCTCATGAGAAAGATGAGATGGATTCGCTTTGTTGATGTGTAAGGTAACTGCAYCTACTTGCGACCTAAAATCAACCCTCACAGATTCGTGTATAAAATGAGTCAACCTCTATTCATGAGATGTAAAGAGTAAAAGTTGAGTGAGCTTACGTGGGTGTGTACACTAGATACTTTAGAGGAGGGCAAACGCGAAACACCCAAGTTGGAATAAACTCAAAGTTGCAATGACCAATCGAGTTCATAATGTCAAAGAAGAGCCAATAGAAGTAGAACATGCCCATGCACGCCCCTCCAAGAGCCCAAGTCCCTAAGAACGGGAGGGCAAAGTTTGCAGTGTACATCAAATGCTCAGCAAAGGGATGCACCGATCCTATTCACCCAACCCGCACCCAAACCCCAAAAAATACCTCAAAAAATTAGTCCATTTCATATGAGTATTAGACAAGTACTTTATTGTAAATTCACTCAAAAATGAAGTAAAAAAATTCACTATTCAATATAAACACATTCTAAAATCACCCTTCACATGCCTCATGATACCATTGACTATTCCATGTCCAAACTAAGTCATAGCCTAAAAATCAAGACTCTAGGTGCTAAATGTAAAGAGGTATGAATGCACAACCAATACTCATGCAACCAATAAGCATGAGTTGATTGATCTACCCCATTAGTAAGGGTACAAAATTAATGCACTTTCAAAACTTTTCTTGGGTAAAAGTTAGAACAATATCACGTGATAATATTTCCACCTAAACGCACAAATTGAAATGTGCGCCTTTGGTAAATTAGTGTCACACCCATTCATAGAATTAAATAAGTGTAGAGGTTGCTATACCGGAGACGGGCTCGGTGATGAACGATGAATGGTGATGTGAATGGTACTTGTTGAAAAGTACATGATGGTGGAGAGCACGATGAAGCCAATAATAGATAAACTCAGTTGGTCCCATATGTAAGAGCAAGAGGATGACGATTCCTCTTGAATCCCARAAGACTGGAAAGTTTTGAAATCCTGGCAGGACGGCGTGTACGAGTGTTGCTACAATTACGTGAAGAATGATGTAATCATCCCTGCAAACAAAATTAAAACACAAGACCATTCCATTAAAAATTGCTTGCAAAACCAAACATTTAAAAATTATTTAGTGTTCACCCTCCTTGCTGCTCTCTGTACCCCTGAATTATTTTTACGTTCATAGTCCCAGTATTCATAGTCTGTAGCAAAGCCAGACTGACAAAGTATTGCAAATAATGGCAAAGCTTTCAGTTTTGAATTAATAAAAATGTTGTGGCAAAAAAAAGTCAAGATTTGTTTTGAAGGGGTGAGAGGATTGTATTGACGGATAAGAAGAAGAGTGAACACCTAAATTAAGACTTTTTTTCACTTAATCCTCTCTTGTCACGTCCACTGCGAAATGGCGCACTGAAGTTGGAAAGGAGGTTGGTAGTTTAGAAAATGGTTTTACATTGCTTGTACATTAGTTTCAAGAAGTTTACCTCCCCAAATGAATTTTCAGCTTTTAAATGGGCGCTATATGAACTTTGTACCTGGCTATCCAGTACATAATAACTTCTCACAATTATTGAGATAGAAATTGCAAAAGGGGAAAGGAAGAGAAAAGGGGAGTGTGATTTGACGGTCTAAATTTAATTTGGAGAGAATTATATCTCTATCAAGACTAGTCTGACTATCTAGTACAAAGTGACACCTCTCACTTTCATTGAGATCTATGGCAAAAGGGTAAAATTACAAAAGGGCAAAAAGAGGGAAGTGATTTAGAGTCAAAAGCCCACCCTTTCCACTCTCTGAGAAAGCCACAAATCTTTTAATAACAGCCCAAGTCCGGTGAGCTAATTTATAATGCCACCTCTTCCTTTCCATTGAGATAAGAATTGCAAGACTCAGGCAAAAACGGGCAATAGAATCTAAATAAATTCAGGGTTACGGTAATTAAGAAGAAGATGAGTACCAGTTGCTTTCCCTGTCCACTTGCTCAAACGAAATGCCTTTGGTCTGAATTCGGTACTTCCCAGTGAGCCAGTGGCAGCGTGACATGCTCATCCACGCTTGGCCGTGCAAATATCGCAGCGCGGAGGCGCACAACATGTGGAAACACCAATTGTCCGCTTCATAGCCGCCCAGCAAATTCGTGTGCACTGCTTTCACTGCAAAAGGGAGAAACAGTGTGTACTGCACCCACACATTCCACACACACACACGCCCTCAAAATTTAATAAAACTATTTATCAACAAATGATGTCGACCTGCAAATCTATGAATCTATGCACAGATGGGTGGATGGATTGCTACTAATGGTTTGTACATTGCCATTCAATTCTAGCACTATCAAAATCCGCTAAGCGTGGAGTCTACGAAGCTAAGATAGTGACAAACACCAACAAAAGCAAACTCATTTATGTTGCACTCAAACCTTAATGACACCCGGGGTCCCAACTTTTTCAATACGACCTAGTTTGAATACGTGAGCACTCCAGTCAATGTGGGAGAGTCTGTGGTGCAGGATATTCGATAATGTCAATTTAGCGACGAGGTTTGAGTGTGCAAAACTTTAGTACAAAATGCAAATACGAGCTTCGAAAGGGTACACGTTTCTTTTTAAAGCAACCTCACTCTGTCACCTTTCTAAAGAGCTTTGTGCATTTCGTTCCATCAAATATTAAGAGTCGCTCCGAAATCAACCAAATTCACGTTGATTGTCACTAGTGCTACATCGCCAATTCCAACGGTATCCGAAGATAGTGACAGATACCAGGAAGGAGCAACTCAACACTTAGATCACCTTCAATAAGCGTCAATAAAAAAAGATCCCAAACATCAGCAAATGGTTTTACTCGTTTCTTTCCAAGACATTTTTAAGCACCACTTTCACCAGTCTCTGTGCATGATTCCGTTACAACAAACGTTCAAAGTCCCTCTGGACAACCTAACCCAAACCTAGAAACCCTGAAAGAATGGTACCTCACCAATTCAAACACTAAGCTATATATACTAAGATAGTTACATGCACCAACAAGGTGCAAATTACTCCTACAGACTTCGAAGCGCTACACGTCACTTTCCAAGACAGTTTCCATCACCCTTCCAACCAGACTCTCTGCATTTCGTAACAACAAACGTTAACAATCCCTTCAACCTAAACCAATTCTAGAAACCCATAATGATTGCCACTAATAGTAACCCAACAAATTCAAATTCAAATTCAAATTCAAATCCACTAGGTCTACATCCTGAAATAGAGACAAGGTGCAGCTTAATCCTGTAGACTTCAATGCGCGCTTCACTACAAAATCCAAAAACCCAGCAGCAGCAGCTACAACTACTCGYTTCTCTCCAAGACTGCGTCTMTCCCCATTCCAACCAAGCTCTGTGCATTTCGCTTCAAAAACTGTTAAACCCACAGACTCCAACCTTCACCCAATCTAGAAACCTCAACCTCGTTCCATTCTCGAATGCGACCTCCCCGAATTCATTCCTTCTAAACCCAACACTAGCAATATATCCTGAGATAGTCACAGACTCCAATCCAGAGCAACAAGCGCTACACGACGTTTTCGTTTCTGCGCAACTAAAGGACGTCACTGCCACACTAAAGATTCAACCGCGACCACCAAGGCAAGGCATTCAGGAATGGATGCAGCACCCACCTTCCATGCTCCGAGACTTGTCCATGGAGGCTCCGTCCAGGCGCCCGGCTTGCTCGCCATTGCGAACGTCCAATCCCAATTCCAAGTCCAATCCCGATACCAATCAGCTAGTACCCGACGGAAGCAATAAGAGAATCAATTCTAGCAAGTGTCCATTGCAATGCTGCACGCAATGCAATGCAGGTCCATGCACAGTTGGACTAACTTATGTAAGCTTTGAGCAATGCAGGCTCAATTCGTTGGTGGTGAGCCTCGTCGACGGACCTTGGTGGTCATCAGTTTGGCTCGGGAGAGGATAAGAAATGGAGGTGAGGAAACAGGCGGTTGCCGGCCAAGAGAAAGAGAAGCGACACGAGACGAGACGAGACGAGGCGCGACTCAGGGCAGTGGCCCCCGAATGGCGGGGAAAGCGAACTTCAGTTAAAAGGGCGAGCCTGGCTTGATATCCTTGAGTGCACTTTTCTGGCTTTTGAGAATTCCCACCATTATTACTAATCAACAGGGAGTCAGGGAGTCAGGGAGGAAGCCAGGAAGGACGGAAATGAAAGGCATGGAGTGGACGCAATGCACGCCGGTGACGGAGTGACGGACGTTGCGACTTGACAGGGACGAGAGGTGGCGGAGATTCCAAGTGGTGCGCGTCGTCGCCACACAGTGGCGACGGCTACTCCAGGCAGGGCCGGATCAGGGCGGAAGGGAAGGGAAGGATTGAGGGACGGCTTATGGGAAGCCAGCCTTTTATTCTAGTGGTGCACTTTTCAAAACTAAAAAGGATATGATTTATTAGTATAATTTTGCCTATGTAAAAGGTTGGCTTCCATTTGGCCTGTCATAGGATGAGTTACCGCTTACACCAAGCCACAAAAGTTATTCCCTCAGACTAAAKGGATTGTTTGCATGCATGTTTGGATATTTTAAACTGGGCCGAGATGGTTTGTATGGAGAAAATAGACAACCTGGATTTGGTTATGGAGATCAAGTCCTTCCTTTTCTCTACTCTTCTTTATTGAATAGGGGTATTAAGGGGACTCATTCTAATTGATTGACATTTTGCACTATATAAATATCTACCTTTGCTATACACCGGCCAATAGTTATTGAAGTGTCTGGGGCTCTACATCATGTTTCAAACAATCTATAGTTTTCTACAACATCAAGTCCCTTTAATTTTTTTTGGTCCCCTTACAAAATCCCTATTTAGTATTGATATTTAATTGGGCCTAGGTGGTTTGCATGAAAAAATAGCCAACTTGATTTGGGTTATGGAGATCAAGACCCTTCCTCTCTCTACTCCTTGATTTCAAGATTAGTAAACCCACTCTCCTTCCCATCAACCGGCCTTACTTTAAATCATCTAAAATTGTCCTCCACTTGTTTCCTTGTTTTATCTTATTCATTTGTTGCTACATGCCGCTCAGTTCCAAACATTAGTAGAAAAGTGGATATTTTACTTGGAGAATTATTACACATCTGGAAACATGATGTGACATGGGTAAGACCCTACAGCTTGGTGCCTTGAGCTCCACCTCTAATCCAACCCAAGCAAACAAATTAATAGCACCTAAGTGCTACCGCGCTCTATTGGATTAGAATATCATGACACGGAGGCCCATCCAAAATGAAAACTAGTTCCCTAGCCATGTTTTTGGTGTAAACTAAAAAGTAACAACTTAACAAGTATTTCCTAGTTGTGATAGTGGACTATAAGCCTATAAGGGGGGGGGGGAGAGGCATTTGGTCTTTATGGCATCATCCTAATTTTAACTTTTGAATTCTTTGTTTGTTCAACTTCTTCCTCCCTTATCTTCTTCTCCTCTTAATATCTTCTTCTAACCTTTATGTCTCCATTCTTTCTGTGCAATTATTTACCATGAATGATTGAAGGCAAAGAATACTAATAACCATGGTCATGCTTGGGTGTTTCAATATGGTCATGAAGTATGTGATGAGTTGACAAGGCTTGATTTTGACAAATGAGTGGAAGAAGTCAACTCTTTTGTATTTGCTTTTTGAACTGTTTTGGATAAGAGAGCTTATAATATGATCATTTTCAAGACAAGGGAGGATTACTAGGGTAGTGCACTAAGAGCATGTCCAAGAGTACAACTTGTGTTTCTCATGAAACATTCTATTTTTTATAAGTAAAACTTAGAATTTTTATACTAACTATTGAGATAGTATGTGAGTGGAAACTAGAATTGCAACATGACTTATTAATGAGACTTAGAACATGACCAAGATTGCAAGTATTGTGTGGTTTGTTTAGAGTTGCCAAACCAACTAATTTTTATTATATTTCAAGAATTTAGTCATGTGGTCAAAGTGCATTTGCAACAATTGTTTGTTCGTATTCCAGATTAAGCACAATTTAGAATTCAAGCAAAAAATTTGAAGCTTTACATGGTACCTTCACATAATTGAAATTATATAAAAATGGTTTCCGTATACAAGTTTTAGGTTCTTAGCTCCAATTATTGGAGGTGAAGACTATTATTGTAGAAAATCATTTCACTGAGCATTACTTCAAGGAATAATGGATACAAGATGCTTATATTGGGACTATGAATTTGGGTGGGTAGGCAATATTCATGATCAGACAATTTTCAACTTACAAAGGTAGAGTAAAAGTGTATAAAAGGTAAATATTAGCCACATAATAAGCTTATAGGATACATCTATTATATTAAATATATATTGTCACCAGTTTTCATGAACATGGTTATAATTTCATCCCAAATATTTCATCCTATCATTATCAAAGTTTTTCATCCAATTTTGTAGAACTTTAATCAACTATTGAATCCATATAATTCTCCCAAGTTCAATGTTACATTGCAATAGGTCTGTGCTAGTTGTATATTGGGTGTGATCATATATGTCCTTGTCATTCAAAAGAATAAATGACGCAAGCTTAAATGATTACATGGCAAATTGGAATTTTATTTATAGTTCAACCCACATGTGTATCAAAAAAACTTTCACTTAGTTAGTTAGTTCTACTACAACAAACCACGTGCGAACAAGTGGTTTCTAATCAACTATAATTTCAACCTAAAATTTTGAGCATTGTTTAATAATGACTCTAAGTTTCTATTGCAAAAATTCCCAAATCAAATCAAATATGAAATGATTTCTAGAAGAGGTTGAAAATGAACTAAAATGGCATGTTTTTCAACTCAAATATTTATAGGGAACACATTTAGATGACCATTGCATCAATATGCAACTCAAAATGAGCTTTCAATAGAAAGTTGTTATTAGAAATTTTTCATTCACTTTTTAGACAATTTTTTCTTATATAATATAGGGGTGTGAAAGTTATTTTTCAGTTCTACACCGAATCTTTTTACTTCAAAAATTTGTAACTAATCATCATAAGCAAATAAAAGTATCAATAGTTCAAAACGTAAACTTTCAAAGTAGGAAAATTTGCTCATGTTCTATTTATTTAATTTTATGTAAAATTCAAAAAGTAAATAAGGGGTCCTAAGTTTTGTTTGCACGTGGTTTTTTATGGACACTCTAAGTGAACCTCCCAAGGTGGAAAGTTTTGGTGAAAAAAATAGATTGCCTTTTGCAGTAAGTTTTAGACGTTATTTAGGATTGCAATTAAGGTAACCCCCCCAATGTGGTGAGAATTGGAGTAGGCCCCATTGTGGTCAAAATTGTAATGGTGGTGTACATTTGAGAACTCAAATGTATACCACCATTACAATTTTGACCCCAATTGGGTCTACTCCAATTCTCACCACAATGGGATGGTTTATCCTACTATAGATTACCTGCAAATATTGAAACAATACTATGTGACTATGTAGAAAAAAAAACTCAAGAGAAAATAAATAAAACAACGTATAAATTAATAATGAATTGGAAAATCATGAACAAAAAAAATCTAAAAATTGAAAATTTGTGAAGACTTGCTGGTGATCAAATTTCACCAAAAACATTATTTAGTCAAAACAATTTTCAATGTTTAGAATTGAAATACATGTGTAAGGGAGATGTATTTGCACAAATGTAGAGGCCATAAAATAAGGTAATTTTAGATCCCACTTGGTAGACAAATGTCCCCCTATTATGGAAATAGACTCCAAATATTTCATTTCTAAGTCATTGATTTTGGATGTTTCACAATACTAAGAGACCCTAAACTTCAATATGTGATAAATTAGCAAAAAAACATTTTAAATATAAATTCGTTTTTTTATTTCTAAAAAATAAACCATATAATTGCAATCAAGTTAGTCATGTCCAATAAAAATTTCAAGTTCATTGGGTTCTACTTGCAAAAGTTCTAGCGGAAAGCAACTCCATCACTGTAAATGTGACGCAAAATAGTACCCCTCTTTCTTGCAATCACCCTTTAATTCTAGTTACATAATCTTGCATAGCCTTTGCACAATTTCCAGAGATTGATTTGATTGTATTTGAATAGATGAAGTTGGTAGAAAACTAGAGTTGTAGGTGTGAGGGGAATTTTAGAAAATGACAAGAATTATGGTTACAATAAGCAAGCATGTGGAAGGAGTAGAAAATTCAATGAATTCATTTTTTATAATGAAGATTGCAATAACATAGATCTATTGCAAGATGCAATACATGAGCATATAGCCATGCCAAAAGGTTTATTGCAATACAAATTACAAAAACAATCCTCCTTGATATTCATTGATATTGATCCACGTGTATCAATGGAGTAGTAGATAGCATATGATAGTCTACTATCTGACATCATATGATATTGTTAGTAGAGTAACCGAAACAAATTCTTCAATCAAAAGAATTCTAGATACCTTCTTTTGACTTCTATTTCTAGAAGTACAATTTCTGAAATAGAATTGCCATATGAGCATCCATCCTCTTTAGTATTTCAGAAGTGACTTAAAATGAGGCTACAAAAGTCTAATTGTTGTCTATGGCTTGCTATAGAAATATTTCCATTTTGACTACCTTTAACTTTTTCTTCTTAAAATTCAACGGCATTGCCAAAAAAACATTTGTCATATTTGATGAATTTAGAGTGTTTTCTTGGATACTAGCAAGAATCTAATTCTTGACACTTGTCTCAAATCCATGATACAAGTCTATTTGCTCAAACCACTTACATTCTTGATGTTTGCAATTTTCACTAATCTCATTGACCCTTGATCTTAATTATCATTTTGAAATTGTCATGAGGATTGTCTTTTATTTCTTTTTACATGATGACCATGACGTGCTAAAACCATGAGGAGCTAAAAGCATGCAAGGCTAGAGCTTAATTCATGCATTTTACCTTACATAGGATCATAGCAAAGAACATATATTGACATAGAATCATAGATGAGTAATTTTGAAATAGAAGAGATGGTTAAAAGGTTCACAACAACTTCATTGTGCCAACTTCTAGAAATATGACAACACACTAGCTAGTAGCACAAGACAACTAAAAAAAATTCTAGTTTTAGCATCTATCAAACCTCTTTTTGGGAAAAATATAAATATTTGGCAAAGAAACTCTGACCCTGCCCTACACTTACAGTATTAGATTGCCTAATTTTTTGTTTAATCTTCTTGGAAGTGAAAAGCATATTCTAGAGTTTCTTTTTATTTATTTATTTAAACACCATGTGAATAAACAATGACCTACCATCCTAATTCCGTTTGATGAGTGTTATAAAAGCACAAGTTCAAAATTCTAAAAGCACCTCTTTTATTGACTGAAAATAAATCTAATTTTGACAAGTATTTATTCACAGTTAAGCCTACAACTTAATCAACCTTAAACCGTGCATGATTAGATGTAAACTTGGTGTTATTATTTGACAATAGCATCCAATTACTTGCTTGAGTAATTGGGCTTAACACACTGCCAAATTGAATGGGAGACTCACTCATTTGGGAGGATATTGTAGATGATGGAATTGGGTGACTGATGGTATTGGGCTCTTCTAAACTTACCTTATCATTTACAGACCTCTTATACATCAATCATCAAAGCAAACTACATAATATTTAATAGCAAGCATGGTCTCTACAGTGATGGTGTAGAATATTCCACACCCAACATCCTCTCCATCCTTGACATGTCCAATTCGGGGTCCAATTAGCTACTGATGAAGGCTGTTGGATGTAGTATATTCCACACCATCTACCCTAAGCCAAGGCATTGCCAGAGCATGCTACTGAATGTTATGTAACTTAACCCTTAAAGGACGGACCTATCACCGCGGGGAAAGGCGGGGTGCAAAACGTAGTCCTTGCCCGAGGGGAAAAACACTGTTCAGGCACATGTTTAGCTTTGGAAAAATTGTACAAACCAATACCTCATGCTACCCATTCAAAAATTGCGAGAAGGGCAGTGTGGCACGAAACACTTTTATGTGAAAATCTTTACTATCTTCATAGAATTAGGACTACCTAAAAACATGGAAGCAATTAAAAACACTAAATTTGACTTTCCATGATGATTGATATATGTGTGGTCACTTTCACAAAAAAAACAGATGAAAATTAGCAAGTATCCACTCACCAGATGAGATTTTGGTCATCCAAAGGATGCAAAATGTCCGCCTCGGCCTTTAAGGGTTAAGATTCTCTTAGCATTTATGTCTAAAATTTTCTGAAATAAACTTATTTTATTTTATTGTAAAGGGGGTTACAAGGAATGGTCCACTACTGTAGTTCTTAGACAAGGTCTTGTGCAAAGATTTGAACTCAAAGTGCACTCTAGTGCACATTAACTGAAATTTAATATTTAATCCATATGAAAACATGTGAAGGATTGGATTAATAAAAAAAACTCAAAGAGCTCATTTTTATACTTATGTACACGGCACATAAGAAAGGAATTGGAATGAAGTCAGATTCAGTTGACTCTTGAAACAGCTCCCATTCCCTGTTGTGAGGCTTTTAGGCCTTCACCAGTAGCCAATTTCTTCATGGAACTTCATAACCAGCTCTGATTGTGTACGTGCATATGTCTGCTCGAACATCTTTCATCCACGAGCAGGATAATTTGGTCATAACCACACAATATTCATCCACAAAGGCAAAGATTACGTGAGTTTTCATTTGGGGACAAAGTTGGTTACGTCTTGTAACCCACTTGTCGCCTCCCAGCAGCTCAAAGGTTACCTAGTTCTTAGAACAATAATATGACCATGCATAAGTTAGTTGCAAGCATTGCCCAACACACAACCATGTATAATTATTGGAGCATTTCCCAAAGAATGATGTCAATGAGAAGAGCTGGGAATTAACCTCACTGGTTGAGAAGAATGTATTAAAAAGAATATTTAATTAGGATAGGCGAATCCAATACCAACCGTTGACCTAATACCACCCAAATGTAGAACCCTTGTTGATCCTAGAATGAAAATCTATGACAAAAGTACATGACTTAACTTCACAATAAATGAAAATAAGGCATGTACTATTGTCATAGATTCTCATTTTAGGATCAGTGATTGCCCTACATTTGGATGGTATTGGGTCAACGGTTGGTATTGGGTTCGCCTACCTTATATGTGTTGCAAGAGCGAGGCATGAATTTCACAGCATGTGGCAGAATTAATATATGTCATGGAACTCGGCCTGCAGCTCATCCAAATGTTCAAGCCCGTGCTCGACAACTAACTTACGGACCATGACTGGAGTGCTCAAGCAACTCCATTCATATGTAAGCTTACGGCAAGTGATACAATAGAACTTCCTTACCTCAATCTTCTTTAACTCAATAAAATTCTGTCAAAGAACATTGATTGTTGACCTGGTTTAACAATATGAACCACATATGAAGATCATGCCCCTTCCTAATGCGATAACCTCTCTTATTAAATATGTCAAACCGGTCTCAATTTTATTGAGTTAGGGAGGTTCTATTGTAGAATGAAGAATTTGCCAAGGGATTCAAGACCAGCTCCCAATCCAAACCCAATTATAGAGTAATAATTGAGCTAGCTACTACTCAGTCCACCAAATGAATGTTTTCCAAGGAATTTAACAAAAATCATACATATTGTTCTACCGGATTAACCCCTAAAGGTCCAAACACCGTTTCAGGGCAACATAGCGATTGTGGGTAGGTCCCTAAAAATGTTTTTTTTAATTTGAAAATTTCACACAACATGTCGCGGCCCAAATGACTCTCAAGAGTCTCAACTAGCTCCAGTGGGTTCACCACAACTGTCACGCCCCCATCTCCTTGGGTTGCCCGAAGTGCCTTGGTGAGCAAGGAGGACCTTGGGGGTGACTTCCCAAGCCTTGCAATAGTCTAGGTAGGGAGTAATGGTGACTCCCGATCAAACAGGGCGCAATAGCGCCCTGATTGTAAAGAATTGAGGCATGTGTCACACATGCTTGGAAAGCTCTTGAGGAGACGCTTCCAATGGTCCAAAGAACGCGCCATTTGGACTTGTGAGTCAAAAGTTATGGCCGTTCAAAGTTGGAGGTGTCTCGGTGGCGCCGGGACTTACTCCCTACCTAGACTATTGCAAGGCTTGGGAAGTCACCCCCAAGGTCCTCCTTGCTCACCAAGGCACTTCGGGCAACCCAAGGAGATGGGGGTGTGACACAACATGTGCCCAAGGTGAAACAATTTTCATAACTTTTCACTACATGGTTAAAAAGCTATTGCATGATATGTAATTTTCAACATTCGGTGGGCAACTTGGGTAACTCAAAAAACTTCTTGAAAAATCACTTTTCTAAGAAATAAGTATTTGAAATCGGTTCCCTAGATTTGTGTATATGTGGAAAGCTTTCAATCATTCCATTTGGATCAATGAGCTGAAAGTTATGAGGAATTAAAGTTTGTAGGTAGGTGTGGAGTTCAAAGACTCCATACCTTGTTCACGTAAACCCATGAGAAACATTGATCAACCTTTAAGTGGTTGCTTTTTGAACCTCTTTAAACCAATATGTCTAGAATCAGACAATAATAAAGGAGTGAGGTTTATTGGCTTTAGTTATAGAAGATTGGCTGTAGTCTTATCTTTTATAATGTGCCCCAATTTGGAACTAGTGTGACAACATTGGCTTACAGAGGACTAACTTAGAGAGGTTCTCCTGTACATCAATGCTACAAGTTCCAAAAGTGCACACAACAAGCCAATTGCAAATAACAACCTATTTCATAATTGTTTAGTCAATTCCAAAACCCTTTGTCATGTATGTGCCTGCTACCAAACAAATTGGCTATTCAGGAAATTTGGAGAAATTGTTTGTCAACTTGCGTATTTTTTTGAAGATTGAGAATTTTGATATGAAAAATTTGAAAGTAGAATTAGGACATTCCAAGAGGAAATGAATTTTTTGTAATTTTTTCCAAAGTTTGTTGAATGTAAATTGATAAAGCATGGATTGACCCATGCTAAATAATGCACGTGATAAAGTGTCTCTTCCTGAAGTGCATTGTAATGATACTAAAGGATTGCTAAAATTGTGGTAATGGGTGGGTGACTTGTGCAAATGGGAGGGTCCAATAGATGTCCACATTGGGTGATAGATGACATTGAGTTGTTCTACCTTAATAGAATTCTTTGGAGAATTTGTATAGTATGTTATAGTAGTTTTAAAACTCCAATGCACTTCCTTTCTTTACTTTTTCAAAATTTTCAAAACATTACCTATTGAATTTTTACCTACTATTTAGCAAAAAAAATATTTATTGATTTATCCTATCTTGATTGTGGATAAATTTTTTGATAGTTCTTGAATGGCACTTGTAGTGCAATGAATTTGAAATGCAAAATGGACTAGATGAATTTATAAATTGTTTATTTTATTTTATTTTTGTGAAAGTTCATCCAATGCATGAAGTATCTCAGTTTAGCCACAAAAATATTGTAATCCAGTGTATTCTAGTATATCTATTTACACATGATTTGCTTTAATTTTATAAATACTTTTATATCTCTGCATGGAGGCACACTTTTATTGGTAGAGTACTTTATAATCTTACTCATGGGATATTTTTTTTAAATACATGATTATTAATTATCTTCTAAGGGAAAATTTTCATATGGATGATCATTTAATACCTTATGGATTAGAGGAAATTTTATTACTAGGATTGTTTTATCATCATCAAGAATTTCAGTATATTAAATACTAAACTAAATTCCTTTCAATGAAGAGGAGCACTTTAGACTCTTATCTCTGAGTATCAAGCATGAATTCAAGTTATATTGTTTTTCCTATTAGTTGTAAAAAAAAAGAGTAGTGGCAAAGATTAGAGGAACTTGTAAGACAAATCAACTTTTTATCTTTAGCATAATTCCTATGCATAAATCAAAGTGCATAATATTATTTTCATTAAAAGAAATTTATGTCCTATGCATGGAAGCTAGCCTGGAAGCTAGCTCTTTTGAGTATTATGTGCTAGTGTCATATGAGGAGTCTTGCCTCCAACTACTTGTGCCTTTGGATATCAATGGAGCAACTATCATTTAAGAGGCAAGAGTTTGTTGGACTTGTGAGTTGATTGTTTCTATGGGTGAGATGCATTGTAATGCTGAGAACTTGTGATGCTAACCATGTGTCTTAGGCATGCATGCATTACTAAACAAGTGTGGGAGTAACTACGTGATAGGAGTGTTGCTTGAAATTTGGCACACATCTCACCAACATAGAGGTGATCTCATGACAAAAATTTCATGGTAAAATAAACAATTTTTCATCCCTTGGGTGGGTGTCAAAGTTGGCAATAATGAAATTGTTTTTTGCAACTATACCTATTGGTAGTTTTCCAATATCTTTTGTTGGGCAAATCTTTTGAACTTGAAATTTGGCACATATGTTATCAACATAGATTTGATCTTGTAAAAAACCTTCATTGAGGAAAACCAATTTTTCAGCTCTCTAGAGGGTGTCAAAGTTGGCAACACTGAAAATTCTTTCACTGCAAATGCGAAAATTTGTAAGGTTTCAGTACTAGACTGTACTTGGAAATAGTGTGACTTTGGTAAATTAGTGCTACACGTCTTAACAAAATAAATTACTGTAGTGTCGGGAACACCTTGGTCTACACTCCTGGTGGTAAGTTAGTTTTCAAAGGACATAGTATTTTCTCTTTCTACAGGAAGCCCTTCTTCAGTATGCTTAGTGCAGAAGACGACACCGATCGCCACTCCCGTCAAGGTATGAGCTCGCTATCTCTTTCTTTTTTCACTTCAGATTACGATTGCTGCCTTTCGGAGACATGTACCTCTGTTTTTTGTGAATTTTTTGAATTCTTTTTGAATTCGTTTACGAATTTCATATGAGTGGTTGCATTCAGTTGCAGTCAGGGTTGTTGCGTTTGAGTCCCCGAATCTTCTACATTTGTAATTGTTTCGGTAATCCTCTAGAGCTTACATAGCCTTGAAGAATCCTCGTGTTTAGGCATGGTGTTTGCATGTTGGAGTGATTCAATCCTCCTTTCCTTAAGAACTTATTGAACATAGTTTGGTAAACCCTAACACATTTCGCCTCTGCTTTGTGCATTTCGGAAGGCTGTTCAATTGCAATATTTGGAAATCTGTTGTTGTTGACCATCGAGATTTTCCAACTGAATTGTGTGATTGAGGATTTATTGGAACTTAGGATTAGTTGGAGCTCTATTGCAGTCTTAAACGTTGAGACCAGTGTGTATATGTTT
The DNA here is from genome assembly GCA_006891605.1 of Pleurozium schreberi. Lineage (NCBI taxonomy): Eukaryota > Viridiplantae > Streptophyta > Bryopsida > Hypnales > Hylocomiaceae > Pleurozium > Pleurozium schreberi. The sequence continues at coordinate 58,280 of VACF01001714.1, forward strand.
ATAAATTCTATTTTTTAAGATTATTTGATCCTTGATTCGACATAATGAATCTTACTCTCGCTCTTACAGTGAAAGCCCTTGCAGTTGTTCTGATTAGAGAGTCTTCCATTGCTAACCCTAAACTGATGACGAGAACGATGTGAATTTTCACACCGGCAGCATAGTGATTGCCAATTGTTAAACTGAATTACTGAAGTCTCGATCAGAGCCTTCGTTCGATTGATAACATTTGAACTACTCTGTGTTTTCACTCAGGCCGGTCGACCTTGGGGTGAGATTTGCGTGCCCGACAGAGACTGAACGTGGATACTTGAGCGCCTTCTCTTTCCGTTTTCAGAGCATTTGGATGCCTCCTTGAGAGCTTCGGAAATCATTTTTCTCTATCGAGGTTGGAAGTGGAATTTCAGGCTCATAGACGACTGTATATTGTAAGGTAAACTCTTAAAGCAGAAATTTCTGCCACGAAGTTCTGCTTGCTTGTGAGATATTTGAGGAATGGATCTATGAAGTATTGTTGCCTGATCACTTGTGAAATTCGTATATCAGATAGCGGTGTAGCCAATACTATGGACTTGCATTAGGTAGAGATTTTTGGTGATTCTTGAATTATATTGATTTATATTTTTATCACACAATGTTCTACTAGTAAGGTAAGTTCCCTTTAACACCATGAAAATATGAATCTGATCATGTGCAAATGATCAAAATTGATTTTCAATATTTTTGGTTGTTRCCAAGAGAAAATGGAACCCAACACAAGTTTGATCTTGTTGGAATTCTATTGGAATAAGGTATGAATTCTTCTTAAAAAAATAATTATCTTGGAATTTCCAAATCCATGCTTATTCTGCCCTTGCAGGAGAAAGTTTATAACGAATGCACTTTCCACAAATGAAATCTTAGCATGTGGCAGTTTTAATTGGATTAAAGTTGCTATTGGAATGACATTGAGTGAAAGTATAGATGTATAGTTTAATGGAACATCTCCCTTATATGTAGTAGGTTTTTTGTTTTGTTTTGCTTGGATTGTGGTGGCCTAAATGATAATTTTCCTGACAACAGGTTATCRAGAGAAAGCGCCAGAAATCATGATCGAGGTGGTGCTCAACGACAGATTGGGGAAGAAGGTCCGCGTGAAGTGCAACCCAGATGACACGATTGGGGATCTGAAGAAGCTGGTAGCAGCACAGACAGGAACGCGGCCTGAAAAGATTCGCATCCAGAAGTGGTACACCATTTACAAGGACCACATCACTTTGGCCGACTACGAAATTCACGACGGCATGGGGCTGGAGCTCTATTACAACTGAGGTGCAGTCAGTTGAAATGGGGTGAATATGCTTTACCTTTCTCTGTCAGGTCTGAGACTCTTTAGTGTATGAGCTGATTGTGATATGCACGTAAAGCTTGAAGACCGCAGGGATCCTTGACTTCTAGCTTTGAAATCCCACTGAACAAATAATTGTATAACATTGGTGAATGTGAAAGTTAAATTTTGACTAAATGAGATGAAAGTCATAAGGAGTTTTATTTTGTGGGAAATAAATGCAAAACTCCATATACAGTTGTTCTTTGAACTCCATTTTGAAAATTTCCAAATAAAAACAAAAACATAGGATACATATTGCTAACTAGAAGGTACTCACCACTGGGATTAATTATAATTGATCACGAAACAAATTGAAATATTTCAAAGTGACATAAAATTTAAAGTTTCAAGTAATAAGTCTCAATTTCTTGTCGAATTAATTAGCGATTTAGATTTTCTCTTTCATCAAATACCAATGTACCACCTTCAATCAGCTTTGTAATTTTTTTAAAGACGAATGTGGTTTTGTTAGATTTGTTCAAATTTATTCTCAATCCATTGTCCAACATTTTGGCTAAAACGCACAAGTTATAGGGTACATTTTTTTCTCAAAAATTTGATATACAAACTTTGCCTTGGAGAAAGGCTATCAAAATCTATTTTTTGAATTTTAGGCACAAAGATCCTGTAATAGGTGGAGATTTTCACTCTAAAAATCTAAAAATCCCATCCTTCAATGACTTGACTAAGAGATCCTACTGTTGGATTTACTGATGAAGGAAAAAAATATGGATTTAATGATGAAAGGAAAAAAATACAGTTGAAGATTTTAGCCTTGCTTTGATGAAGGAAAAAAATATGGATTTAATGATGAAAGGAAAAAAACACAGTTGAAGATTTTAGCCTTGCTTTGGATAAGAGTAATTGGAAGTAATTATCAGAATGTCGTGTCTTCACATCTTGTAGTAGTTAACAATTTTAGGGCAGGAGATTCTTAATGTTCGTTGAACATATCTGTCTACGCTAAATTCAATCAAGCAGGACTATCAAATCTTGAAGATCTTTTAGGACCAGGTTATGACTTTAGAGCTTCCTCGTTTCCAAACTGCATGTGCCACATTGCGACCAAACAACGTGATGCGTGGATTGCATCCCGAAGAGATTTAAATTTGATAGTTTACCTCCTTTACTGAGATCATGCCAACCAGGGTGGTGGGAACACTTGAATTCCGGAGGGTATACTGCAGTGCGAGGTCTCGAATGCTCTTGCCTTGTGATTTGCATAGCTCTGTTGCTTGAGTGCATGCCTCCTGCAGAGACACACGCATGCCAATGATTAATAGGGTTCCAACATAGATGTAATATCGACACCAATTTTCTTGAGGATTAGCTAAACTAGTGCGAAGAACCCCGAATGTGAATTGAAAGCCACGGATTACGCAGAGCTGTAGATTAGCGCAATGTAGTACCTTGAGCTCGGGGGGAGCCAGGTGCCACTCTGGCCACCCCTTCCCAGACAGAAGGCCCAAGGCAAAGGGGGCCGCACTGATCAAACCAACGCCCTTCTCCTGCAAGTAGGGTAACATCTCCAGCACGGAGTTGTCGTTGAGACAATGGTGACAATAGGACAGAATCACGTCCACGGTTCCTTTTGGAACTCTGTCCAACACATATCTGTGCACAACAGAGTCATCGAAAGTCAGAAGAGGATATTGCGCAGGGCCAGTTTACACTTGAAAACGTTGAGGCCACGACATAGTTAATCGAAACCTAAGGACAAGAAAGAAAGACAAGAAATATTAAAATAGGCTAAGCGGTCTCATAGTCATGAGGCATAGTTAGTTGGAACAGCCCAACAGTTTTCAGTCACTTACATTACCCTTCGTCTATCAAAGCAAGTTTTGACAAGAACTGAAACCCTAGAACTGAAAACGGAATAGTTGAAACGATGCAACCCACCTGAAAATCTTGAGAGGYAGCCCACTCAGTCCAACGTGCCGAACCTTGCCCGTCTCCTTGAGCTTTTGCAGTGCGGGTATCGTTTCATTCACGATCTGAAAAGAGAGATGCAATTGCAGCAAATCACAATGCCATGGGCATTAATGAGACGCTACAAGCGGAGAGAGAGTATCATCATTACTCATGATAAAATTGGACTAGATTAGGTTAAATTAGATTAGATTACCTGATCAAGYGAAACGAATTCGACGTCGTGGCACAGAATGATATCCAAGTAGTCCAGGTTGAGTCGCTCCAGGCTCTCGTCCACACTGCGYGTCACCCGCTCCGCACTGAAATCGAAGTCCGTATGGCCATATCTACCACACTTGGTTGAAACCACGTAGCTTTCACGGGGGACGGGCATCGTCTTCAGGGCTTTCCCGAGCACCCGCTCTGCCAATGTGTTGCCATAGTACCTAAACCCATCACCAATTTCCAGTTTACACTCAAACCTCAACACCATTACGACCTTCTCTGATTAGTAAGACAATGAATTCGATCCTACACACTAGCCACACCCAGCACATTCTTCATACTGTCATTCTACCGATGTGATAAGTACGAAACAGTCGTTTCCCCAGCCGGTAAGATTAAAGAAATTTGCGTGCAACCCTAATGCAACTTAAGAGCATACACTAGCTAGCCGCGATCACTCCGATGCACATTCCAAAATTGAGACGTCCGAGAACGTAAATGTACACGCAAGAAGGGAGGGAATTACGGGGAGACGTCGAAGAGGTTGACGCCCAATCGCGCAGCTTCGTGAATAGCGTCGATGGCGTCCTCCTCTTTGACAATTTCRCCATACAAATTGCCCAGCGGCGAGCCTCCGAAGCTGAGAGACGACACCTTCAAGCCTGTGGCCCCCAGCTCCCTCCTCGCCACTAATCCTGCTGCAGCCATCTCCCCTGCGGAATTGAAAAAAAAAATTCTCAGGACTGAAACAAGATCATTCACGTCGAGTTCTTCAACTTGGTGCAAAATCGGGAAGAATGTGATCGGCCACCAAGGGCTCAATCATGCAAGGGCGGTTTCCGGAAAGAGGAGCAGTGGTACCTTTGCTGAAATAGCAGTAGATACTGATGACCCTCAAAAGTGTCCTCACATAGTCTAGAAGTCCAATTCAAAGTGGTATAACTTTTGCATCCGATGTCCAAATTCAATATAACTTGTTGGGAAATCTGAATTCTCTTTTCTAGTTTGCGGGATAAAATATCAGATCAATCCAAGATGTATTGATTATTAGGAAGTAGATCAAATTTCACAAGTTCAATTTGAGTTTACAAAACTACATTTGATGGCTACAACTTTGGGGGCTTGTATCTCCTTCATCCAATGTGTGTTTTCAATAAAATAAAAATTGGGTAATGTTCCCCTTGAAGTCTAGTTATTGTGGTGAAATTTTCATGTTAATCCAACTTGAATTGAGTGTTTGGGAGCAATTCGAAGTTCAAAATCCAGACATCTCAGTTGGATTACAATGAACTTTGGCAGCTTGTTTCTTCTTCATACGGTGTTAGTTTCTAATAATTTTTTTGAGAAAGTTGCGCATACTAGTCTATTTGGTGTGGCTAAAATTTCATATTAATACACGAGGTTATAAGTGATTGAGAAGCATTTTAGTAGAAGGAGGTTCAACCATAGATGTATTTTTGGCAACTTTTTTGGCTATTTTTTTGACATTTTAAAGCCATTTTGCAGACACAATGAGTCTATCAAATGATATTTTTTTCACCAATGTGTTGTTATGTTGGTTTTGAAGCACTTCATAGTTTAAATTTTTTTCATTTGTGTAGGTTTGGAAATCAAGTTTGACCTCCAAATGTGTTTCTAGAAAAATTTCACCATTTTTTTTCAACTCTAAAACATTATGATCTTGCAATCTATGTTGCCAAATGGCTCCAAATTTGATTCATGTCATCCACAACATGTATACTACAAGATTGTATGACTGACATTTCCATACCTTAGTGACATTTAGACCTATAATACTTCGAAAACAAAGATGTTTTTAAACCTAGAAAGGCATTTGGCCTTGAGGGGTTAACCCCTGAGCGCCCAAGGGGCTGAAATATGGCCTCTCCATTTTTGAAAGATGTTCTTGTTTGACTCTTATAATCTTTTCAATGGTACGGTCAACGGACACGTCCTTTATCTTGTATCTCCGAACATGTCTCTACTACCAATCGGTACGGTCAATTAATGTGGATCTATTCTTAGGTGATAGTTTAATTGGAATGAGTATAGAAAAGTTTGAATTACTTGTGAACATGGGTTGGGCGCTCAGGGGGGTAAGAGCCATCCCACACCAACACGCTAAAGCAACACTCTTAACATTTTGTGCCATTGATCTTCTCTGTCATTAAAAGATCAATGACACATAATGTTTAGAGTGTTGCTCCACCGTGGGGCTGCGGGGCTGCTTTTAATCCTTAAATTAGCGTACAAAGTATTTTCTAGACTTGATTCATTTTGAACTTTGCAGCTTATGACAACTCACTTAGGATCTTTGCTTCCAAATATAAATTTAAATCTTTTAAGTTTATCATTTGTGGTAAATAATTTGTCCTTGCATTTTCCTCGAGGTATAATTGGGACCTCAAATGTGAACATGGATTGAGTTAAATGAGACAATTTTTATTATTTCTATTGGATCTTATTGGCAACTAAAAGAGGTTTCCAAAGCACTTCAACATGGATTATTTGGATAATGTATTGATAAATTATGGATTTTTCAAAATATATAGTCTCTACTCAAGGTGTACCTATAAGTCAAAACCATTGGTAGGCATTTTTAGAAGTTTTCATAGGTTCATCTTCACATCTTTTGTAAACAATTTGAAGAAAGAAGTGATGCTTTTAAGTCTAAATGTATGGGCCAAATTTTGTAAAAAGTGTTGATTATCAGGATAGAACCCATAGCTGTAACCAATTGGGACTTAAACATCTCATTTTATATTCTATGCAATTGCCCATCCTATGAATTTTTTTACATTAAGGTAATTCACTAAAAATCAAAAGCATTTTGAGGTAGTGAAAACATAATGGAACCACTGGGAGCCAAAGTACTATGGGACATGGATAGTTGTAACTTCTAAAGATTACAAAGCTAATATGTGCATCTAGTATGTATACATACTTTTCAATATATGAAAGACATATATTAAGTAGCTCGGTGGGTGAAGGAGTTGAGTTCAACATCTCTCTCAATATCTCTCATCTATATTTGGGTGGAGAATTACACTCTCATGTCTTTCCAAGTTTTGTTGTTGAATTATCAAAATTCTAAAACAAGAAACAATAATCAATTGTTCTCTTTAAGAGGACTTAATTTTGTGTCATATGCTAACATCTATAGTTGTATATGAATTCCATACAATCATGCCTTAATGTATCAACAAATGATCTCAAAATTCCACATTCATACTCCAATGGAGCTGAAAACTTTCATGGCAACCTTCATGGAATTATAATAAAAACTTTCATAGTAGTTTGCAATGGAAGGGGTTGTCACACCTTCTTTAAAAAAGTTGCCCAAAAGCGTAATTTGTGCATTTAGAATGGGTAGCATCGAGTATTGGTTTGTACAATTTTTCCAAAGCTAAACGTGTGCGTGAACAGTGTTTTTCCCTTAGTAAAGCACTACACTGAATAGTGAAATTAGGTTGCCCTTCACTAATTTCTCGACATTCCACACTATATAAATATTTACTGTACATGTACAAGACTGCACTATTTTTGAATTAGTTATTGGCGTAGTTGGAACTCATGAACCTCCATGTGTAGAGTTGGAAGTATTTGTAGAATTATTTGTTGATTTCGATGGCTTATAGAATAACTTTCTTGGGGTAAGGCAACCTAATTGTAAAGGCAACCTAATTTCACTATTTACTGTACATATTGCATCCCGCCTTTCCCTTTCCCTGCGGTGATAGGTCCATCCTTCAAGGGTTTAGGGTTGAAGACCGACGGACCTGTTGATTCCTTCCCATCAGCCAGAATCATTTCTACTCTTTCCATTGGCTTGCAACCCACTTGCACCCCCACCCCCCTTTGTAAACTTATTTTTTAAACTTATTTTTTTTTTTGGCTCTGGGCCCCTAGGCCCTAGTCTTGGAAGCTCCAGCCTCCAGCATCCCCACTCATGCCTGGACCCATTCTCATGCAGCGACATGCAAGCTCCCTGCTGGAAAATCCAACCATGCCAGCCAATTGGCATTCATGCTACCCTTCTACAGTCAGCAGTTGAAAAAATAAGGATATTTACACCGAAATAAATGCCTTACAAAGTACAGTCAGCAGTTGGAAAAAAAAAATGTTCAAAAAAAGAAAAAAAAGAAAAAGAAAAAGAAATGACGGATATTAAGGACAGAAATCAGGGTATTAAATTAGTATAGTATGGGTGAATATTTGGTTAGTATGGAAATTAGTGTGACCAATCTCACAACCAACGTCAGCTGTGTGTGTTTTTTTGTTTTCAGACCAATGGTTATTGGTGGCCTTTCTATCAAGGCAGTTTTTGAGTTTCCTGGATCCTACATTTCCATGCAACAATTCCAAATTATTTAGTCAATAAAGCATGTTAGAGTTAAAAAAATTCCAACAAAATAGTCTACTCAATTCCTTAGGATTTCAAATATTTAAAAATAAAATACAATCTTCAAAAAACATATAAAATCATAATTTTTAAATACCTAAGTATATTTTTGAAATATTTCAAGCATGATATTTTAAGTCTCGTACGAATTATCCCATGGACGCCCCTAACCACTTAATACTCTACAACCAAGTGACAAGCCTAAGCTTTTTCTCTTTTGGGTGTGAGATTTTTACATCAATTTTTGATCCTATGAAGTAAAACAATGGGAAAACTTAAATGAAAAAATAGATTCTTACATGTAATTGATATTGATTATTGGAAAACTACTTCCGATTTGTATTTAGGAGTGTTGCAATTGAATACAAATATGAAATTTCAATTTGGTTTGGATCTTGTTAATCTTTTTAAATTAATCTTTTTATTTCATTGAATAGATTGATACTCCCTCTGTCTCCTAATAATACCGATGTTTCCTTTGTAAAATGCAAAAAAAATACCAGTATTATTGGGAGACAGAGGGAGTATCTAGATAGAATAGTTTGAATCATTTTCTTTTGTTTGATAAGACAAAATTTATAAGAATTTTGTTTTGAGGCAGTAAATTGAAAGCAAATTGTGCATACAAAGCTAATACTTGAATTCAACTAAAAAATCCCATCCAACAATAAAAACATTGTACATTGCTTTCTTATTTGAACATTTTTATCATTGGGATTGGCATCCCTCAATTTCAAGTCAAAATACTTAGCAATGCTAGCGTTAAGTTCATCGTGTACCTCCTACCTAATAAGTTTTGGCAAATAAAAAAAATTTCAATAGTTGTAAAGGGGTTCAAATTTGAATGTACCTTTGAATTTTCAAAATTGCCCTTGGTCTAGTAGGATATATTTTATTATGTTTCCTAAGTAGTTTTTAAGTTGAATGAATTTATTATCAACTTTCAATCTTTGTTTTTCTTAGATTATGTTTTCAATGATGAAATTGAAAGCATGTTGTATTTGATTTATAAGTGACCCTATCATCAATTGTTAGTGCTCTCCTCATATGAACTTTGGGAGTAAATATGCTTAGGAACACACATCTCTTCATCCAAATTTAAGTAAGGAGTTTTATGTAATTGCAATAAGTGATGATGATAGGTGCACATACTTTATTTTAGATAACCATAGCGTGGCCTCTCAACGACTAAAGTAACCTATCTATTTTGATGCGCACCCATCATGCATATACGTGACATAAGTTAATATATAAACAATCGCTGATGACGAGGATCTATATACGGAGTACTTACTTTATGTAGCTTAGGTTAAAAAGAATTCATAACTTGGGGGATCACATATATGTAGTTACTTTGGGATATATACATGAATCCAAGGGGTCTTTTATGGTTTCCTATAAGTAATGCACTTCAAAAAAATTATCCTAATATATTCCAAAGACAATTATCTTGTATGATTTTGTAGACTTGTATATTACTTTTAAAAAATTATAATGATTAGCTCCAAGGAATAAAGTGCACCATATAGATAGACTCACATGGTTTTCATTTTTTTTTATCATTGTCATGTCTAAGATTCATAATCCACCCCATGAATGTGGGATTTCTTATGCATTAACCCCTTACTCCTAAAGTGAGGGAACTCTCAAAAAAATTTGTTCGAGAATCCAAACCTAAATTGTAGTGGTATTGGGCCAAGACGAGTACATGGGACAAAGAAGGTATTGTAGTAACAAAAAATAGTAGGGCATCGGGCTAAAGGGTTCGGGATATCAAAGTAGGTACCAAATCATTGGCAGAAAGTACAACAAAAAAAAGCCACTTCCATAAATTCCATAGACAACGTCCCGGTTGCCGACTGCGACCAATTCCAAATCCCAACACCTCTTTTCGCAGGTCGCTAAGGGGGACTGGTGCTTCTCCAATGGGCATTCCAACGGGGCAAGGGACCGTGTGATTTCATTTGAAGGACACATACTGTAATTTTGATTCGCAACCTATTGATTTTTGCAGATCTTGGTTTAGGGTCCACATGTGTGACAATTTCAGTGGTCTAAAGAGCTAGCACTTGAAAAATCATACAAATGACATGTTTCATCCACGAAATCTATTTTATTCATTTTTTTCTTCTGATTATTTGTGATTTTCACTTGCTAATACTGCAAAATAAATATTGTTAGGAAAAGGTGTCTCCAACTAACTATGCTTACATTGGCATTGACGGTTTGGGGTGTTTCCACCGTAAGCTACTGAAGTAGGCAACCCAAAATCGCCTTTGATCTAAAAGCGCCATCTTCACATTCTCTACATCTCCAAAATCATTTATGTACCTATGTGAAAAAAACGCATTTAGAACCAAACTTCGACCCTTCATAACTTTTCCATACTCTATCCAAATGTCACATTCTTTGCTGCATCGGAACCTCCTTTCACTTGCCAACAAGACGGTATGAAATTTTGACCAGCCTAATTATACTAACTAGGAATAGCACCAATTTTTGGCGGTTTGGGGTTGCCTACCTTACACTCCCTTGGGCAATAAACCTACAGTAAGAACTGGAGCCAAGGAAAAATAAATCTCCGTGACCTCATAGGCCAGCAAGTGTCCTGTCCCGTCCTGTACTGTAGAAATATCTCCCAATTGTTAGCCAGGATAATTCTGAATACTGTACCCCACCCCTACCCCCTGATTGTTTTTCTTTTTTCTTTTTTTTTAACCCACCCCGTGATTTTTTAAATTTATTTTATTTTTTATTTTTTGAAAYCACCCCCTGATTGTTTGATGGACACGCACAGTTGCTGCTGGCCTTGAGTTTCCCTTTCACTTGTCCTCATGCTGTGGTGCCAAATGMAGCGCAGGTTCGGTGGCTGCTCTCCCCGCCAGCCGGCCCAGTAATAAGGGAAAGGGAAGGGAAAGTGAAGACGTTATCCGTCTGCCGTGCCACTCCGTCCCTCCATCCATCATTCCGAGGCGCGTAGGGTCGGCACCGAAGCTGACTAACTGACACGGCAGCAGCAGCAGAGAGTTCTCCGAGCCTAGCAGGATTGGAAAATGGGATGAAGTCTCTAACCTCTCCACCCCGCCGCGACCGCTGCCGCTGTGAGCCACACGCTGGAATGAGAATTAGTGTAGGCCAGTGTGGAGGTGGAAGCATCTGGGCTTCAAACTTGCGGAAAGGGGGAAAGGGTGTGCCTGCCTTGGGTTTTTGTCCAATGTTGCCTGGGCCACTGCTGAATGACACGTGGCTTACGCCGCTCGGTGGTTTATGTGGCTCACAGTGCRCCTTGAGTKGGAGCCTTGGAAGAGGTGCAACCTGGCTGCGTGCCTGACCAGAAGTTATAACKCAGGTCTGCTAACAGGAGATTCTTGCATTTGGTAGATTGGGCAGAGTCGAATGTACCCATTTGGAAGAGCAAAGAAGCCTTTGGGGTTGGATGGGTACCTACTTGTGTGGCACTTTGTAAATGCGTAAACCATTGCCAGGTAATCGCCCGTTCATTTTCCGGGAGAATTGTGCGGTGCAATCATCCATAATTACTGATTACGTGGGCAAATCTGTGTAATTGGGCATTATGGATTTTTCATCCAATCTTGTTGTTTCATCCAACTTCAATTCTCCTGCTCGTAATCTACGTCATGCAATGGCCCTCATCATCGGGCATTTTGCAATATAAAGCGCCTCCTCGTTGGGCTCTGCCCTCCTCATTGGCCCTCTATATCGCAAAATGCCCGATGATGAGGGCATTGCCCTATATATTACCTTGTATCACACAACATACAGTACTTAAACCCTTAATGGACAGACTAGTGACCGTGGAAATCATCCATTTTGATACCATGGGAATCACTAACTTAAGAAAACCCAATAGCACTCATTGGAAGTCAAGGTACTATAAGAGATCCTCCATTTTCACAAGAAAGTTTAGAGGATGAATAGTTGTACTTCCAACCTACACAGAAAGATGCTCTATCATCCATCAGACACAAAACGTCCGCCTCGACCTCTAAGGGTTAATATACTTTTGAAAATGCATAACGAATACAATTGTTTGGAATTTCACTCTCAAAGTTTCAAACAATCGAATAGCCATTCAAATTCTAAAATGGAAGTAGAAGCATGTTACAAACTCATTGAAGTGGGCATATTAGCTTAGATTCAATATGGGCCTTTGGAACTATGCCCTAAGTTAACTTGGTGCTGCAAAACTTCTTTTGTAAGTAAATTGTGTAAGGTGGGAGCACATATTATTATACCCGTTTCTATTGATAGGGCCTAGACTCACCCAATTGTGTCCCTAGACTTTGATAAATGTGTCTTCCCAATGTTTAATTCTGATTGGCTAACACACGTGAAGGACACATACTTAACTTTGATTTGCAGACAGCTAATTTTTGTACAGTTTTGATTTGGATGCACCTATGGAACAATTTCAGTGGTTTAGGAAGTCGGCGCTTTGAAAATTCATAGAAATTACATACCACATCCTGAAAAATCTATTTTTTTTTTAATATTCATGATTTTCACTTGCTAATACTAAGAAAAAAACAATTTTTAGGAAAAGATACCTCCAAATATCTCAGTATGCTTATACTAATGGTTTCGGATGCTTCCACCTTACCAACTCCAAAAGGAGACCTAAGTTGTGGTTTGAGATCACTTCTACTTTATTTTGCAATAATTATTTTTTTTGAAAATAAAATTGAATTAATGATGCAATAATAAATAGTGCTTTAAGAAAAAAATATCCTTTTCACTTGTGTCCCAAAGAAAAAAATGGACCACGATTTTCTTGTTCCTCCAAAAGTTACGTTATCCCTCAAATGTACACGACCATTACAATTTTGACCTCAACGGGGCCTACTCCAATTCTGAACGCAATGCGGTGGTTTACCTTATGTTACGGCGTTTTGTGACTTTTGTCATAAGGTCAATAAAGCCACATGTCACAAGTCATTCTTGTGGCTCACAATGGCTGGGCARAACTGATGAGGGACCCCCATATGATCTGCCAGAAGATCAAAACATCCCAGCTGATGCATCGAGCCCAAATATCCGTCAGTCCCAACTAAAATCACACATGATTGAMGTGAGGGCCCTCATTACCTCCAGCGGAATGGATGGATGAGGGATGGATGAGGGATGGACAGGGGCAGTCCCGCAGCTTCCGTCGTTCTCAGGCGCCGTTCCCAGTGGTCACTTCTCTAGAGTAGAACCGCTCAAAAATAATAGGGTTGGACCCCTTTGATATGTTACATTAGAGAGATTATTACGTTAGGGAGGGTCATTTGCATTCATGAGGCTTGGTCAGGAACTCCCAATCAATAGTACCTTAACCCTTAAAACGTCGGGCGGGTCACTGTGGAAATCATGAATTTTGGTACTGTGAGAATCATTGGTTTAAAAAAATTCCAACGCCAGCATTGAAAGTCAAACTGCCGTAGAAGATCTTCCCATTCCACCCCTAATTCCAAGGATGAAATAGTTGCACTTTTGTCCTACATAGAAAGATGTTCTCTCATTCATCAACCATAAAATGATTTCGGCATTGTTTGTGGGTTAACCCTTCAAAGACCGGCATGCATTTTTGGGCTACATAGCAATTTTGGGCAAGTCCATGTGATTGGAGATTTCCATATTTTTCGCCCAAATTTTAAAAAAAAGGTGGAATCAAGGAATATGTTTCATATGCACTAAATTTCAAGACATTTGGAAATATGAGTCAAAAGTTTTGGCCTAATATATTACTCTTTTTTCGTAAATGGGCAGTCTGGGTAGATTAGAAAAAATTACTCTTTTCAGAAGAAAAAAAATTTGATATTGATTTTTTAGAGTTGTGTATACATGGAAAGCTTTGAATCATTCCATTTTGATCAATAAGTTAGAAGTTATGAGGATGTTTTGTTTGGAAGCAGTTATAGATTCTCTACTATAAAATAAACTTTGAAGTCCTTGAAAAAGAAAAAATTTAGGATGTAGATTGTTTATTACCGAACATTCCAACCATTGGGATTGGCTTTTTTAAATTTCATAATTAAATTCTTAACAATTCTTTAGTATTTTGAATCATTCTCTACTACTATCTACTTACTACTTTTTTCCTATATGTTGTGCAATTCCAAATGATCTAAAAATTTTCAAGCATGTGGCCTACTTGTCAAGGAAAATGAATCCAAAGAAGCACCACCATTTTGGACATCTTTTCATAAAAAAAGCTTTTGAAGTGTTGCTGCCCTTTTTTCCAAAGGGCCACAAAAATGATCTTAGTGAATTTGAATGCTTATATCTTGCAACCTACACAGTGGAAATTTCTGAAATTTTTACCACGTGTTCTCAAGTTAGCATACTACAAGATCCTACAATTACACGTGTCATAAAAGTTTTATTTCAACAATTTGATACTTGTACTAAAAATGACAATTTGGGAGCAGTTTTGGTGAAAACATAGTCATGGAACTTTAGGGGTTCACCTCGTAAGGACCGGTGTCCTCCCATGACCAAAGTAGTCACCAAAATTCTCTGATTATTCAAGCAATAGGTGCATTCTCTTTTCTTACAATTGACAATGAAGTCATCTATCGGACTATAGTGGTCCGCAACATCTTTTCAAAGTTAACCCCTAAGCGCTCAAACGACCATTTTTTGGTCGTTGCCCGACTTCGGGCAAAATTTTCGGGCAGAAAAAAACTTTTTTTTGAATTTTTTTTTTCCTTGAAAATATTGGGTTGTCTTTAAGTATTTATATTCAAAACTAAGATCACTACGGTCAAAAATAAATCATAAGAGAAATAGCACAATGTGTTTAGTATTTTTTAGTGTTGAAAAACTTACTATTTAAGGAAAAAATTGAAATTTTTATGACCAAATTGTATGCATTTTCTTACAATTCAATAGAAACCACTATTTTGACCAATCAAATAAAATTTCAAGTGTTAAGAATAGAAATTGTATTTTTGGTGAATTTTTGAAGTTATATCTTCAAAATTCATTTGAAGAGAATCTGAAAATAATTTTATAATTTTGACCGTACAGATATCTTCTACTTTTTGTGCTTCACATAAACTTCTTTGATACAAACTTCAAAAAAGTTATAGAATGTATATTTTATAACACATTTGTGTTATTTCCAAACCCCTTGGGCTTTTAGGGGTTAAAGAGGTTTATTGCTTTAGAGAATATTGCTTTAGAGAGGTTCTTCTATATTTGTTTGCAATTATTGTTTGTGTCATGATGAAAATTACATACTTGTGGCTTTGTTAGGAAATGAATATTGCAATTTTTCAACTAAAATAGGCACTTCTAAAATGGCACCTGACCTTAAACCACAATCTTTAAACAATGTACATTTCCAAAACCAGTTATGTACCTATGTGGAAGAAACGCTTCTAGAAACAAACTTTGACCCTCCATAACTTTTGCGTATTATATCCAAATGGCATGTTTTTTGGTGCATTGGAACCTTCTTTCACTTGCCAACAAGACAATATGAAATTTTGAACAGCCTAATGATAGCAACTAGACACAATACCAATTTGTGGCGGTTTTGGGTGTACACACCTTACGTGTCCCCTTGCTTGGTTCCCATTCTTCCTTGGACCTCTGCCTAATGCCACCTGAATTTTGCCGCTCATGGTTCATGTAGCTTACATCTTTCAGATAGAAGAGTTGGAACATGGTTGCATGCCCTACCATAAGTTAAGTTACTATCCATTGAAAAGAGAGGAACCACTTCTTGCTCAATTAATTAGCCCCCCCCTCTCCAAAAAAATTAGTAGCCGTTGATCGTTAAAAAAAATTAAAGCACCCTCCTTCCTTGCCGTTGATCCTGATGAATATTACGATACCAAATTTATACCGTATTTATACGGAATGCAGATGTGGAATATAGGTACGGAAAACGGATGCGGAATACAAATACAGAAAACGGATCCAGATTATGCCATATCGATTGTCAAAGGACTTTGATTTCAAAAATACAAGAGTAGGGGGGTGCTGGAATTTTAAAATTTTCCAATCAAATTATTTTTCAGACCCCCTCCCTAATTTATTTTGAGGTGGGGGGGTTGAAAAATAATTTGATTAGGAACGCATGCCAGACTATGAGTTCATTACCCCCAGTTCTGCTAACATTAGTTTGGCTTGCATTTGGTGAATTTGGAAGATTCAATTGTACCCAAAGATAAAATATTGAAATGGCTTGTCCGCCCCAAAGCTCTTGCTTTGGCAATCCTTTCCATCCACAGCAATTATCTCCATACCAATTCTTCTTCATATCTGTAGAAGGGATGGGTGCATTTTTTTTTGACAAGAGTTGTATTAAATTTTGAGGATAAGAGAATAACTTAGATGTAACACAATGTGGAAGAGAAGAGAAGTAATATCACTGACTTGCACCCAGATAAACCCAAATGAGTCAAGATTGAACAAATGTAGGCCCTCCAAGTGTGCTCGAAGTGTTGGTCTAATTAAGGACCTCTTTTCCATGTGGAGTTAGGGGCTGGTAAAACCGACTGATCATTGAAGGGATGAGGACTAAGATGGGTACACCTAAACCCGTCACAAAGTGGTATTGTGTCTAGTCAGTGTTGTTGAGGCTGTTCAGAATTTCATATTGTTGTGTTGGCAAGTGAAAGTAGTTTCCAATGCACCAAAGAACATGCCATTTGGATACAATATGCAAAAGTTATGGAGGATTAAAGTTTGTTTCTAAAATCGTTTCTTACAAATAGGTACATAATTGGTTTTGGACATTTACACAGTCTAAAGATGGCGGTCTAAGGTCAGGTGCCATTTTGGAGATGTCTATCTTATAGAAAAAAATAAACTCCCATTTTGTCATTGATTGATGGGCTTCACCATCCCTAGACTCCACACGGAAGCTATTTTGTCCTAAGTGCACCAACAATACCGAACACATGTCTTGAGTAAAAATTGTGGAAAAAATATCTTGTTCCTCTTTGTAGCAACAAACAATGCTTGTCACCCTAAATTAAATCTCACAAATAAGTCACTATATTGTTCCGCCCTCTTCGATGTTCTCCTCATTGTTTTTACTGTTATTTCATCGATAGATCCCAATTGTACCATGACCCAAATGAAATTCAATGTTTGAACTTACATCAAACAATTTTCAAATTTTGAATACAAAAATCATAAAGATTACACCTTTAATAATGCAAGAACATAGTATCCAATGAAACATTCAAACAACAACATAATTTAATTAAAAGCTTGTGTATTTTCCACAAAAAAATATATCTAAATTGGAACACATCTATGTTGTTTGAACAATGTTCCTCAGATCTTCAATAAATACATCTAAAGTCACCTCAATAACCATATAAAAATTTAAATTATTCTTGTTGTTAAAGTTTTGTTAGTTTTATTGGATGTTATTGACAATTAAAAGAAGATTCCAAAATGTGTTATTGAAATGTTTCTTAAATATCTATATCTAACTACAAATTTCCAAAGCAATGATTATTGGTGTACACAACATTGGCCTTAGACTTCCTTATTTTAAGTTTGTTCATTTTAAACCCAATGCAAGTTTACCAAAATTTAGATCCCTTTGAACTTATTCCACTCATATTGTCATCCTAAACAAGATCCATAGAAACTAATTGTATTAATCAATAGTGGAGACTGAAGGCACCATTATCTGTTCGGCGGACAAATGAGATTTAGGTCAAGTACCTACGGTCTGAATTTATGTTGTGATTTTGTGAAACTTTTTTTGAAGATAGAAAAATTGAACTATAACTTCATGGGAGTATAATTTTTTTCCTCATTGGTGCTCGGGAACAAAAATTATGCCCAAGTAAGCTCAAAATAGGGGAGAATAGGCAGCCATAAAAATCCCAAATTTTCAATTTTATTTCAAACATTTTTTTCTCATACATTTTATTTTTGTCTACATAAAAAACTTTGATTCACTTCATTTGTTTTCAAAACAAAAAGCAAAACTCCCATTTGTTTTCAAAACAAAAACAAAAACATAAAAACACAAAAAACAAAAGCAAAAATGAACGGAAGCAGCAGCAAAAGGTGAGCCACAGAGAAAGAAACAATAATAGAAAACCCCAAAAGCTTTGATATGGATGTGCATGACAAGTGCTGATATGCCCATGGGTTTCAAGAAAAAAGAAAAGAAAAAGGACAAGTGCAGATATCTTGTAACCACCTCAGACGGACACTGGGTCTCCATTTCAGTCAAGGCAGATAGGCACTTGGGGACTTGATTTTGAAAATATTATACCGCGCTCCCATTGGCTCCAATGTCCGACCACGGCGGGTTTCGCGAGCCTGGGTTCTCCGGTTCGGTGCYCCGTCGGATGCGGGCAGGCCTGCCGAAGCAGGAGATATTTGCCGAACCACTCTCGTGGCTGGAATTCGTCGGACCTTGCTCGTGGTGGTGCTCCTTCTTCGTCCCCCCTTCGTCGATTTCCGTCCTCTATCGTCCTCTGTCGTCCATTGTTCGTCCTTCTATTGGACGGGACGTCCGTCGTCGTTCGTCCCCTGCTGTGTACAGTACAAGCATCGCCTCCTGTCTGTTGAACTGTACATCTGTTGTGTCCCTCTTCGTGTTGTTGCTGAGCGAAGTATCCACTTCCGCCATCGCCAAGCGGTCCATGATTATTCTTCGGTGGTGAAGCTTAGAACGAAGGTAGTGCAGTGCAGTCAATTGTGTTCTTGTTCAGTTKCTCGCCATCTTTCTATAGTGATCTTATATGAATTGGCTGATCTTCAGTTGCGCGCTCACTTACGTACATGAGGATTTTGAGCTTCTTGGGAGGATTATTGTGTGCTTGCTCTTCTTTTTTGTAAATTTTTTTWTGGCAAGCGTTTTACAAATTGGATCGTTGCGTGTCCGTGAGGTCATCACTGTTTCGGTTTCCCCCGAGGTTTAAAACTTGGCGTAAGTTTGCAACTGGATTAGTTGGTTGTGCATTTGGAGTGGTAGGGTATTGGTTTTACGGATTGTAGATGTTGGTTGGAGTCACATTGTAGTTTGTTTACGGTTTCTCTTCTCGAGTGGTCGGAGTTTTTGTGTCAATTCGGGCATCGGTCGTGGTGGAAGGCGAAGACGACATTCCAGGGTGTGATTCTGTTTTTTYTTTGTGAAGTCAGTTTTCGATTGGTTGAGGCTTTATAAATTATTGGAGACCGTTAAGAAGGAGATGTGGAGGAGAAGTGWGGTTTTATTGGAGTAGGAAGAAGTCGCGGAATTTTTTTGGTGGTCGAAGTATGTGAGCTAAAGATCAGAGAGCTTTGATGTCGACGATGAATAGAGGATGCGAGTTATGTGACGGGGTAGCGACGGTGTACTGCGCAGCCGATGAGGCRCACATTTGCTGGACATGTGATGAGAAAGTGCACAGTGCGAATTTCTTAGTGGCGAGGCACACACGGGCGGTGCTGTGCGGATCTTGTGGAATTCCAACTTCATGGCGGGTGTCCGGGGTGGACTTCGCACCGCTCACAGGCTTTTGTGCCRAGTGTTCACASCAGGAGTCGCAGGGTGAATGCAACGATGGTAGCGTGCWGGACACTGGAAGCGCTCCACGTCCGGCAGAATTCTGTCACCCTGACTCCGGGTTTGAAACCGGATGCTCCTCGAGCAACGCAGAAGGTGAGGTGCTCGTGGAGGAGACTCAAGTGTTGCGAGCMTCATCACCCTGCGAAAGCACGTGCAGTGAAAATATGGGAGGCGTAACCGTAGATAGCAGGAGCGCTCAAGAGACTGTGTCCTCAGGTATCTCCGTGTCGCTGAAGGGAAAGAGATTGGATTGCTGCTCACCGGTATCTGCTCCGCAGAGAAAGCAGATTGCGACCAGAGCGTTGGAAGATGTCAACAGGGGCGTTGCTCAGAGACCGGTAACTTCTACTTCCTCTCTTTCTTTCCAGCCCTAGTACCATGATAACCAGGTCACGGGGGTGAGAGTGCATAAGGTAGGAGGATACTATTCAAGTGTCTTAACACATGGAAGATTGTGATTTTGGGGGATCACTGTAGTGCGGTAGAGAGATCACTTTGGGTATGAGAGCCAAATCTGTCGAGATTAAATTTTTATCACTATGTGTAAATTTCTTGTGCAATTTCAAAGTGGAAGGTGTTGGATCACTATGAGTGACAGTAGACAGCTTCATTTCCATTTGAAGAACGGTGACCATAAACTTTTAGCCCAGTCATGCTTTCAGCCATCTTGCTAATGAAGACGAACCAAGTGTATGAATAGAAGAGATGTTGTTTTTAAAGGGTATGGAACCAGTGTCCAATGGCTTTAGTATTCTCTACCTGAATGTCATCTATGTCTTACCATTTTGTTGTTCAGAGATGATGCCGTTCGGCTGCCAATGTACTTGTACTTAGATTCTATAATTCATTATTGCAGTGCGACATCATCAYTGCTTCACCTTCGAGTAGTCCAGGAGTTGCTCATGCCAACCAAGATCCCAGATTAGGAGCAAGGGATTGGAACACATCTCAGTTACAAGAGCTTGGCTACAGCAATAGCTCTACTCTCGTACTGCCTTCAGCCAAGSATCAGCGAATGGATGTCAGATCACCGAGGAGGCCATCCTTTGCAGGACATCACCAACCCGCAGTTCCTTCGACTGCCAGGTTAATGAGAATTTTGGCCAAGTGGCATTGGGACTTGCATCTGAGCAGCCCTGGAACAGTGCCCCTCGCTTTGCGTATGTTTCGCAAGGTGTCCCGAGCATTGGCACCAGCGGTCCTCTCAAATACAGGTGTTCGCGTCACTGTGGCAGCTTGCCTTCGGCTAGCTTCGGGATTGGATGAGGCTCAAATCACTGTCCCGAAAGCAAGCGAAGTCGCAGCCTGTGCTGGCGTGTCTGTAAGGAGACTGGCCATGACGGAGATTCATTTGCTCGCTCTGCTAGGTTGGAGAAGGTTCCCAGTGTGGGCTGGTACCCGAACTTGATTTACAACGACATTTGGGATGYCGAGGACATCATCTTGGACATGCGTGCTTGGCATCCCCATYATACGTCTGAAGCTRTAGACCATCTTGAGTCACATCCTTCTGCGCTCCTGTATCTTTCGAACCTGGTCTGTRAGCCCGACCATCCAATCAACATTTTTATGCTACTGATCATCTCGAAGCAAAAACCTGTTCAGTCGCCTGTTAGTGCTCTCGTTTACTTTTTGTCTAGAGAGGTTGCTATCCTAGGCTCCTCTATACCTTAGGGATTTTTGACTAGTGCAGGTGTACAAGCAACCTGACTGTAGCAGCCTTCCTCGTGATTGAAGGTTCATCAGCATGRGGAATGGTTTTCACAGCAAGTTTGTTAGAATTCTAGACAGGCAGAAGACGTATGGTATGTCCAATACAGGTTAGTGTACATAGATAGCTTAATCACATTCAACTGGTTCACTTTTTGGTACAGTGCGACCGCAATTCATAGTCACTTAGGTGAAATGATTACAATTTTCTTCAGCTGGTGACTGTCAGTGTTTTTTTTTGTCTAAAGTTACCTTCCCACTTGGTTTTTGGTAGAACTGGGTGTCATAAGACAAGAACTGAACTTTGAAATTGCTTGAACATGTCCTGCTAAAAAGAAGAGGTTCGGGAAATAGCAGTAAGAAATATCGATGATGTGCACTCACACCTGGTGTTGTATACGAATGATACGATGTTATTTGCGGTGTCCGTTCACAGCTTATCCTCTACTCATGCTAGTCTAGCTTGAGAGTTTCTATATGAACCCCTGTCGACAATGAGAGCACTACGACTCTGCAGTTGTCACGCAGTTTAAACAGTTACTATCGAGATTCAATGATCTGCGTCAATCTTATGACGTGAGTTGTATTCCGGTGACCTTGAAATCTAAACCCTAAATGCCGATCTCCCTTTCAAACCGTAGTTACAAAGAACAATATCACGCGATACTCATCCACCATTGTTTTTCAGTTTGACTGAGGACATCTAATTGCGTATGTTCGACAACAKCAATTTCTCCGAGCGCCAATTTGAGCATTCTTTTCCCACCGTTTTCCAGTTACAACTGAGGTTGACGATGAAGTTGAAGTGCACAGGAAGTTCAAAAAAAAAACGGTGCAAAACTAGATAGCAGCACAAAGTCCAGAAAACTCTGTACGCCCTAAATGCCCGAGGCACCAAAATGTGGTGTCGACAAAACTTTGAAGATGAAGAAAACCTAACTAAATTGCTATTTTTAGTAGTTTATATTTTTGGTAGATGCCTATTAAGGTCTAGCTTTAGCATCAAAAATCCAACCAAAAATCCAATCTGGAAAATAAATGACTATGATTTTTCTACTCAAGATTTGTGCAAGGGTACCGTGTGTAATCTTGACTTTTCCTGGTGTTGAGGGCTCCTGGAAATGAGCCTCAAATGCCCTATATCTTGGAGACAAAATTGCATAAGAAATTCATTTAAGAAAAATGTAGAGTAGATTTTGAGAAGCTATAAATTGATTGGGGTTGTACATGCTAGGCCCTATAACCTCATATATTTTGATTGACGATAGTTTTGGATTCACCATGCGAAAAGTGGGTTGGAATTTTTTTGTAGTTTTGACACCCTCTTGGTTAAACATTATAATCTTTCAACTCATAAGGGATATTGTTGTGTTTTCATTTCCAATGTAATCTCTAACATGTCTACTTTAAATTTGTATGATTACAATCCAAAAAAATTGATACAATTGATCAAAATGTTGTGTTTTTGTTCAACTTGGAGCAAATTTCTAGAAGCTAAAAACAGGTCTTGGGCATTCAGGGGTTAAGGTGACAAGTCCAGGAATCGCCCACCTAAGAGCTAAAACTGAATTTTGGAGAGGTGAAGCTTCTTGAAATGATTTTCAGCAAATTTTCCTTGAAAGATGAGTGGAATTGGCATCTAACCCAAGTGGTTTTGTATTTTTTGGAGCTTTGTGGAGTTAGTTATAAAAATTTGAAGTTGAAATGACATAAGGTTCTAAAATCACCCACCTCCTAAATGCACAATGTTTAAAAATGGATTCATGAAGGCTAAGAAGAAGCAACTTGTACAGATAGTGCACAATTGAAGATGTGGGTGGCTTAAAGTCCTTTAAAAAGGTCCATTCGTGATAGTAGAAGGCTTTTCGGAGCTCAACAAAGGCTCTTCGGATTCCAAGGAGCCTCTCTTTGCTAGTGCTAACTACCAAGAGAAGCCTCCTCTTCTGAGGAGCCTATTTTGGGGGCCAAAAAAAGTTGTTTCGGAGGTATAGAAAGGTTTAAAGTCCTTTAAGACTTCAAGTCTGTTTGCGCTAGAAGAAGGCTTTTCGGAGCTCAACAAAGGCTCCTCGGATTCCGAGGAGCTTTGAACTAAATTATTTTATTTATCTTAAAAAATATTTTTGAAATATTAGAAAATTTAATTTAATTTAATTTAATTTAAATTTAAAGATTATCTAAATGAATAGAGGAAAGGTGTTTCAAGCAACAAGAAATTTCTCCTCGAATCCGAGGAGTCATTTGTTGATTGAAAAAAAATGAAATTTTTTTATGGGTTTAAACAAATTTTGACCAAAAAATTAATTAACTTAAAAAATATATATTTCTTTTACGAAAAAAATTTTTTGCCTTTTTTTACCTTTTAAATTACATTCCAAATAACCCCCAAATTTGTAGAAAGAAATGTCTCCTTAGATCCAATGAGTTGTTTGCTACATTATTTTTTTTTCTGTTGATTGAGTATTTGAAATTATTTTCCAATTATTTCAAAAAAATGAATAGATGACATGGATGAAATTCATTTGTACATCAATTCAATTGTACTACCTTTCATGTTGTGAGAGAGGTTAGGCTATTATTCTTGGCCCTACCTACAACATTTGAGTGCTAAATAACTACCTTAAATTAAACATGTTTTAGCAATAAATTGATTTTTTGAAATTTTTAATTTTAGTAATTTTTGTTTTGGTAATTTTGACATTACTATTTTCGGATCTGACACCACTATTTATGACTCTGACATGTCTATTTTTAGTAAAAAAGATCTTAATGAGCGTTCAAGTCTAAATGCTTGCCGCTCAATGCTCGTCGCTCGTCGCTCCCCGCTCACATTCTAGCGTCGTTGCACAATCCTTTACACTATAATTATGGTGCCATTTACCACTATATATGAATGAACTTATTTATATTTATAATATAGAATTGAAGTCACGTGTTTTCTATAAATCATAAAAATTTCACATTTTTTTAGGAAAAGTTGAATTCACTAAGTGGAATGAATTTATATACAAAATAAGCTTGAAAAATATGGTGTATGTCATTGTGTAGAACATTGAGATGTAAACTAGAATTATTATGTTTTTCTAAAATTAAAAATATTCAAATTATGGTTATGAATTTGATGAAAATTCTTTTCATTTGTTAACCCCTAAAGGACCAAATTGTATTTTTTGGCAACATAGCAATTTTGGGTAGCTCACTACAAATGGATTTTTCATTATTTTTGTTTGAAATTTGTACACAACATGTGTCCAAGGAGTAGCTTTAAGGCCCAACAGTTTTCATAACATTTGACTACACTATTAAAAAGTTATTGCATGATATGTGATTTTCTTTGAACTTTGGGCAGTTCGGGCAGCCCCAAAAACTTCTTTAAAAATCACTTTTTGAAAAACAAAAAATTTGAAATTGGTTTTTTACAATTATATGTAAGTGGTAAGCTTTGAACCATTCCATTCGGATTAGTGAGCTAAAAGTTATGAGGAATTTTAGTTTGTGGGTAAGTATGGAGTCTCTAAAAGCCATACCTACCCACAAACTAAAGCTCCTCGTAACTTTTAGCTCACTAATCCAAATGGAATGGTTCAAAGCTTACCGCTTACATATAATTGTAAAAAGCCAATTTCAAATTTTTAGTTTTTCAAAAAGTGATTTTTTAAGAAGTTTTTGGGGCTGCCCGGGCTGCCCAAAGTTCAAAGAAATCACATATCATGCAATAACTTTTTAATAGTGTAGTCAAATGTTATGAAAACTGTTGGGCCTTAAAGCTACTCCTTGGACACATGCTGTGTAAAAATTTCAAACAAAAATAATGAAAACTCCATTCGTAGTGAGCTGCCCAAAATTGCTATGTTGCCAAAAAACGCAGTTTGGTCCTTTAGGGAATAGTAGTGAATTCAAATTTAAAGAAGAGCAATTTTATGGTCCAAATTTACATTGAGATCAAAGAATAATAAGCGGCTAAAATACACTTTCAAAGGAAATCCGTAGAAAGACAAAACATACTTCAATGAAGGAATATCCAAAATAAGTCTTTAAAACAGGATTCAAGYAACTCTTTATACATATTGAACAAGCATTGATTTTTCCTGTCCTACAAGCCTATGAGGAGTCATTCAAAGGGTGTAAAGTAGCATCTCCAATGTTTGGGTGTGCAACTTTTGTATTATATGCAAGGGTCATTGGAATCAAATCGGCTTAGAGAACAATATTTGTAAAAACTACATCAAATTAAAAGACCAAAAAGTTAAACCAAGACCAAATTAAAAAAAAATGTAAAATTATTGAATTGCATATATATTAGGAAAACTCCCACAATATACATGAATAAGTGAAAACACCTATGCATAGTTTTTGAAAATATATACAAGAAGTTCTCTCCAATTATATTAAAATTCAATTGCATTGTATTATTTTTAATTAAAATAAATATATAAATATATTTTTAATCAAAATCCCCCCAAATAAGGTAGCTTGTCTTATGATACATGTTTAAGAAAACTCATATAATTAGTTTTTTAATGCTATTATTGTTCTCAAAGAATATTCATTTCATGTGTATAAATACATTTTTAGCTTCCTTGTTAAAAGGGCTTCAAGAATTTTCTATATTATAACCAATTATATCTTTTAAGATTGGACTACATTGCATAATAAGTGATTATAATCAAGGCTATATAATAAAAGAGTTGTGAACCTGGGCTCTAGTGTTTTAATGTTTAAACATTTTCTTTTATAAAAAAAAAATTGATAGTGGTATAACAAGGAAATTTCCAACACCAACCTTTGCAAATGTGTTAAAGTAACTTTCAATTTTTTGGATGAAATTTATTTTGATAACTTTTGTACGTTGATTGAAGTTATATAATGAAAATTGATTTTAGTATTACAATAGATTAGAACTTGGTACAACGCAATGACACCAAAATGGTTTCATTGAGCTACAAGTTTCATTGAAGAAATGATCTCCCAAGCGATTTGCTCTTTGCTTCATTTGTTCCGAATTGGAGGCTTGCAGAGGAGCAAGGCGAGAGTCTGAATTTGTGAGCCGCATAGCAATTCCTGCGTAGTGTGATGTAAAGATCGCCCAGCGGGGCACAAGGAGCCGATTGATCGAGCTATGGAGCTCAAGTCGAATGTGCGCAACCTGCAAGTGAAGCTGAAGCGCTTCGCACCGGACACTCTCGCGGAAACGGACATGGAAGTGCAAGCGAGCGAGATCACTCTGGAGCTCAATCAAGGCAACGTTAGTACGAATGATGTTCTTGTGAAGAATCTGTACCTCTCGTGTGATCCTTACATGCGACATCGATTGACGGGACTGAACTATTCGCACCACCCTCCTTTCCAAATCGGACAGGTAGTCTTAACGTCTTTTCTGGTGGCTGTGTTCTCGCAATTGAGCTCGGGATTCGTCTGTTGGTGGTGTGTGTGTAGCCGTGTGAATTTGGTCGGGTTTGAGGGTTTGAGGGTTTGAGGTAAGCGTTGCGGTGCAATCCGCGAACCCTAATTTTCGAGGAATTTGCTACCTATAGCGAGCTCGGAATGTATGATCCGTGGCCTTAGATCTTGCAATTGATGGAACGAGCTCGGGATCCAGCATCTTTTGGTCATGTCTGTAGCCGTGTGAATGTCGTAAGTTTTGGAAGGGTTTGAGGTGAGCAAGGTGGTTGCATCTTCGAACCCTAATTCCCCCTTTCTTCCATCATTTCTTGGGAAGTTCCAAGGATGAATGGCTACATTTGAGCTGGTTTCGGAGGCTCTTTTGGCTTACTAAAAACTTTGTTTTATGACAAAAGTTACTGCATTGTGCTTTTGAATGGAAGTTATTTAGGTGTGCAGTATATAAGTGCGATTATGCGTATGCCCTTGGCCACCAACCTTACTGTCGATGACAAACAACCAATGACTCCAATTCCGTCTCCCTCTAGTTATCATGGAGCATGTTTGGCGACTGTGTTGCCATGGCAAGACTGTATGTTTGGGGACTTCTGAATGTTATGTCAAGCAAATGAAAACTTCAAAAAAGTCATTAGCCAGAGAAAAGTACACTAGTGATGTCATGCATGGCACAAACGGAGCCAATTATGCTTCGAATCGCCCCTCTTTCATAGCCAAACATTATTGAGCTTTCTTCCAATTGATGGAACCACCTCTAGAAGAATCATCTGTTGGTGACGATTGTTCTGCACTTGTGGGCGTGACAGGTTTTGGAAGGGCTTGGGGTGAGCCAAGTGGTGGAATCCGCCAACCCTCAATTCAAACCAGGGGACTATGTGTCTTCATGGACGAAGTGGGAAGAGTACAGCGTGATTCCCGAGGGGAAGGGGTTGAAGCTCATCGACCCTTCTGTGGCGCCTCTCTCGTACTATTTGGGCGCCCTGGGGATGCCGGGGTTCACAGCGTATGTGGGGTTATACGAAATCTTGAAGCCGAAGAAGGGCGAGACCATCTTTGTCTCTGCAGCTTCGGGCGCCGTGGGACAGATGGTGGGCCAACTCGCAAGGGAAGCCGGCCTTTATGTCGTTG
Organism: Pleurozium schreberi; assembly: GCA_006891605.1. Taxonomy (NCBI): domain Eukaryota; kingdom Viridiplantae; phylum Streptophyta; class Bryopsida; order Hypnales; family Hylocomiaceae; genus Pleurozium; species Pleurozium schreberi. Next base: position 85,961 of record VACF01001714.1, read on the forward strand.
GCAGTGCAGGTTCGCAGGACAAGGTGTGCTTCAAACAATTTTGTTTGTTACGCTGTTTTTGGATTATTAGGGTTTGCTCCATGTATCCTTCGTTTGTTTTCTCTACCCTGAGTATGACATTCTTGGCTAGTACTGGCATGGCACCTTTTGAGAGAAACACCAACTAGAAGTTATTAGAGCAGCGTTGTGTCAATTTGAGTGAGGAATGCAAATTTAAAGCTTTGACATGTGAAGACAATGGCTCATTGGCTTGAGAAGCTCTCACTTGCTCAAATTAAGCTCGATCATGCTCTCGCTTGTTCGAATTAAGCTCAATTTTGCAGAGCAAGGTGTCTAGGTATTCCTTTTCAAATATCAAGGATTCTCTTTTGAAGGGTGCTCTTCAAGAAGGTTTGCAGCAATGGTCTGAAACTGTAGAAAATTTTGGTGCCCAACAAMGACAAGACATGTGTTAGAAGAAATAGTAGTGTGGTTGGGTTCATGATTTCARTGAATGAATTTTTTATGTCTAAGTAGAGTTATGACGTGGTTGTCAGGATATTGGCATCCTAAGTTGATCAAATCTGCATTTTGCATTTTCAATCAGTGGGGATTGTATGCGAAAGAGACACATAAAACATCATATATTTCTATCGAGGGTAGGCACTTGCGATTAGCCGCTTGTCGATAAATGAAACGCGATTCATAGGTCTCTTCTTTGACAAATAACGTATGAAAATGCACCAGATTGATTTGCTGAAGAACAAGCTTGGATATGATGCGGCRTTCAACTATAAAGTGGAGAAGGACCATGTTGCTGCTCTCAAAAAGTGAGATTTTCCTCACACCCTGAGTTGTAGCATTACTCCAAGTGCTGTTTCCCTTGGACATGTTTGATAAGTACAAGAATCTCTCAGGTTTCCTAMCATTCTTTAGCAGGTTGTAAWTATCCCTTGCTTGAACCCTTTCCACGCCCAAATATTTTTGAATTCTGCATGCTTTTGCTTCTGTTGTGGTACAAGTATATAGTGGAGCACCTCMWTTTCATCRAAGTAGTCATAAAGACAGGTTRTTTTTTCTACATYCAAGCATTACTTTGGACAAAYGAGAAGTTATTGGTCAAAACATCAGTATGAAGCACTCTGTTCATCAACGAATATATGAACTKCAGGGAGCTGAGGWGTTAAAGTAATGGAGTTAAAAGTATTGGAGTGACAAATAGGCTAAACTTCTTGGGAGACAGCTTGACAGGTGTTTCTTTTTCACATATATTACTACTTGAAGCTCTCAAAAGGGACTTGAATTTGATTGGAAATGAAATTGTTATTTGTTTTTTGTTATTTATTTGGAGTGCTGTTTGCAGGTACTGCCCTCGTGGTATTGACATGTATTTTGAGAATGTGGGAGGCAAGACACTGGACGCAGTCATYGACAACATGAATCCGTTTGGGCGCATCGCAGTGTGCGGACTGATCGCCCAGTGGGAGGAGGGGAACTTCCGGAAGGCTGAAGGTCTCTTCAACCTTTACCAAATCATCAACAAACGGATCACCATGCAAGGGTTTCTGCAGTCGGATTACCAGCACTTGCAGCCCCAGTTCAGGAGCCTCATGGCCGGATACTTGAAGGAGGAGAAGCTGGTGTACTTGGAAGATTTTGCTCAAGGGCTGGAGAAGGCTCCYRATGCTTTCTGTCGGATGATGACCGGGTCGAAAATTGGGAAGCAAATCATAAAAGTGTAAGGTAAGACTGTAAAAAACCGTTCACTTATCCCTTGGTTTATGTGCATTGGTAGAACCAAAATTAGAGTATAGTTTTTACTTGTACATAAATGGAAATCATAAATTTTCAAGAAGTGTTTCATATTTTGGAGATTTTTTGTATTTTTTTTGGTGTAAGTTGAAGACATTCTACAATGATTGTTTCAGGTCATATTAATGTTACTACTTCAAACAACCTCTTGACGATAGAATTGGGGAGGATGGTTTTAGGTCATAATGTTAATACTTCAAACAACCTCTAAATGATAGAATTGGGGAGGGGCAAATGGTTTTGGATACTTCAACTATAAGTTTGTCAAATGGTTAAAGGTAACCACACCTAGTCATGAGTTTTGATACTGATGTGTTGTACATTCTCAAAGTCAATATGTTCACATTGTGTGCAATTTTTGGAGTGTTGCATTTTCTTTGGTAACCAAATATTATTTCTATTATAAAGATATATCTAATATAACACATCTAGGTTTTACCCAAAGCTTCAAGCAACAAAGGTAATGGTTAATCATTAAAAGTTATGTGGGGAACCATACATATGCTTTTGTATTTGACTCCTAGAATACAAGTGATGTACTAAAATATGGCAAGACACACACCATTGGATAGATATTTCATCAATTAACATCCCTCATATGAATGTCATTTCAACATCTGATCCTTATGCTCAAATATAGCACTTTACACATAGAATAGAAGGCCACTTTGGAGCTTCTCAGACTTTACGAGGTGCAATAATGATCCAAATTGAGGGTATCATGTGCCATTAGATCTAGCTCAAGATGAATACCAAATTTTTGTCATATACCTCAAAGTTTTGAAGACCCGCAAATGAAGACCCCAAATCCTAGCCAGAGGTGCTCTTGAAAAAACAGCAAGTAGAGTTTGTGATAAGGCCAGAAAGGAAACTCAACCATGACAACTGTCCTCCAGGGACTGTGCAATCTGTTCTTCTTAATCAATAATCTTTGGTTTTTATAAATACACTACTGTAGCCTTCTACTCTTCAAACATGACATTGCTTCAATGTCACCCTCCCTACCGTAAAGACCGTCCGGTCATCTATATACTACTCCTGTCCCCCAAACCAATTGTCAACACAAACCTCTTTAATCTGACCACCTAGGATTTTTAATAAGATATACTTTGAAAGTGCGATAAGTTTGCTACAGTCAACACCGTGGCGAGAGTGCAGGATATTCTAAAATCCCATTTTAGAGAAGATTGCAGTATAGGAGCATGAGTGTACATTTGTAAGAGCAATTTCCCAATACGGAAAGAAACGCCCATAATTTCTGAAAAAGTATAGACAACTAGACAATCGGAATTGAGCACAATTTTCACACACTCAAGGCAATACTCTCGGAAAATCTTGACAAATGCACTCATTGCAATCAACGGAGAAAACACATCAAAACAAGAGAGTAAGAAGAGAGGAGAATCTCACCAGCTGCATACAGATACAGATTGGGAGGATCACCACGATCCACAATCAACTCCTTGAACTCCGCCGGAAAATTGGTATTGTCCTCCTCCTGCTCCACCTCATCAACCACAACTTCCGCCGCTCTCGCTTCTGTCTCACCTTCACCAGAAGCAGAAGCAGCAGCAGCGACAGCGACAGCAACTGCTCGACCACCAAACCCTAAATTGCAAATTCCGTCTCTCCCACCAAATCCACGGCGCAATCTCTCACTTCCAAACTGCATACTCGAAAGTGGACCTAAACTCGCGTCGAAACGACTTCTGCATTGCTTTGATTGTGCGGCTTTCACGGAATCCAAGGACTTTGAGCTCAAAGTCCATGGCCCTGGCTGCTTGAGCTGAAGCAGGTGGCCAGTTATGGCCATTTTGTTGGAGTTGCAAGGAGGTTTTTTTCGGATTAAGAGGAGAATTGCAGCATAATGGGAATGAAGCGATAGATTTGAGGGAATGCAAAGAGATGTGTCGGCTGGACTCGGAGACCTGTGAGGTTCCTTGCAGCAATGCGAGCAATGCGATTCTCAGGGTTTTAGGCTGCGGGGACGCATTGGTGCGAGAGATGATGCAGGGGTTTATCCATTATGATACCCGGGGGTTGCAGGGTGTCACTCCCAAGTATATGCAGTCGTTGCTCATCTCTGTGTAAAGGTAGAAACACTTAAAAGCAACACTTTTTCTAGTCCCACTGTCTCAAAGGTTAAATGTCCAAAAAATTTGTTCAGATTATATGTCTCTTATTACTCGTAAAATTTCAGATTTTTTTTCAAAAAACTTGAAATCACCACAAATTTTTCAATAAAATCAGATTCTTGTACAATGAACACCTTAAACTTTGTAGATGTGTCTATTTCTAAATTTGATAGTAGCATTCATACGTCAAATAGTAAGAATCGAGACAATTGTGTTGAGTCTGAGCTTGACTCTTTTGAGTCGCTGTTTTGATTTGATTTATGATGTAGTGCAGGGGTTTTATTTGCATTTCAAGTTTTTATTAATGTCTATGAGTGTGAATATATATCATTTTATTCTTTCATCAATTTATGGCCCATTAGTAATGAATGATGTACTAAAACTATTTTGTTTCTATCCTAACCTAGACCATGAACACCTCAGTACTAAATTTATAGTCATATAACAGAGACCAAGAAAAATACCAAAAATTTGTAGGCTCATAACCTCACAACTCAAGTCCACAAGCCCACATACTAGCTAGCATCCTTGGTTTGGTCCAAATGTATTCACATCAAAGCATTTTTTGCATTTGACCATATATATCACAAGAGATGCCAGCCTTTCTGACTTTGTATATCTTACTGTTCTAGATATGGTATCCTTATACTATATGAAACACAATTTGGACTCTTGGTGGTATCCTATAATAGAGAAGCATGGTCTATACACAACTCCTTCCAATTACAATGAGGGCGTCATATTCAGAATGCTAAATTATAGTAAAAAAATGCAAGACTATTGGATTAATTTGAAGACAATAAGAGATAAGATATTCAAATCTATAGAGGAAGGCAAGAGTACACAAGTGCTTATATCTCCCGAATTTGAGTGCGTAATAGATATATTAGTGCAACGTATAATGGCAAGTTTAAATACAATAATGACATGAGGTATAAAAACAGGGAAGTCCAGCTCGTTAGTGCGCTTATAGCAACATGTCAAAAAAATTACAATGATAGTGGAGGTAGAATATTTCCTATTGCAATGTATGCAATTAATGTCAAGGGTGACGAGGTCTCATTCCTATCGACACAATTCACTAGCAAGTACATATTGTCTCTCTTTGGAAGTCTTTGCAAAGAAGAACTTAAGGTATTCATATACCTTGAATTAGTAATATTTAAGTTATTAGTATTGCCATTGATTTGGAAATAGATGACAATTATTAAGTTGTCAATGATGGAAGATTCATAAAATGAATCCACTTTTTGATGAATCTTTGTTGAGTAATACATTAAATTACGTTATAATTTTGAATTCAAGTCAATTGGCCTATTTGGAGATTTTATATGGATTTCAAATTGTCAAAGAACGATAATAAATGAATCACCACAAAGATTACTTGCTTTGGTTGTTAGATTGATGATATTGCTTTTGGGGGATTCATGTTATTGATTTTCTAACGTTTTTGATATTGTGTGGAGTCTTAATCTCTGAGCGCCCCAACTCCTCAAATATGGCCCCTCCAAATTGAAAGATCTCATTGTTTGACTATTATAATCTTTTCAATGGTATGGTCAAAGGACGTGTCATTTTCACTCTAGCTCTAGATTTGTCTCCATTACCAATCACTACGGCCAATTTGTGTGGATCTCTTTTTAGATGATCGTTTGGTGGGAATGAATTGAAAAGGTCTCGATTTTAGTAAACATGAGTTTGGCGGTCAGGGGTTAAAACAATGACAACAGTGACAAACATTCAAAGAACAATCAACTTAAAACAATGACAAGTCTTCATACTTGGTTTGAATGTCATGATTGTTTGATGCTCATGCAATGTTGCATGTTCCTTTCTATACTAAGTTGATTAAAATACATGGCTTAGAACTTAGAAATATCCAAAACTAGGGTTGAATTGCACTTTCTTATTTATTATCATGTGAAATTGTATTATGGAACTAGCACCTCAGCTCATATATCAAAAAAATTAAGTATAAATGTAAGACATTGGTCTTATAGTGTATATTGTGTATGCATATGAAAAAATCGGACATATAAGTTTTAGATGTAAACTAGCCCAACTATAAAAAACATTTGAAGAATTTATAAAAACTGATAGGGTATTAGAAATATGCCATTAATAGTTTTTTATGTAAAAATAGGGTCAACTCAAATACAACAATCAAGGTAAATAGCCCTACATCAAATAACCTCTTAATTTAGGTGTATACCTTAAATTAGAAGGAGTGATCTCCCCGAGTTTCTATCTTATGAGAAAACTTTAGAAAGTTTCACTAAAAATTGAGGTCATAAGAACCTACCCGAAATCCATTTTGACCCTTGAGGGAACAATGGTCCTTTAGGAATTAAGGTATCTCAGCCTATGTTCAAATTTAGAATTGAAGTAAACAAATTTGTATAAGGTAACTGTGTTCTTGGGATGCAAAGAACCTCAAAAGAACAAGAAATTTCATCTTCTCCATTGATACATTCATATTCTCTAATATCAAGCAATTTCAAATATTGTTCTTAGACATTATAAAATACTGTTAATTTATATGATCCAAAGTTCAAGGTATAAAAAGTTCCATTTGATTGATCACGTAATGATAATTTGAATTCACATATATCTAACTTTCATATCACTAGAAACAATGAAGAATATTGAATGTATAAGTTATAGGATAGATAAATGGAACAAATAAAATGTCCACATGACCTATTTAAAATTGTTGAAGAAAAATTAACCCCTAATTGTGTTTTAATTATTTAGGGTTTAGGATGATTCTTGATAATGGCAAAGATTTATAATATATTGTTTACAATTCAAGCAAAGAATGATGACTTAACTTGCCTAGTTCTTGTTGTAGACTACATAGCTATGCCTAGAAAGCACCAAAAAACAAGTTTATTGGAGTCGAAAAAATGTTTAGATGCCCTAATATTGATTAATCAAGTTATAAATTGTGATCATAAAGAAAATGATGAAGCATCGACTCCGAGTTTGTTAGACCAATTTGTAGATTTTGATGTAATGTTTAGGACTTGGGTACACGAACAAAGATTAGAGTTCTTCTTTTACAAACCCTAGAGTTTTTTGGAGTTAGTGTATTCCTCATCTCATGTGTGGTTGCAACTTTTGTGGCACCAAATCCAAGCACACGCCAGRGGTTTGCATGTTCTTCTTCAATCTCTTTATGACCTTTCTGTTTGACTTGATCCTTGTATCCATCATTAAAAAGGTTGTTTGCMAACCATGCCCTATCTACAACGGCAACCACCTTATACCCATGCAAGTGGACCATTGGTCATTTCCTAGAGGCCATTCTACAAGAGCCTTGTTGTTGGTTACTATGTTTGCTCTCTCATTCCACTTTGGAGAGACCAATCACATAATATATGGTTATCCTATCTTTAGCAAAAACTTAAAAACCATGTTGTCATTGTGAAAGGGTTTGAATGTATAATTGAGTAGCACTATAATGGGATGGGCRTTTGCTATCACAACATACCACATAATTCTTGGGCAATACTTTTTGTGATGTAGTTGCAATTTCACTCTTACGTATCATTGAAGCTTTATTTTTTGACTCTTTTTTGACCATTCCCACTGCCACTTCTAAGATGATTTTCTTGTGCATCAATCAATATGTTTTTTACATGTATAGAGATCTCAACTTGGAGATTTTTTATTGGAAGGGACTTCAAACTTTTTAAGCTAACAAAATTCTTTTCTTACCAAATAACAAACCCATAACATATTGGATTAAATGTGGAAATAAATTGCAATGAGTACGTGTTAATATATGGCAAGGCCCTTCCAAGTATAGATAATTTTTCATCAAAGAAATTATGAAGGCATGTATTTGGGATTACATGCTTAATTTGTGCATTGTAAAAGACATTAGTGTACATAACTTCACATTGAATATTATGTCCAAATTTTCCAAAGATTAATCTACTAAGATTTCTCTTTAACATCGTTGTTGTTGAATGATGTGTAAGTAGAATCTAGTCTAGTAGTTGAATTGGTGCTTCAACTCTGTGACCAATATGTTAAAGGAATCCGTATTTGTTGACAGGCCAATTAAATGGCGAAGAAATAGCTAAAACTGAATGGAGAAGTACAATGAAACCTCTTTACATGTATTTTTCAATCAAATCGATTATGCAAAAGCACAAGCACCTAGAGCGAGCTCGTTCTCACTAAAATGCGTTGAGGCGTAGCAATTGGACATAATTATTGACATAAAAACACAAGTTGTTTTATTGGACGTCCACTAAAATGCGTCACAAAAAATGATGAAAACATCACATAAAACATGGGTTTCTTATAGTGTAGATATGATCTCCAAATAACAAGGGATAAAGGTCAACCAATGAGACGGGGGGGTAAGCTTCATCGTCAAGAAGAAAACAGTCCAGATCACCAGCTAAGGCCTCTTAAGTTGTACCACTTTTTTTTCTTGAGATTTTATCATTGGCCTATTCAAAGTGAAAGCATGTCTTCCATAATTCTATGTAATCAATTGTCAAATTTGTATGGAGTTTTATTTGATCATTTATGAAGCCCTGTAATGGAATGTGATCAACTAGAGATATTAAACATTGAGTTACAATGCCACCAACAAGTTGAGCATAGATGACAATTACCTACTTAGGGTTTGTGACATGAAGGTGCCAATTTCAAGGRCAAAACATTTTTCTATTATGTTCATATTTTGAAGATGATTTTATGAAAACTTGTATTTATGATAAGAATGACAATAGGCTATTGTAGCTAAAAGGTGGGTTAAAAGTTCAAATTATAATWGAAATGCATCAATAAAGGCAATTAAACTCAATATGAYACATTAACATTTGGTAGAAACAAYACCAACATTTCATTTGATTCYAATATCTTAATAMARGCATCCYACTAAATTGAATTGMTATGAAGATCTTTGCCAAATTGTCATTTTGAAAGTATTTTTTTATTTGTGCCTTGATTGCAATGAAYTTAATTGAATGGCACAATTTTTAAAGATCCACTATAAATTTTGTGAACTTTTAGTGACTCTCTTCYCAACTTTGTAAGTTCACTAACTATCACAAATTCAATAGTTGTTGTATTGAAGTGAATTGTAATTGATTAATCAAGACATAATTCAATCAAAAGACAAACAAATATACAATTACGCACAAGTAGACACGGCTTTGTGTAATTAGATGATTGAAAGTGTTTTGAGGTGGGCAATCTAGAAACTCAAAAATAAAATAAAATAAGGTGCAAGTATGTGCTATGTCAAGAAATTGGCAAAGCAAAGTGGCTCATGTTTAAGCTTCTAAAAGGTGTCAAAGATCCACAACTTTTACTTCCAAAACAAGATTTCACATTGCAAGAACTTAAATGATTGATAGCATGGATTTTGAACCCATCTTTTAAGTATGATCTACTACATGCCTCCAAATTCTTGATTCATTTATAGATTTATCTCCATCTTTGTCATACCAAGGCCAAACTAGCCATTGACACTTGGTTTAGAACAAATAATGAAAAAATAAAATGAATTTTGTAGAATGGGGGTGATACAATATATATGGTCTATAATTACTTGTAGTCTTTACCATTCAAAGAAAACACTATAGAGACTTTGTTTTGTAAATACTAGAAAGTATTAGTTTGAAAAAGATGAAAAATCTCTTTATACAAATTCAAAATAGCTACTCTCAAATAAAAACAAGTAAAACCCACTACTTGTTTTTTTATAATTCTACTAGCGGTTGGCACTTGTTATGCTATGCATTCATCATTAGAATTTTATAGGAATTTCTATGTATTAGATAGAATGTAGAACAAAAATCTCAATAAATCTTCAAATAAAAATGACTAAAATCTTTGTATAATTTATTTTATAAGCAAGCATATATTGAAATGTACAATAGAAATTTATTGAATGATGAATGAAACTGCGGGTGCCGATTTCCACTGTTTTAAGGCTGGAATTGAGCCCAAGTGGGAGGACCCGAAGTGTGCTCATGGTGGGAAATGGACTGCTCAACCTCCCCGAAGTGGCGGCAAGGCAGCCCTTGATACGTACTGGCTTCATACTGTACGGTTCGCCTTCCCTTGATTGCGGTTTATGTAACGGAATTTTCCAMTGGTTTGAGGAGTTCCTCTGACGTTGGCGCTGAGATTTCTGTTTTCAATCTCATTTTTATCAGATTTCTGTAGACATGAAATAAGTCTTGCATGCAAAATCTAACTATACTGTTCGTTTGTTGGGTGCAGTTGCTGGCCATGATCGGAGAGCAATTTGACGAAGGTGATGAAATTTGTGGAGCAGTTGTGAGTGTCAGGAGGTCTCAAGATAAGATTGCTATATGGACTAAGACTGCCTCCAATGAAGCAGCTCAGGTGGGGAATCGTGATCTAATCTACAGTAGATTGCTACATTGCAGAATCTTTRCAGCGGTGTAATCTGGTGGGAAATCTTGATCTGGTGTATTAGCATCTGCTGGAGGTTTCCTAGTGACGGCAATCTTGRTGTATCAGCTTGTAATTGAACTACCGTATACTGATTACGATTCAGTGATTGGACGGGTTCTCATCTGCTTTTCGTTTGAGATAGTCATCGATTTTCTCATTTGAACAGTAGTCTGCCGCTTGCTCTCTGTACAAGACTACTGTTACTTGTGTCCACTCTGTATCAACGCCGTGAATTCCTTTTGGTGGTGACCTGGAGCTTAGCATCTTAATTCTCAAMTTCAGAGACAGTGGCAGCTAATACAATGACAATGGATGTGTGCAGATTAGCGTTGGGAAGCAATGGAAAGATGTTTTGGACTATAACGAGAAGCTTGGATACCTTGTACACGTGAGTCCTCTAATCTATGCAAGTTCAYTAAGTATTCTCCTAGTCAACTGTCCTGTGGCGCAGCCAAGCAGCTGATTCTTGTAGGATCTCATCATTAGCAGTAGAAGTAAGCGAATATTTACATCTACATGTGCTCGTACCTGTGCGCTRCCTATGGTATTTCTCTACGCCTTACAGTAAACTATTTTAGTAATTTACCACACGATTCAACTACACGTCTTGATATCGTTTGACGACCAATTAAAGTTTTGTTTTTCACACTTCTCTTTTTGTAATATCGCTACGTATCAGTGGACGCAGCTGTTCTGAAGGTCCGCGTGTTGCATTCGTCATATTTTTTCTTACCATACTCTCTGGTTTTACAGGATGACGCAAAGAGACAAGACAAGAGTGCCAAGAACAGATACACTGTTTAGAGTTTAGGGCTTAATTGTATCACCTGTGTTAGGATTACCAGCTWATTTATGGTTGGGTCACTTTTGAGGGCATCGATATATTTTCAGCAGCTTTGGTGGCTATCGGGTTTGTAGATCGTAGAGAATGGCAGAGTTGCAAGTTACGAAGACAGCCTGTTGGCGATTCTGTTGTTTCTGTACCTGAAGATTGTAAAACTATCTTCGGTGTTATGAGGTTGTAGAGTAGAGTGAGACGTCATAGTCATAGTGTCATGGAGAGTTTTCCTAGTGCTTATTTGTTCGTTACAATTATCAATTGGGTTGATTTCCTGAGCAGCATCCTTGTTCTGGATCCTTAACGCCAGCGAGAACGGTTTTTCCCCCCTCTCCTGCGATTAGGAGTTCGAATGCAGTTCTTGCAACATTCGGAACTATTTTCCTGATTCGTCCCGAAGCATTGTTCCGTCTTTGTCGTGTTCATTGTGAAATGTGTTCACAACTTCCAAGGGAGCTCTAAGATGAGTTCTTCACATGCTGGAATGTGGTGTACTGTACATTTAACAAATTCACAAGTGTTTATCATTTTTGGAGTCTATGACTAACCCTTGAAGGACGGACCGGTGGCCGTGGAAATCATGCATCTAAATCAGAATCACAATTTTAGCACTTCCAGATCAATCATCACTTCCCCTTGCAACCCATGTGGCAGATCTTCACAACAGGGTAATAGCAAATTATTTGTAGACAATATTTCGAAATATTGAAACAGTCAGCAATGAAGATTTGAAGTCCTTGATAGCGGTGATTCACATTGTTGTAGTTCGAGGCTGATTGCATAATACTGGATCATTCCGAATTTCGTAGGGGGGTATCTTTGATACCAAAATTTTTTTTTTCCCTTGGAACACATGGACAATTTCCATTGCAAGGGGAAAAGATTTGATACCAAGATTTAACCCTTCAACGTCTAGTTGGATGTTTTACGTCCGATGGATGAGAGAGAATCAATTTGTGTAGGATAGAAATGCAACTATTCATCCTTGGAATTTTGTGTGGAAAGGGGAGATCTTCTATAGTACTTTGACTTCCATTGAGTACTTTTGGATTACTAGTGATTCCCACGGTATCAAAATAGATGAGTCCGTCCTTTAACCCTTGAAGGACGGACTTCCATTGAAAAAAAGAATACCTGAATGGATGCAACGGAGAAATGTGCAAGATCAGCAAACATGGCTTCCGACCCTGCATACACATGAACCCTAAGTTTCAGAATCTCTGAGTACTATGAGGCAGTGGAAGAATTTTAACATAAAACTTAATTAGACTTTGGTATCATATCAATAAGATTAAACTTAAGAGCTAAACATGTAATTAAATTTCTGAGGGAGGAGTGAGTGAGTACCTGTGATGGCCAGCACTATCCCTCCAAGCGAGACCCACCCTTTGTGCTTGTTGCGCTTGAAGAAASTGTAAATGTAGTAAGGGTTGAAGGCCTTGAAGATGGTAGGGTCGTACTTGGCGATGTTGTAAATCCCAATGAGAGCGATGCAGATGAACCAGAGCGAAATGGCGGGCGCAAAGGTGTAGCCCACTTTGTCAGTTCCGAATCTCTGCACGCAGAAKAGCATCACCAGGATTGCCACTGCCACTCCCACCACCACATCTGCACATTCACAACTTACTGGTTGAATTAATCCCAATCAATTGATGTCTATTAAAGCCTCAAAGCGACACTTGTTTTAACACTATTTAACGAGGATGAAGCTTTCACTGCCTCATGATACTTAAGGTTAGTTGCTGTGGAGATTTCAGGCAGCTCTCGGACAATCGAGTTAAATCCTAAACGTGTTTTCCACCTTGGGTTTTCGCTTTCGCTTGGAAGTTTTATGAAAGTTTTATGATACATTTTGTCAGATGTAAGTGCACCCTCTCAGAGTAATTTCAGTCGTACAAACTCAGATCATCAAGCAAACCAAACATGAAAAATTATGGAACAAGAGATATGATAGATGAAAGACGAAAACATATGCAATTACGGAACTCAAATTTGGGTCTTCAAGAACTGACAATTAACAGCTACAACTTCAGATCAAGACTTTATAAAATATTAACTTCTTGTAGCTGGATCGAATTATTTTCGTGTGACGATGGTGGAAAAGAATAAAAATTCAACTAACCTTGTGAAAGTGACGGTGAGTTGACTTTGAGTCCCGAAACAGCTGAGAGCACTGCAACATCGATGGCAACGTGACACAAGTAAGAAACAAATGTAGTAATTACTTACCCAGATTCCATAGCTAACCTGTTGAGAATTTGTTGCAAATCGCTAGAAATTGTATTGCAATTACCAAAACAACAAAAAGGTAACGCAAAGTTGGCCAAAATTGGTAACCTCAAACCAAAATCTCGCCCCCAAAACGAACATGGAATTTGCATAAAAGAATCAGAGCGTGATGAATCAACAAGGTGGGTGAAAGCTTCACGCACTCTAACCTGTTTTTTTTACCAGAAAGCTTCATGCACTCTGAATTCTTTTTTTGGTAACCGAAGGATTCAAGCACATTAAGCTTTTTTCGGATCTGAAAGCTCCATGCATTTTAAGTTGTTTTTGGACCTGGAAGCTTCATGCGTTTAAAATTTGGGGGGGGGATCCGATTATCCGAACGCTTCATGAATTTTTCATTTATTTGTAACAGAAGGCTTCAGACAAGCATTTTTCATTTACCTGAGATGGACGGGGTGAGGACGCCATCGCCAATGACGCAGCACGTGCCGATGAGTGCCACCGTGAGCAACAGGTGCTGCATAAACCGATTCCGCTCCAGAAACGCCTTCAACTTCGCGGCTCTTTTCGCTGACCGCGTGGGCAATTCGAGCTGGTACGTCGAAAGCTCTCGATCTTCCGGCACTTGGTTGCTGATCAAGTTAATCTTCGCATACCGACATATCAGGGAATAGAGCGCAAACGTCCCTCCTGCAGAAATTCAACCGGGAGCCAGCCCATTCAATCTCAATCCCTCAGATCCTAATCTCTCAGCAGTAATTTGCAGTCCTACCCAAACAGCAAAACTCTGGCCTGGACTGCTTCAAAGTATTAACAAACTTTTGAACCAATTCAGATTGCAGTSATAAAGATCGAGAGCTACAGAATTTGGAGAGACCGCCAAATCGACATATCCTCATCCTGTTGATTAATTCGTCACTCAGACACCAGCGTTGCACTAGAATTTTGAACAGATTTGTGATTGAAGCACTGAASCAGGTTCGGGATTTTCAACACCTTCATTGTTATTGAACTTGCATCTAATGTTTGACTGAAATGATGTCACCACGCCTTGCTTTTGAAAAGAGTTTCTATTGTAAGTTTCAGAGATTTGATGTTTAAGAGATTTGTGGTTGGTTACCATTGCCGTTATCGTTGGCGCGGAGAACAATGTGGCAGTACTTGAYGAGGGGGATGAGCGTCAACGTGTAGATGATGAGGCACAAAACGCCCACAATGTCCTCGTGAAGCGCCGGGAGGGAGTTGCCGTTGCCGTCCTTCTGGTTGAGCACGAACGTGCTGGAGTAAACATACAAGGGCGACGTGCCGATGTCGCCGTAAATCACCCCCACGCTCTGGAACGCCAGCAGGGCTATGGTGGACTTGGACAGATTCTGCACCAATTCAACCAACCCCTTCAATTACAAGATTCAACCCACCCAAAATACTTTCTTAAAGACCATATGAACATATAACCTATGAATTTTCAAAGTGCTAAAAACAAGTCTCTAAACTTGATATAAGACTCTCATGAGTTGTGGGAGTATTTTCTGAACAAGTCGAAATTTATAGGTGTCTGTTTTAGGTTAATTCTAAGTATACTTAACTTACCTTCTCTTGTTGTTGCTGAAAAGCTCACATAATTTCTTCATCCAAATTCTAGTCACATTAGATGTTTTTTGGACCATTTAGAAGACTGCACGTTCCCGAGATGTCGGAACGCATTGGGAACTTTGGAAACTCTGTCATGTAGGCAGTGTGATGTGGCCGAGAGACTGCCATGTCAGATTATACTAATCAATTCATTTAAAAAAATTAATTATTAAATACTTTTTTTTTTAAATTTAAAAAAAATTATTTCTAAAATCAATTTGTAGTTTCTTTATACTTTCTGGCATTTTTTTATTTTTTTTATTTTTTATTTTTTATTTTTATAGTAAATTGAAAATTTTAGACCAACAGTCGTTGATAACCTAAGTAAGGAACAGTTTTGAAGAACATCCCCAAAATAGTCTCCTACTAGGCTGAAAAATAAACAAGAACATTGTAACCGTGAGGCTCTGTCATAGGTTAACCTTTAAACAACGCCGAGGACGTTTAGTGTCCGATGAATGGCAAAGAATCTTTCCTTGTAGGACAGAATTGCAACTTTCCTTGTAGGAGTGGAAAGGGGAGATCTTTTCTAGTACTTTGACTTCCAATGAGTATATTTGGCTTTTCAAAGTAGATGATGTCACACGGTATCAAAATGCATGATTTCCACGGCCGCGGGTCCGTCCTTCAAGGGTTAATTCATTCACTAGTTGGACCTCACACCTCCACTCCAATCTTCACCTTGTTGTGCAGTGTGAATGGGGTTGTAGATAGGATTCAAAAACACAGATTTGCAAACCGGGAGTAGATGCCATAGTCTCTAGCCTTCGGAGAGAGCCAATAAATGCGCGTTTTGTTGCTGATTGGCGATCACTCATGCTTCCTGATAATGGGAATCGGAATACTAAGCTAGTAAGGCCCACACGATGCCGCCTCTCAACTACAGTATTAGAGCATTCCCACCCGTCCTGGCCTTTTGCTGGCCCCCTTGGGATGATAGTTATGTAGGCCATGAGCCTTGAGGGCGGAGCGCCTCGCTCATGGCCTGGCTTGGCCTGTTGCACCCAATTTTCAGGGAAAGCCTAATCTGGTTCGGGAAGCTCGACAAGTGGACCGCCCTGCTCTTACAAGCTGGAGTGATTCCAGCAAAGCTGTATTACTAATTGGTGATGGTACTGTCTGCAGTCCAAGATTTAATCTTTCGATGGGTAGATGGTGTACTAGTTTTGTAGGTTTGGGAAGATAAACAGTATTTGTTTCCTCATTTGCATTCAATATTTAAATCTCATTTTGTGACTAAATTTAATAAGCAATTGTGATTTGACCTGTCCGATTAGACCTCGCCCTTACAATTTTACCTTGTCCTTGACAATTTGACCTCGCCCTTAAGATTTTCTTCTTCGAGGAATAACATGAAGCAACATTTCCGACTTTGATTGTGAGTGTGAATTAGTGCTATGAAATGTTTTTTGATTTTTTTTAATGTAAAAAAAATCCACGACAAGAGACAATGATTTACATTAAAAAAAAATCAAAGAATGTCATAATTTAGAATAGTCATGTGGAGGCCACAAGAGAGAGGCCATCCGTTTTGTAGGACGGGTGGGAATGCTCTAAGAGCTACGGCAGGCTCTTGCAGCAACACGGCGCTTTTGGAGCTTTGCGGAATACCGTATCCAACTGCTTCAGTCTGCACGGATGGAACTTCTGTAGATCCTCCGTCCGTCCGTCGCTATTCGCCGCAGAATGAAAAGACAACCAAACAGTGACGGCCGGGAAGATTGACAAACAGTGTTTCGGTGAACTGCCCTGGTGATGATGATAAGCATGGGATGGCAGGCGCCCAGCAGTCGGCACCAGCGCAAGATTCATAATTTACTCAAAAGCTGTAATTAATATTTAGTAAGGGTAGAAGGTACTGAAATGGAGCATGTTCTAAAACCAATCAGGCTATGGAGGTACAGTTTGCACTCTCCAATGTACAAGCAGTCTACATTTCAGGAGGTGGTCGATTTTAGAGCCCATCGAAATGCAACTTCAAAAATTCATAACTAATTCCACAAAGCTCCAAAAAATATGAAACAACTTGGGTTAGATACCAATTCCACTTGTCTTTCAAGAAAAAAATACTGAAAATTATTTCAAACAGATTCACCTTGCCAAAATTGAGCTTCAGCCCTTAGATGGGCGCTTTCTGGACCTCCTACCGTAAATGCCTGGCTCCACTAACTTTTTTTTTTTTTTTAATGGACAATTCCCATTGATAAATGGCTCCACTAACTTGAAGCCGAGCCACAAGTGGCAGGTAGATCTTTTTTTCAGTTCCCCGGGCAGTTCCCGTGAAGCTTGGATCCAAAGCTCCTCCGCCGGTCCCCACACGGCAACCCAGTCACAACCAGCACACGTTCGATCAGAAGCACAACTGATGACTGAATGAACTCCACTGGACCACTTCTTTCCATTTCAGTTATAAAGTTATATCTCCATTCCATCTCACTCACTACAGTATTGTATTGTATTGTACTGTACTGTAACTTAAATGATTTCATGTTTTCTACTAAGTTAGTCATCAAGGAGAGTTTTTTTTTTTTTACTTTTTTTACTTTTTTTTTTTACTTTTTTTACTTTTTTTTTTTACTTTTTTTACTTTTTTTTTTACAGTCATCAAGGAGTTTTAACTTGCAGTAGACTGAAGCGCGTGCTGTCCCTAGATCCATGAGAATATTCTAGATTTGGTCTCAATAGTTTCGTAACTGCCGCAGGGGGCCTGGCGACGTTCAAGGAGAACCGTCCGTCAGTGAGCCCCACACGGTCCGCACTCCGCAGGCCAGTGCGGTGAATGCACGAGCGCCATTCCCCGCCCCAAGTCAACCCTGGTGCTCTCCACTCAAGTGAATTAACCGGTGGGAGTGGCCGGTGCCAAGTGACGTTGGCCGAATCCTTCACAACTATGGCGAATTGCACTAAAATGGCGGACATTTTGCAACTTTCGCACTTTTTTAGGGTTAAATTGCGAGGTCTGAAATCTATACTTGTCTTAGATGGATTAGACTGCATGGTTTGAAATCTATAACTAGCCTAGATGCTTGAACTACAATTTAGAATTTGCAGTTTGAAAAATGGCATTTGGAATACTGCCATTTTAATCCTTAACCCCTAAAGTCCCAAGTGTCCCCTCGGGGGACACTTGGAATTTTGGGCAGGCTCGTGCGATCTCAATTTTGATATAATTTTTTGAAACTTTTATTTATGATAGAAAACCACATTAGCTTTCTAAAAATATAATTTTTTTGTCTCAATTGGTGCCCGTGGGCAAAAGTTATGCCATACTATGCATAAATTTCAATTCGTTGGGAAGAATACAAAAATCACAAAAATACGATTTTTTCTTATTTTTTATTTTTTTCTCAAATATTATATTTTTGTGTACATCTAAAGCTTTGATTCATTCTATTTGGCCCAATAATGAAAAAGTTATGGACAATCTTATTTTTCGGGCAATCTAAGCATCCTCTTGAAAAAATAACTTGTAGGATTCATTTCTAAATGCAATTTTCACAATATTTTGAAAAAAGTTGTTGGACAAGGTTAAGTTTACTTGCCAAAACAATCTCACCATTGGGATTATTGTGTTTCAATCCCATCTATTAACCATTTAGTTCTTTTTCCAATCGTGGACCTACTTCTACTTGACAATTTTTTAACCCCTCAACGCCCAAGGGGCCCAAAAGTGGCCTCACCCAGTCTGTTAGTCCACTTTGAAGCGCTCTAACTTTTGCATCCAATGTCCGATTTCAATAAAACTTGTTGGAAAAGTTGCGCATACTAGTCTAGTTTCTAGGGTAAAATTTTCAGATCAATCCAAGACGTATTAAGTTTGTGAAAGTCATTTGAAGTTCTCAAGTTCAATTTAGGTTCAACACACTGCATTGTGATGGCTTCAACTTCAGGGGACTGTATCTTTTTCATCAAATGTTTGTTTTCAATAAACTTTGTTGGGTTTTATTCCCATAAAGGTCTAGTTATTGTGGTAAAAGTTTCATGCCAATCCAAGTTCTTTTGAATGTTTGGGAGCAATCCAAAGTTCAAAATCCAGAAAGTTTTTCATTTTAGTGAACTTCGGCGACTCATAACTTCTTTGTGTATGATCTTTTTTCAAAACAAATTGTTGGAGAAGTTGCGATTACTAATCTAGTTTGTGTGGTTAAAATTTCATATCCATCCAAGACGTTATGAGTGACAATGAGACGAAAAGATGCAATCACTGCTATTAACGACCCCACCCCCTCCCTCCTAAAAAATGACAGCCATTGATTTTACAAAAAAAATTCACAAACCACCCCCACAACCGTTGATCTCAAAAAAATTCTGATATGCATACACATACGCATACGGATACAATACGCATGTTGATACGGATACAGATGCTAATACGTACATACGTACTTGGGAAACATTGACTGTGAGATTGTCCCATATCGATTGTGAGATCATCTGTTTCTCAAAATTACAAAAGAGGAGGGGGGAGGGGAAAGGGGAGGTTTTGAATTTCTGAATTTAAATCTAAAAACTTAATTTAAAAAATATTTTTGAATTTTTTGGGGGCTTGGAGGTGGTTGGTAATAATTAAATTATTAATGAGCTCAAAAGATGCAGTTGACTGTATCCATCCAAGACGTTATGAGTGACTGAGAGGCATTTTAATAGAAGGAGGTACGGCCACAAATGTGATTTTTGGCTACTTTTTTCACTATTTTTTGACATTTCAAATCCATTTTGCAAACACAATGAGTAATTTTTATGATATTTTTTTTCATCAAAGTGTTTATATTTTGGTTTTGAATCACTTTGTAGTATAAAGTTTTTTCATTTGAGCCGATTTAGAAATCACATCTCACCTCCAAATGTGTTTTTGAGAAGATTTCAGCACCTTTTTTCAACACTAAAACATTATAATCTTTCAATCTCTACGATCAAATGACCCCAAATTTGGTCCACAACATCTACAACATGCACACTATAATATTGTACGGTTGAGATCTTCATAACTGACTGAAGAGAGGATGTTTGACACTTGCAAAGAGATGATGCTTTCAAGCATGGTTGGACCTTGGGCGTTGAGGGGTTAATGATTGAATATCAAGTGTGTTTCTTTTGAATTTTTTTCTCCTAATCCTCAACTTGAATCTTCAACACATAAAATTTTAATTTTAAGCTCAGTAGAGAAAAAAAATTTGATTAGAAAACCTCAAAGCCAAAAAATTTACTCATAGAATGTATAAAAAAGCTTGTTTTTTTCCACTTCAAACGCAAATATCTTACAATCTATGCAGTCAAAGTTTGTGAAAATTTTCATACACATTCATATACTAGTCTAGTGCAAGATCTTACGGTTAGATGTGCAAAAAAATTGAAAATTTTGAAAGCTTTGCACTTTGCAATAGAAATGGCAATTTTCAATGGATCTTGAGAGAAAAAAGGCCTTGGGACAGTAAGGGTTAACCCCTAAAGTCTCAAGGCCATTTTTCTATCCAAAACCATTGAAAAATGCCATTTTTGTTGCATCCACCCAAAAAAAAAAAAAAAATCTTTAAATCTAACCGTAGGATCTTGTACCTCACTTGTCTTAGATCATGTGGTAAACATTTCATGAAGTTTGACCTTGTAGATTGGAAGATATTAGCATTCAAAGATGAAAAAGAAAGTTTTTTTGAACACTAACTTGCAATTTCAGATGACTTTGACCGCCATTGGTCGAAATATTTTGCACTACAGAATTTGAATTTAAATTTTCTTATGTTGGAAAATTGAGTTGAAAGTCTAGAAAAGAAATTCAAAAAAACACACTTTATTTTCAATCTTTAAAAAATTTTTTTTTTTTTTTTTTTTGATAACATAAGATCTTCAAGGGTTGTAGTGAGGATGGACACGACACAACATTCATGGCAACTAGAATTTTTTTTCAACCGGAAATTACACACTATAGACTTCCTTGTCAAGACAAACGAATATACCAATCATTCTCAGGGTATCAAAATGAATAATTTGCACAATCACCAGTCCGTCCTTCAAATTAAAGAATAAATTTGAAGACAAATGTTTTCTACGGAACCAAAAAGGTCGATCAGTTTCCACGGTGACTAACTTAGAGCCAGTTGCCATCACGGTGTCAGAGGTCCAACAACTGGAGCTCCGGGCGGTTGCCATTGCATGACCATCACCACTTGTAAGGTAGACTGCTCTTAAAGCGACCATTTAAGGGCTGATTGCGTTTTCAGGGAAGCTTAACTCCTTGAAACAATTTTCAGTAAATTTTCATAGGAAGGAAAAAGGAATTAGCATCTAACCCAAGTCGTTTCATATTTTTCGGACCTTCCACAAATTAGTTACAAATTTTTGAAGTTGTAATGCAGTAGTCACTAAAAGCGACCACCTCCTGAAATGTACACTGCCGGTACATTGAAGAAAGCAAAATGTACCTCTGCATCATGATCGCTTTTAGAGCATGGGCGCTTTAAGAGCAATCTACCTTACGTCCGACCGGACCTCCAGCTCTCCTTCTTTCTGAATCAGAAATACAAAACCGGAGGGTCCGGACTCCGGACCCTTCAGTGGATAGATCTATTTTAAAAAAAAGACAAACTAGAAGGGGGTCATTGCAAGAAACACTTGCCATTTTGTGTACACTTTTGCCACAGTACTCATGATTTTTCGGGAGTACTATAAAACTAAAAAAACAATTTTTAAAAAATATGAAAAATATTTTTAATGTTTATAACTTTAAGAAGAAGGTATCTTAGGAAGGAAAAGCATAGAAAATTTTTCTAACTAGGTAAACTAGAAAAAGTTCAAAATCTCATGAAAATAGGTATTTGACATTTTAATTTGTAAAAAATAGGGACTTTTTTTTTCAAAAATTAAAAAATGTCCATTCAAGAAGGGTTGATGGTGATGAGATTTCACCAAAAAAATGGTCTTAGAACCATCATCAATGTTTTAAAATTGCGCGCAATAGGAGTGATGTTTGCACTCATGTGGAGGACATAAAATAATAAATTTTTACATTCCCTTTGGTAGGTCTATGCTTTTCTACTATGTCAATAGACCATGAAAATTTCAGCTCCAAATCATTAAATTTGGGGACGGACACATAACGTAGCAAAAACCTCTAAACTTTAAAGTGTGACAAATTAGCAAAAATGATTTTTAAATATAAATTTATTTTTTAATTTTTTTGAAAAATAAAAGATATGATTATCATCAAGTTCGGTATCTCCAATAAAAACTTCAAGTTTATGAGGTTTATGCTTCAAAAGTTAATGAAGATCACAAGAGAGCCACCCTATTTGTGACGGAGAATAGGATCGATGTTTCTTGCAATGACCCAAGGCTACAATGACCCAAGGCTACAGTCCCTCCAATACGTTAGTCCCTTTGACATGATTAGCAATTCAACTCACTTTCTTGAATTACCACCTATCTCGCTTCGTAATTTCAATATGAGCCTTGTTCATTTCAAAAGTAAATCGGGTATATCTTATTTCTTCTACCATCAGTCATCCTTCTTAATTTTTTTAAGACAAGACACGCTTGACTGATCGATAATTATATAGCCGCTCCATTTTAGATAATTAATGAATTTGAGAAATATGCATTAATCTATTTTGAAAAATTAATTCGTTAAGTATGTAAACAACAAATTAATCCTTTAATTAATTATTATTTTACCATAGTTAATTAATTAAATTGATTAATGATATTAAAAATTGAAATTCATTCATACATTAGCGTAGACAAAAAAAATTAATAAATAAATTACGTAAACAACAAAAATTACTTATAATAATCAAATATGTAAACAACAGAAATTTGGGGGTTCAGTTCACCCCAACCGCAACAAGAGTTAAAATATTATTATAATAAATCGACTGTGTCCTACATAACATTCTTAACCTTCATTGGAGGGGGGTCCTTTTGCTCCTCAAAATCTGGCCCCCCAGCAACCAATCAAGATATCTTCAGTGTGACAACCCACTCTCTCCCAAGGCTAGCCAATGAAATTGCTTCTATTGTAACTAAAATCCTCTCCCAGGTATATAGTGGAGGATTATACCTCCACTTGGGGGGAGGATACACACCAAGTTAAGAATGTTATGTATTCAATTGAATGGTGATGGTAACTCTAAGAGCATCCCCACCAGGCTGGCAAAATATGGATGGGATTTGGCTTGCAAAATGGGAGGGCATCCATTTTGCAAGCCGGACGCCCCATCCATGGCTTGTTARRAAGCCAAGGAGGACAATAGCAAGAGCAATAGCAAACTATAGTGACGACTTTTCATAGGAGGCGATACCCACTCATGTTGACTTTTCATGCACTTTATTTTGTCTTTACGGTTTGCAAGCCAAGCTTTGGCTTGCAAAACCACCCATTTTGCAAGCTGCTAGAGGTTTTCAAGTCAGCCTCTTTAGAAGTTCATCCGTTTTGCAAGACGGGTGGGACACTTTTGCAAGCCGCCTTGGAGAAGTCATCCATTTTGCAAATCTGGTGGGGATGCTCTAACCCCGCAAGTTCAAAGTATCTGTGCATTGAGCTACAATCTCTTGAAAATCACACAGGTCCCGGTTCTCATGGTCCAAGAGCTGACCTCCAGTGACCTAATGGAAAGCGAACCTCCTTGCAGGGCCTCCCATTCGCCTTCCCGACCCCTCCGGTTGCTGGACCTCCTGTTGCAACCGGCTCTTCTTCGTGAGCCCGTCCTCCTACGGCACGCCCTCTGTGCCACAAAACACGCTCCTCGTCACATTCAGGATTTCACTCACGCTGCCGATTCAATTAAGTCGCTTCCGGGGTGCTTCCAATTTCCCTTTCCCCATCCGAAATTTAGAACAGTCAGATCCGTGGTGCTGCTGGTGGTCCCGTGGTACTCTCCTCTCCTGTAGACTTCCATTGGATCTTCAGTTCGTCTGTAATAAAAAGCACAGCTCCATCCAATCCGAATAAGATCGATATATATATCACAGCCAGACTAGTTTTCTATATGCTCACTGACGTCATTCCATCACTCTCTCCGTCTCCGTCCGCTTCTATTTTCTTTTTCTTTCTTTTTTGAAACATACAACCTATGAGGGTCGGAGCGATACAAACAACCAATGAAGGTTGCTGCAGGACTGACAGGACACAACCATGGCAACCAGATTTTTTGTCGGAATTATACACGGGCGGGCTTCCCCGTCAGGACACAAGAGGAGGAACACGAACAAAACTACCATGAGAGCATGTCACCATTGAGGAATTGAACCGACGACCTACACTAAATAGTGAAATTAGGTTGCCATTACAATTAGGTTGCCTTCACAATTAGGTTGCCTTTACAATTAGGTTGCCTTGCCCCCCAAAAGTTACTCTACAAGCCATCAAAGTCAACAGATATTTTTAAAGATACTTCCAATTTCACATGGAGATTCATGAGTCCTAATTTAACCAATAACTAATTCAAAAGTAGAGTATTCTTGTACAATAACAATAAATATTTATATAGTGTGGAGTATCAAGAAATTAGTGAGGGACAACCTAATTTCACTATTCAGTGTAGTGGATGCACTCATTGGTTCCTACCACTTCCTCTATCATCCGGGGTAGTTTAGGGTCGTTTCGGACCATTTCTATTTGTTTTTGGCAACACAAATGAAGTTCCGTTCCGTCCCGTTTACTGCAATTAAATAAATAAACTCCAAAAGAATCCATCATGCATGTGCAATTGTGCATCAAGAGTCAAGCCCCCGCCCCTCCCGCTTGAATGTGCATAACAGGAGCAGTGGCTGGTGACTTGCGTTTCTTGACGGTACGTACGTGAGTAGTTCGGAGTCGTTGCCATTTGTTCCCAAGGGACTTGTTGAACATTAAGCTAGCTATGAAGTACATGCTAGGGAATATTAATCATGCACCTGTGGGAACCAAGACTTGAATATGCTGATATTCGTTCATTTAGTTCTTCAATGAAAGGATGCCAGCGCACCTCTATTCCTCCATCTATCCATACCTTTAATCTTTAACTTAAAAAAGACCGAATGATCGTTGAACGTACAAAGGTAATCTCGGGTAGCCCACGTAATCGGACATTACGGCTGATTGCATAGCAGAACCCTCCTAGGAAATGAACGGACGATTTCTTAGGAGTGGTTTACGAAGTCAAAAAAATCGGCGAGAGAAGAGACAAGCCAATGTGAAGGAGGTGTGACCCCCTTTTTGTTGTTTGGAGAAATTGTTGGAGAATCGGAAACCTGCAAAGCTGGATGGAAACCCTCGAAGCCATGCACAACCGACCAAACTGAAATATTCCTTGAGAAATTTCTTGGGGAACCAATTTTTTCACTTCCAAAGGAAAAGAAAGGCGGCACTCTCAATTCTTGTGGCATTCTCGAACCAATTGCCTTCCTTCCGGCTCCAGAGTTGCTGCAAACTGTATGCGCAAATATTAAGACTTCTTTCGCAAACTTAATACGTATGTCATGCGTACCACCTAACCACTTAATGCTGATGTGGACAGCTTGGATAGCAGGTAGTATTAAAACTATTTAAGGTAGGCAACCCAAAAGCGCCACAAATTGGTATTGTGCCTAGTTACTATTATTAGGGTGGTCAGATTTTCATATTGTCTTGTTGGCAAGTGAAAGGAAGTTCCAATGCACCAAAGAATGCAGCATTTGGATACAATACGCAAACGTTATGAAGGGTCAAAGTTTGTTTCTAAAAGCGTTCCTTCCACATAGGTACATACTTGAATTTGGAGATGTACAGAGTGGGAAGATGGCGCTTTTAGTTTAGTGGCGCTTTTAGGTTACCTACCTTAGTCCTTGATATTAAATGAAATGTGCCACAAACTGAAAGTGAGTAGTTGATACCTATAACAGCCATAAATGATTCCCGCATGATAACGCAGCGAAGAAGGCTCAATTATTTGAGGACAAAAATTAAGTTGATTTTTATCTGAGTGCAAAAATCTTGATTCTCAATTATCTGAGGACATAATCTCCCTTTATTTACAGCAGCAGCTAAAATAGCTTTTCGCTTCTCATCTTGAGCAGGAGTCCTCAGGAAAGCAGGAAAACGATTGTAACAATGTCTTGACCTGGAAACTGTTAACAAATATATTAATATCTAAGAGTAGGAATTGGGTGTTGACACAAACTTATGGATTATAAAAAGTAATTTAGAATTTGATGTACTCCATTCTGTAGCTCCTCAAAAACTAAAATGACAATTGCAAGATTAAGGTACAACGGTAAGCACAAGCTCTGCTAACTTGCCACTTAGCTAGAATGGTTTTTTTTTCATCTTTTCAAAGTTGGGACTAGAAGTTCATGATACATGTTCCAAAGTAGTGCAAAAAAAAGTAGGAAGCAGTGAGTGGAAAAGTAGTTTTTTGAGTGATTGGAATTGAAAGAGTCTAGAGATCAGCTATGGGTCTGGAGCACTTTTTGCCTTTCAAAATTCATAGTAGTTTCAATTCATGTGATCAAATTACCAAAGTTTTTGCAATCCTCATCATTTTTATCAACACACTTCTAAAAATATGTACCTTGCATTCCATTGCTTCACATTTGTCCAAATTCCTTATTTGGTTAGTTATAGGTGGTTCTACCTTAGATTAAAACCAATTCAACAATGGTCATGGCATGTGGCACTGCTTATGTCAGATAATTTACAGATTACAGTGATAGGAGGTCAATAAACACTATATGCAGCTTACAATATCTTGGTATAAGAAGGACCAAGAAATGATAATATGACAAAACCAGTACACATATATACTAAGAACCGTGGAACAATCCTCACCGCGACTTATGGCTGCTTAGAGCTTGTCAACCAGGGTCAGCCCAGCTTCTACGCTGCCATATTTTGATTCTATAAATGAAATGAAACCTTAGGCAGGGTTGTCCATGTCCAACATCCGCAAGGAAAAAGCGTCCAAATATTGAATGTCCGGACGTCCGGACGTCCACAAGTAGCCGAAGTTTACGTCCCCACTCTCCACAGGTCGACAGAAAAGCGGCTGGGCGGACGGAAGGGCGGTCGGGCAAATGGTCGGTAGAACAGACCGGCAGATGGAGGGACGAGTGGAAGCCTTGGTGCATGTGTCCACATAAAAAAATTAAAGAAAAAAAAAGTGTTTTGGTATTTCCCTAATAGATTCAAGGTAGATTCTAATTCTCTTTTAGAAATCATACTCAGTAATATGGACCTAAGAATTAGTTTTGTATTCAAACAAGATATATTTTTTTAGGGAAGGAGGAACATTCACGATTTATCTTGTTTAGGTTYTGTACTTCGAGTTATACTTTCTGAGAAGTATGACACAAGTTTCTATCAGAGGAACTGAACAAAAATATAGTAATGTATACCATGATTACCACCTAAATCATACTCGACCAATACATCGATATTCCAGACTGTAACAAGAAACTTGGGAAAACATAGCACATTGCACACAAACCAAAACTTCACCCGCCATTAAAATAGATTGGAGATTTTTTTCAAAAAATACCCAAGAGGTGATAACTCTCACTTGTACCCATGCCAACCAACAAACTATTAGTGTGCTACTAGATGTGTACAAGGTGTCTACAAGTTACCAATACTTGTTATCATAAAATCACAAGAGAATAAGTTCAATCCTGCTCACAACCAAAAGTACAAAAGTGTAAATTTATAAGCAAGTTTTAACAATTGCCATATTTGTAAACGGCACATGTTGACCGTTGTTTTGGGAGCCCAGCACCATCTTAAAAGTTAGATTGTAGTGCGCTACCTTGCAACACAACTCAAAGCTCTAAGTGTATGTGACCAATCTCACATACTTAAAACACAAAGAGAAAACCCGGTAAAATCAGAGAGTTCAAAGTTCAAAAATACCCGAAATATCAACAACGAGACCAAGATGCACGGTAACGGAGTGCCATTAAGCCTCCATTAACTCATAACCAACCTCCATATTTTATTATTGAATTTGTGAATTAAGGCATACCGTCCAACCCAGTTGTTAGAAAAATTGTCCTTAAAAGCCAATTTTTACTACAAATGAGATACTTGGGGGTATCCTTTAATAATTGTGTGTGGAAGTTATCAGAATCTAATAAATTATAAAAGAACTGGTAATTTTTGAATTTGGAGGAAATCTAATAGAAAGTCTGTGTACACACCATTTTTGAGTCGTTTTATGGCAATAATAAATAGTCTTGAGGTATGTATACGAGTGCAACAACTAATAAGAAACAAAATAAAATAAAAAAATAGACATATGATCAAATAATCAATCATTCTTGTATATAAATAAATATATATCACTTTTGCTTCATACAACGGTTGATTATATTGATCAACAAGGAGTAAAACCCGGAAGTCGAATCTTAAAAAAACAAAAATAAATTTCGGGTAGGCGGACAGGCTGATGGTCAGATGGCCTAGTGGATTGGGCGGATACTATATGGTCTGACCCCCTTACAACCTCCAGACCGTCCGCCATCTACTAAAAATAAAATAATTTTTTTTTTTTTTTTTTTGTCTGTCAGTCTGACGAACGGCAAATCCGATGGCCACTACTGGGCGAACAACAACATTGGATTTTGAAAAACACAAATGAATCTTAAAAACAATCATTATCCAAATGAATGCTACAAGCATCCAATGTAGCATGATTGAATGTATGAAAGGATAATTGAAGTTATTTCTCCACACATTGAAATGTACGCTCTAAACCTTAAACCCTAAACCCTAAATCTTCTACTCTAAACTAACTTTGAACCTTACATCAATTATCCAAAACATTGGTGTGGTGTGCATATTATGTTGGACCTTCAATTTCTTTTAGTGTAATTATCAAAATGCACTACATATGCAAATGTCATTCACTTATTGATTTATGTTTTCAATGTTTTTAAAGGTTTAGGGCATCAATTGTTAAGCCTACGCCATTGTACAAAAAGAGAATACATAATTATAACCTAAACTATTTCTTTAAGTTTTGTTGTAAAATGCATAGATATTGCAAAATACCAAGGTATGCATAGTACAAGCAATTGTATCATTTTATTATTCTATTAGAAGTTGTTGCTAAAACGACTCTAACTAAAGCACTTTAATGTGATTTAACGTAATATATTGAACATTAAGATTAAACATACTATTCATACAACAAAAACTTAATTGAAATTAATCCCATACCAAAAAAACTGGTGCTTTGGTAGTCAAAAATGTAATTGACCCTCCAATAATTAATCATTTATGGACCTCATATGTACATTTGTACTTTGTAATGTACCTTTACATAAAAAATGATAGGCTATAATTCATCTTCTTGTTGTATACAAATGTCAAACCTATATTTACTGATTTAAAGGTTTTTCTTTAAATGTGGGCTTAGGCCTCATGGTGCATGCCAAATGTAAAAAATCAATATTATTATACTTCAATTGTATAATCAATTTCATTAAGTGGAATTGCATTGGAGAAATAGAGAGTCATCCATGTTTCCATGAGCTCTTCAAATATTATATATATATATAACTGCAAGATTAGATTATTTGACTTAGAACCTTCTTAACTTTAATTTTTTGTTCTATAGAGTTTTGAGCTTTAAATCTTTCTGGTTGAGAATTGAGTTAAGAATCTAGAGGGAAAAAATATTTAAAAAAAAACTTAATTTTTATTCTTTAAAAAATTGTTAAATAGGAGTAGGTACAATATAGAAGGAAAATCTAAATTATTAATATCTCTAAGGTGGAATTAAAATGCACTAATCCCAATGCTGAGATTGTTCTAACAATCAAACTAGCCATGTAGAACATTTTTTTTTCTTAAAATTGTAAAAATTGCATTCAAGAATGAATCCTACAAGTTATATTTTCAAGAAGATGCTCCAATTGCTCGAGAAACAATCAAATACTAATGTAAAATTTGCCAGTGTAGGAGCAGTGCAAAAAAATGATAATGGATTGGTACAGAATTGGGTTGTGCCTTACCACAGCCGCACTACGAGGTGGAGTTCGTAGCAATTTCCAAGGCGGAAGACGAGATCCACCTTGCCGCTCAGGACGATGAAAGAGTGACATGGTGTTATCAGAAGCTCCCACTGCAAGCCAACGATCGCCTGCCTTGATGCTCAGGATACTGCCGGCATGGACACCTTCTAAATTACTAACACAACGGAGGGAATTCCCTGCATCCACCGAGAAAAAATCAACACCCGACGAGATTCCCACAATGGTAGTAAAAGATGTACTCACAAGTCTGGAAAAGAACTACATATTTCTACACTGATGGGCTCTCATGTATATGCAAATCGAGAAGCAGGTTCARACGGACACTAACTACTGATATTCAAATCTAAAATGATTTAGTTTGTGACTGCGCTGATACGATTTATCGGTCACTCAATGCAKCTGCACACATCTCTTGATAGAAATGGGTAGATCTTGAAGCGCATAGTGTTTTTACCTTCCCCTTGTTCCCAAATGCGAACCAAACCGTCTGCCGATCCTGTGCGACAAGAAGACAATAATGAGAACCTTTGATTTCCATTGCAAAGATAAAGAAGGGTGCCAATAGAAACATGACAAACAAAGATATTCGTCTCAAAACCTCTCATTTCCTTTCCTATCAGAAACTTACCAGTGACAATGCCTTTATCTGCTGGGCAATACTCAACATTGGTGACTGCCCCAGAGTGACATGCCAAGACAGTGTCACATGCACCACTTGAGACAGACCAAACGCGTGCAGTCCAATCATCACTGCCAGTCAAAATTGTGTTCTCCACCATTCTTAAGGATCTGCACCCAGCAATACGACCTTTCAGTTCATCTGCTGGCACCGAGCAGAACTGATATTCACCTCAATTTCTGCAGCATACARCATCGGAAGCAAGGACCATTCAAAGACCATCCATGACATAAATATTTACCGGATCCAACTTGTGTGTCCCGTCAGCTTATGCATTTGCTTCCCTGCACGAATATCCCACACATTTCCAATGCTGTTTTCCGAGTAGTCAGAATCCAGGCCATATTGCAGTTAAGTACTCACTGAATATACTAGATCGGAATTTCTAGCCTCCAGGAGATCGAAACTGTATAACCCACACACGAACTATACTAAATCTGTATCTCTGCTCAATGCGAACAATTGCACATTGTAGCTGCAACAACCCTATCCAGGAGTAAGATTGAAAACAAAACCATCATATGCAAACAATCACGTTCTACCAGGCTTTTCAAATGAAAATGTGCASAAGATTTCACGACTTCTGTACTTTGCATACAACATAACAATCAAATAGTCCCTGCTYGGAAAACCCTTCTACTTCCACGTACAATATCCGGAGTCAAAGAATATGAAAAATTCCAAGGCAAGAGACGTACCCATCGACACCTGCAGCAGCCAGCATGCCAGTATTGTCATCGTAATCCATACATAATATGGGACTTGGGCTCTTCCCCACAGTTGCAACACAGGAGTCAATGCGAATATCCCACATCCTGACACTGCCATCATGGGATGCAGAAAGAATGCGCTCCCCTTTCAACATTCGCACAATATTGACCTGAGCAACCACGAGCAGATACCAACTCACATTTCTAAATTTGATTACAGCAGGCATTTAAGATGAAATAATCTTCTTTGAAAACGGCAAACACAAAGATGAAGACTAAGGAGATCCGTTTGAAAAACTCTTCAGAGTGCTGGAAAGGGTTGCAAGCATCATACACACAAGTCGCCAAGTGTTAAATGCCATCCCAGTTATGAAGGAAGGCCCTTGATATGTAGATGGTGATTAGATTCAGAGCCAATGATTATCATGGCTGACACACTTTGTAATATATTCACTCAAGTTTCACCATTTAAGGCTAGCGGAGTCTTGAGCACTACAACTCCAAGTCTCATGAGGATCGATGAGAGTCCAAGGAAGAGAAAAACATTACGAAGAGATGAATGAAAGAGAAAACTAAAATACCTTCCCTTCATGACCCTTCAATTCTTGTTGAAGTTGCTTGGAATTTTTGTCCCACACCAAGACACGATTATCGTCCGACCCAGAAACCACGCGGATTTTGTCCGAGCTAATTGCTCGAATGGCCCTGTTCAATAGAAAATATAAGTCACAATGTCAACAAAGTTCTCCAGTGGTCTCTATTCATTGATTTTCTATGGATTTTCTATTCAGTGTTCTAGGATTAAAGTATCTAGAGATATTTTCACGCAATTGGTATAGAGCAAGTTGAAACAGGAGATCTTCCATCCCCTCGTCTTACTACAGAATGAACGCACCCAGAGGAAATTGGAAAAGACAAGAGTGCCCTAGTGTCTGTAAGACAATCCAGGTTAGAGAATAACCTAGTGTGACCAATGAAGGTAGCTTGCAATTCTGATCCCCGGAGGCGTGGATCCCAAATTTTGATCTGTTAGGTGAATTCACGTTAAATAAACAAGCATTTTATAATTGCAACCCGTRGATATTCAAAAATCAGATCGAAATGTTTGGGTGTTGCATGTGCATACATAAAACTAGTGTATCAAACACTTAATTGTTTCTAAGCAACCTATGAGAAAGGGATTTGTGAAAACATACCGTGCAGTCAGCTGATCCACTAATAAAGTACCCAGTGTCCTCAAAATCTCCCATACAATCTCCCATTTCTTGTCTAGTGCCAGCGTGGAGGGCTGTTACGGCGGCTTTATGACCCCGCAGCAAACGTACACCAGATGAGCCTCTCTTCGCACCAGCTCCAGAGCCCGGTTCTGGTGCTGATGTTTGCATGTTTTTATTGCTGTCACTTCGCTCTGCAAAAAGATGAAAGGAAATCACTGAAAGCTCTACAAGCTACCGTATCAGGCTGTAATTAGGCTGCTGTCATTAAACTGCWGTAAATAGCCGTTTAACGGCYACACGTTGGATTTCCAGTGTATTTCCAGTGTAATTCGTGGCCTATCTGGCCACAGCTGACCATGAGAGTTASAGCATTTTWWAACCACGATTGCCTCTACCAACATYTGGAAGGGAAGAAGTGTTCAAGTACACTACCTAGTTGATAACAACCAAGACTAGCAGAGAATTACCAACACCAAAAACTATTCAAATCACCTACTTCTTTGACAAACTATCATTACACAAGAATAAATATTAATCTGGTGACATTAAAAAGAGAGAAAAAGTTTAAGAACAAACCTAAAACAGGTTGGCTGCCTCGAGACCGACCACTGCMACCAGTCTGATTCAGAGCATTTTTATCTCGACTAAACATACTGTGCACCCAACTTCTCCCTACGCCAGCAGTCTCTGATGAAGGTTGATTACTCTCATCATCAGTGCTCTGGTCTATATTTTGCTGTTGTTGTTGCGTGTGTAACTGCGAGGCTTGTTCGGGTAAAAGACCCCAATACCCTTCTCCTGCATGTCGCATAAGGGCTAACAAACCCCTCAATCCAATCTGTGCAACACAAAGGTCAAATGTTACAGAAACCGACCGTATAATTTGTMTCACGTCATCGAAGGCAAAGAAGCTACCCCMGCAGAAAGACTGAAGGCTRYCAATGGCCGAATTAGYACAGTTGAATAAGACAACCAATTTAGGTCCTGGCTAAACGACAGCGAGGCACAAACCAGATTGACACCAGGGCTGGCATTTTTCGCAATCGTCTCCAATATTGTCCACGCCTTCAAATCACGCATACCCAATCCGGCCTTCACATTCAACCCTCAGTAGAAGCTTCTTTTAGTTAAGAGACACAACTGAGTTCTTAAGCAGGTCACCTAAAATGGTACTTTACTTCCCTTCATGTTAGACGCTTAAAGGGTATCTCCATCAAGGAAAGATAGATTAGACCAATACCAACATGCTTCCTATTACCAATAAGGGGCCTTCACGTCAGAACTCAACTGTATCAGAAATCTAGATAAAAAATCCCAGCATAGGGATAACATGCCCATATTTCTCTTATCTCACATGGAAAGAAAAGGAACAAGTTGATGTACAGTCAATCCTGTCATCTCTTTTGCCGAGAGTTGCACTGACTCAAAGGAAAAAGAATACATACCATATGCTTGGCCAACACCACTAGGTGTTCAGTCACGAGAGATGAATAAGGGCCACTCCTGATAATACAGCAAACAGAGAGACTCAGCAAACATTGTACAGCCAGACTAAAATTCGACTCATTACGTCTACCCATAAGTGTACAACTGTGTAGGTCATAGAAACATGGAAAACGACTCAGCAAAGCAACAGAAACCTCCACTTCATATACACGTCTGCAGTTGACAATCACGAGAGACCGTATACATTGGCAAAAACAGGGAACTAAAGAGAAGGCACATACTTGTTTTCTGAGTCCATATCCAAGAGGTGGTCAAAGTAACCCTCCCAGAATCTGAAAGACAATTCGATTAGAGTTACATGCAACATGGATTACAGGTTAAATAGAATTGAAAATTGCCTGAATGGTTTAATGATGCACAAAAAACTAGTCATTGTCAATTTCGTAGACCTACCGGAGTTCATCCCACACAGGCAAAGCCCCAAGGTGACGTTGAAGATAGTCGGTCACCCTAGCGTGGTCCTTGTAGTAAATATCTGAGGCAATTTCTAAGGAGTCCCGAATTGTCGTCATATCATTTCGAGCAGTGGCTCTACTTATAGTTATCTTCATCTGCAGAGCAACCAAGCGGAAGGAGTTGTCAATGTTGTCGACAACATTGGCAAAATCAAACAGGTTGACGTCTCAATCAATTAGAAGAAAGAGAAATTTTCTAATCAATATCAGAAATTCCCAATACAGAGACTTACTCCATCTAGGGTCGAGAATGAGATATCAATACTCGTGTGAAGGCCCATGAGATACGGAAGTGGTGCATCAATGAAGTCCACCCCTCCGAAGAATAAAACTGGAATGTACACATGCTGCTCAAAATACACAGCAATTTTCAATAACTAGAAAACAAATTTGCCCGTGACTATTAGAGCCTCTAGAACGACGAAAGGCCCCTATAAAAACCCTCCTGTACACAAGCTCTTCTACAGTCAGTAAGTCATAGCCGATAAACCCATTGCTGACAAGCATACCCAAAATTATTTGTAATGGAGGGAAGACACCTGTAAGGAAATTTTTTATGAAAGCATTCCAAACTAGTTACTCCTAATTTTATTCCAATCCATGAYAACAAAAAGAAACGACCAAACTATCAACAACTTACCTGCCACTGRACAGGATAAATTAGATGGCGAATGGATTCTGCAGCAACTGTCAACAGCGAGTATCTGTAGAATAGTTAGGGCAGCTAGCCAAACAAATCAACCAAGTGCGAACGCCTTGAAATGAAATCTGTAAGTTCTCCCTATAAAATTATCAATGAGCACGATCATATAACCAGTTGTATAAACAAGCACTAATTAGCCAGGTGGAAAAGGTTGTCTCTACAGCAAACTAATTGAGCGACTTTTCCTAACTCAAAACATCCTCAAAGGAGATGATAACCTACTTGTTAGCACGCAAAAGAATATGTCGTTCCAAAAGAACAGCTGTGAAGAGGCGTATCAGATTCTCGATGTCTAAGGCCCGCACTAAAGGCTCGAAGGACATCTGAGACACCAAAAAACTGACATCAGCACGTGCTAGAATAAGTCAACTGCACCGAAAAAGGCGACGTCAAATAAAGAACGAGAGAACAAAAAAGAGCTGCAACAGGTCTGAGAATCGAAGCAATCAAGTGCTACAGTAGTTAACCTACATCCGCATGAGGGAGCCCGTCCTTCGGTGGCGCTTCAACTGTAAGCTGATGGCAATCCACAGAGAACAAAATCTGGCCCATTCCCGGACTCGGAAGTGGCACAGACATGACCACGTGCGCAATGATGTCCCACAAAGGCTTGCTGCAGCCACATTGAAAAAAATGTTACAGTTCTTCAAACAACAATTCTGTATCAGCAATAAAACGCGCTGTCATTCCTACGACACAACAAACTTTATAGATCGCTAACCTCTTCAAGAACACGAAGCACAATACCAAATTTGCAATGTATGAAACACAAACACCAGATCGATTTAACATACTGTATATGCGTTTCTGAGATAATTTCTATCCAAATGTAACTGTATAACCCTTTGGTCATGCGATATAAAYCCTCTGCTTTTTTCATGAGAAGATACTTCTACCAACATTCCTACGAGGACTCGTGAGTCAAAAACAGTAACGAAACTTCGTAATACACCCTCCTTTGCTCTATCTGTCATCCAGAGGTTACTGAGGCCCTCGCTGGACCTGAACATGAAGACAGAATCGAATGAAAGACGTGGGCATGAACAAGCTACCTGCTACCAGAAGCTGAAAAGCAGCAGCGATAAATCTCCTCGAGAGCATCCCGAAACAACTCAAAGCAGGGAGAGTGGGAGACGAAACAGATGCATTTGTCCACATAGGAATTGGCAGGAATATTATAGGCTTGAGCGACATCGTCATCCACAGGGTCACGGAACGCAATGCAGCTCAAATAAATTTTCGAACCATCTCCATCTGTACCAAAGATCAAAACCCGAGGTCAGTACCGAATTCTGATTGCAAGAGCTTGACGTATTCCCACCTACGCCATCCAATCCACTGGCACTGACAACGGCTTGAACTCCAGTTCAATCACAGGAGATTGTCCATATACCTAACCCCTACAAGTTCGACAGTACCACGYAGCCACCATCCAYATTCTCCTTCGTGCATCCAATTCCTCACCAAAAAATCAAATTTCACGCCAAGGCACAATATTCCGTGCCGAACCGACCATTCAGAACGCCAATTTCCCTACAGGAAACCTCAGCGATGAAATGTAGAACAGAAACCGGCATATACCAGTGAGCACGGTCGGGTAGCTGCGGGGAGTGCTGCTCGGATCCTGTGAGCTCGGTCCTTCCGTATACAATTGCACTCCTCCAGGCAGCACACACTGTGAACAACACAACACCAGAAACACGATCACATGCAACTCTAAACTAAGAAAGATGAAACCAATCCATTCGCACATCCCTCCCCTCCTCTATCTCCAGCAAGAATATCTCATTTCTGTAAGAATCATTTCTTCATAATTCAAGAATGAGAACTACGCATCCCGTTTTCAAATTCTCGGAGCTCAGACCCTAACACATATTTTCTGAAAGAGGGCAGGAGCAAACCAAAGAATCTGTCATTTCTGCAAAAAAAATTCCTTCYAATTCAAGAATCAAGAACTACGCATCTCGTTCGCGAATTCTCAGAGCTTAAACCCTAACACACATTTCTAATAGGAGGGCAGGAGCAAACCAAGGATCTCTCATTTTGCAGGTATAATCCCCGTCTAAAAGGGAACATTTACGAGAAACGAGCTGCCTCTATTACTGAGCAATTGCTGGGCTCTGACATGGTCGTGGACTATGATCAATTGCTTGCCAAGCCACCCAACAAACCGGATGCAGAGTTCAAATGGTTAGATACTTCTCCCATCGTTGTTAATTGTGTATTATCCTCATCCTTGTTGCTGCAGATTGAGAACTTTGTAACTTAAGGTAGAGGATACTCTATCCGTCTCTTTAAGCATGYTAATCAATCAATGTAAGAGTGTGCCTTCATTGGGAGATCACTCAATAGAGCTCACAGGAGAGATCACTTTGGTAACTACAAGAGCCAAACTCTCTATAGATCAATTTTTTTTCTTACTCAATCTATTGGATGATTTCTTATGCAATCATTCAAACACTGAGAGGCTATGTAGACCACTATTGAAGGGACTATAGAGTACTCCATTTCCGTTCCAAGGTCAGTGGCCATAGGCATTTAGCAAATTCATGCTTACATCGACCTTGCTAAT
This sequence comes from Pleurozium schreberi, assembly GCA_006891605.1. Lineage (NCBI taxonomy): Eukaryota > Viridiplantae > Streptophyta > Bryopsida > Hypnales > Hylocomiaceae > Pleurozium > Pleurozium schreberi. The sequence goes on from VACF01001714.1 coordinate 123,860, forward strand.
TGAAGGCCGACCAATTGTATTGAAATAGAAGGTAACTGGATTCTGTCTAAACGAGACAGGATCAAGTCCGTAATGGTTTAGTACCCTACAAGATGGGTTACTGGCAGCATCAAATTCATTGGAATCTCAAAGACTGGCAATATCGAGGCGCTTGCTGGAACATCAATTCCTATTCTGGTTTTTGTGAGCTCTGAGAACGAGAATGTGACAATCTTTGCACTCTGAATCACAATTTTGGCTGGTTTTACAAATTCGAGCATTGTTGTAGGCACCAAGACTTGGCATATTGGCCCGTGACGAAGGACACACGAACAGCTTCATTCTGGCTTGCGATAGACGACTCGCGCCTAGAGAATGGATGCGTGCAATTTGTGCCAGGCTCACAACTGGAGAAGAGTTTGCGGCACCATGGGCCACTGCATGGGGACCGGGACAAGTCSCACACGTTGGCAGCGACATTGTCAGAGGGTGATAAAGCCAAGCCCGCCGAGATTGATAGAGGCGATGTAACCGTGCACCATGAGCGGGTCTTACACGGCTCGGGAGGGAACTTCTCCTCCAGCAGCTGGCGRCGAGCTTGGGTTGTGGCATTTCGATCGAAGGAAACTGTGCAGAGTGAGAGGCAAAYGGGCTTCACGCACTCCCATAACGACAATCTGAAGGTGTTGAATGAAGTGGGCAAGGAAGCAACTGGATAGTTCCAGTGGTAAGGTGGGTATCTTTCTAAGCTCTGATCAGAGTTTTCAAAGAGGTTGCACATTTCAAAACATTWTTCAAKCAATTGTCTTTGAAAGATACGTAGAAACTGCGTCTAACCTACTCTGATTCATGKTTTTKAGACTCTTTTAAATTAGTTACGAAGTTCTGAAGTTGGAATGGAGGAGCTCTAAAAACGTGCCTACACTGAAATGTTGAACCTACTTTGGTACATAATGTTAGACGACGCTTCTGCAATCTTTARGGCACCCCACCCTACACACAGACATCAATATCGGCTCCCTTTCTTTTTTCTTTGGAGCCAAACRAATGGAAAATWTCATTGCGGAGGAATAGTTCCAAACAAAAAGCCCAGATCAGGAGCAATGCGCAGTGAAGGAAATATCTGCTGRATATGGATGTTTAATTCTATGAATGCCGGTTCACTATCAGCAAAGTGTATACACGACTTTTGTAAATAAAGCTCCGGATACGATTCTGTCGAACCCCTGAGCATTCTGAAATTCCGAACATCAATTTTKTTACATTGGGGTGACTCGGAGTGCCAAATTCTCAGTCAACTACAAAAATGTCTAAAACACAGGCCTGGTAGAGAATTAGCATTCAAGACCTTGAAAAATTGCCAATATAGTGAATATCTGCTAACATGATGAAACGGAAACTTGTTCRATGATAACAACAMTRTCYGAGAATGGTATTCAATRTTACCAGGTACTTCAGCTTGGAAGAAGTATCRATCCAGCTGTAAAAWYAAATTACTATCAGCCTTCCCTCTCCAATATTCTTGAATTCAAGATGTAAAAGCATGTGTGTCAAAGAAAAAATGTCAAAGGATTGGAGTACCTTAGAGATCTTGATTCATCTAAACATGGGCCCAAGATGTTAGGAACTCCTTCCAAGAATGGTCCACTTCACCTCTGAAYTCCGACTCCAGCAGCCTGGCTGAAGGGGAAAATCTTACTTGAGACGTGTCTCTTTTTCCTTGGTCCAGGAGCTTAGGAAGACACAATCCTCATCTTAATGAACACCCAATTGATGTTTGCAACTACCAATAAACCATTTAGAAAACAGATGGACAGTGTATTGCACTTCCACCATTATCAGTAACAGTCGGGAAACCACCTTGGAGGTGGAAACTGTGATCCGTAATAACACTATTCAAATAAAGAATAGGTGACCTATATTGGTCTCTCTAAGAATTCTATGCCCACTACTATTTTCAAAGGCTGCAATGTAAAACAAATAAGTCAGTGAATAGCAGCTCCATCAGGCAGTCCGGGTACTTTGATTGTGCCAGTGGATGTCACGAGGGGCTTGCTGTCGAACACTGCTAAGCCRCCTGCAATAAAGTTAGCACCATATTATTTAGCTAGTGCAAGTAGCGTGCTTTCATATTTCATTATGTGTCCAACATGTTTGAAACAACTATAGCTAGTGCCACAACTAACCAAGAAGGTACGATGAACAAAAACAAGTAATGTATGTGGAGAGTTTTGGTTTTGTAAACCAAAATACTTAGGTAGAAAATCAAAGAAAAAGATCAGGTGAACCATGGGAGCATCCCCAGTAGCCTCTTCCCCATCCCTATCCCTATCCCCATTCTTCATTCAAAAATATAGGGATGGGGAAGCTGCTTCCCACCCATGCTTCCCCAAATCTATACTTTATACTAAATCTAGGCAAGGTAAAGTCAAGATGCACTTGTAAATATAGTAACAAGGGAAAAATAATAGTCCAAGGCCAAGTCATGGGAGCACACATCATGCAACAATAGTAAATTCAAGAATAGGGTTTACCATTTCCCAATTCCCTATCCCCATCCAATTTAGGGAATTGGGCCTCCCAATTCCCCAAATTTTAGAGATAGGGGATGATGGTGGGAGGGGGTCTTCCCTATCCAAATGAATTTCATCCGGATAGGGATAGGGAACTCCCCCGGTGGGGATGCTCTCATTTCTTGAAACTTGGATGAATGGTGTAGGATGAATGAACTCATCCTTCTGGTTGAGGTCGGCGGGACTCAGTGAGGTCGATTTTCGAAGAAGCCGTGTTCTTGGTCGGGGTGAACTGACCCCCTCGCTCGTCTTCGTTGAACGCTCAAATTCCTAATTTTGACATAACATAGAAGTAAGGTTGACAAGGCTGACGAGAGATTGCGAGTGTTTCTTTTAGGGTTTTGTTTTTTCGTAGGGTTTCAATTCCGTGGCAGCGATGAATCTTAGCCCGAGTTCGACGTCCTTCAATGCGATGTCGCAGTTGCCAAATCTCTCGAGTTCCTGCTCCTTCACGCGCTTGTCATTTATGGCGCAGACACCATCTGCGCTCATCTTTTCTCGCTCTCACCCACCCAATTTTCACCCTTCCTCGGGAACAATTTTGCATAACCACTTGCTCCAGCAACACGCACTCAAGTCGCGCTGCAATTTCCACGAGACCGATCAGTACTCACGTCTGATGGTGTGGGCACAATGTAGGTCAGGCGCGCCCCCGATTTCGCACTCTGTTTCCAACTCTCTTCCACCCTAAGCCCTAAGCCCTAAACCCAAGATTTTCTATGGAGTCCTCGCATTCGTCATCTTCCTCATCGTCGTCGTCTTCCTCTGCTTCYACGCCTCCCCGCTGTAGAAAACGTAAACGGAACACGAACTTCGTCAATGATACCGTGGCAGCGCTCCACCAGGCTCTCGTGCAGYCCTCCGATTGTGAAGTCCTGAAACATCTGCGGAGCCTGGTGTCCTTCTTGCAATCTCCTGATGCTTCTCCACCCGCCCTGACTCTTTGTGCTAATAGCTTCGTGGAGATTTTGCCACTGCTCCTGTCGCATTCGTAAGTCTCTCTTAAACCCTAATCCTTTAACTCTRAAACCCTGAATTCGTACTTTCATAGAATTCGTTCCTTCCGCAGCAGCATGCTGTYGTTTTTCTGSGTTACCTTCACGAAAGTCTGAAATGTCTCGAATCAGCATTGGAGCAGTGTTGAGTTCACGTATGTGGATTTCAATATTGTTGATACTMTATTGATACACATGTWKTATTGAAACGATACTCAAATCRAACTCCAAAAGTGATGTATTTTCATTCTTACCATGCCATATTTTTCTGAGCCTTTACAATTTCGATAATTACGAATTCTGTATGAAATCAAGGAATGTACGTATCATCTTGATTACTGATGGGATCCATATTGAGTTTAGATTGAAGTTCCTATATACCAGTTCAATATTGATTCAAGTACTCAGGATTTTTCTGACTGGCGGTGAGTGAGTTATCTGCCACCTACAGATGTTCCAAAGTTGGTAAGAAGAGTGCGGAAGCAGTGGGTTTGTTGGCCATTGCTTCATACGAGGTCAGTTGCCGCTTGGCAGAGAATCAGGAGGTCTTAGGCGCGTTGGCTCAGCTGCTGCAAAGAGCAAATTCCGATGCTCTTCTGAGTGTGGCCATTCGTTCGATTCTGAATGTGGCGACTAGCGACGTTGGTTGCGCTGCCCTGTGGGAAGTACCCGGCTTACTACAGCAGCTCTTGTGAGTACCAGTGTTTTAATTTGTGTCATTTCCGCAGCATTGAAAATTCTGAACTGGATGTTTTAAAGTCTCGTTTGGTCGATTGCTATGCGTCTAATTACCATGGAAAGTAGTAGTGACGACATGATTCGGCTGTTTCCTAGCCATTGTTTATAAATGAATGTCCATTTTGCTTTTAGGGTTTGTGTTCATTTTCATTTTCTTAAACTCTTATCTTGTTTACGGTTTTGACAGGTGGTTAGTGTCATTCCTGGCTCATACACTGACTGAAATGGTGAAGACTGGAGATACGGAGACATTTGGCATGTCGCATAAGGACGTAGGCACTGTAGGGTATTGCATAAAGGAATGTGCATCGTCAGATGTAAATGCAGGTGTAGGGCATCAGAAAGGGGACCTTGATTTTCTGCTGAGCCTTCCACTGGATGAAATAGTTGAACTCTTCGATCTCGCTCTAGCTGCAGTGAACACTATAATCCAAGATTTTGGTCCAGCTCGCTTGATTACAAGGCCTGATGTGCTTGTCCGCTTGCAAAGTCTCTGGCAAAACACCATTCACCTGAAATCTCAGTTTGATGGAGTGCTTTTGGATGTGGCAGCGGCCGAGAGTTTGCGGTCACCCAGCAGAAGAGCCCAGCTTGCAAAACTGATAATGAGACTGGCCATGCAGGTTAGTGTAGACGTAAAAGATAAGCAGTCGAGGACCGCGAGATCTGACACAGTTATCGGACAGAACCTTCTCCAGACTAAATCAGATATTGGAGATCTACGGCTCTCCAAGAGTACAGTTGAGGATGTGAGTTGTGACTCTGGATTATATCCCTCTATTTCAACTGCAGTGAGCCTCGTGGCGATGAAAGTGAAAGGTGGTGATGCAAACACTGGCAACGCGAGAATGCTCTTTGGAAATGTGGATCACTTTTTTCAGAAGCATTGGGAACTATCTCCGGCACGGATGACCACGGCGTTTGGACTGTCCAGCTTTTTGGAGAGGTTTGCAGGAAGTGGCCCTGCTAGAATGGTGGAGCTTCTGGTAGATGCTATGGTGGCCTGTCCTCCTACTGTTGCTGACGAGCTTGACCCATTAGTCCTTTTCAAAGACTTGGAGCAGGAGCTTGGGCTCTTGCCGGTGCTCAACCAGGACATTCGGCTGTTGAAATGTGAGTCCGGAGTGGAAATTCCTTACCCCCTTSAGACATCAGAAGTGAGCTCCAGAGAKTGTATAAGAGCCTATGCCTCTGGAAACACTGTAGTTATACGAGGATTGCAGTTTCGTTGGCCTGAAATCGCTGCAATTTGCAATGGCCTTGCGGCGGAGCTGGGACAGGTGACAGTGGGAGCCAACCTCTATTTGACCCCACCAGGATCTCAGGGCCTTGGTGTGCATTTTGATGACCACTGTGTGTTTGTTTGTCAATTGAGGGGTTGCAAAAGATGGAGTGTGTATCCCCCTCTTGAGTTGCTTCCTCGCCTCTACTCCTTCAAAAAGCTCTCCATAGAAATGAAGAAAGAGTGTGCTACTCACTTTAATCTTCAAGAAGAGGACTTGCTGTACATTCCACGAGGATTCTTGCATGAGGCTCGGACTGTGAGTCCTGAAGAAGTGGAGGCTCCCGCAGAAGGATGCGCTGCCGACAATCTTGCTTCATGCCGCGAGTGTTGTTATGATGAATCACGGACATCCTTTACAGATCTTCATCATTCTGGAAGCAGCACCCCAGAGTGGCATGGAGCTTCCCTTCATCTCTCATTCGGCGTGGAAGTTGAACCTCCATTTGAGTAAGTGAAAAGTTCAGTTCTGCTTCAGTGATATTTTTTGAAAAATATAAAGCTGCATGGGAAAAAAAAAATTGCACCTTGTTTTGAAATGTTGATCTCAATTTGATCAATGGTAAGGTTTCAAGGCAGCAAGCCATTGTCTCCACATGTCAGAGACTAAATTTTACTTGACTTGCTATGATTGGTCATTAMTTTACTCTAATTTACTCTTATTTGGCCCGGTCTAGAACAGTCTCACGCCACTAGTACTCAAGAATGTTATGAAGGCCAATTGAAGAAGATCTCCCCTCCCCCCTTCCCCGACATTACCAATTATCATCACAAAGTACTGTCACTGGATTTGTAGACCTTTTCTCTTCTTTAGCAAGAATYGCACTCAACATTCTGACCCATGAGTGAGCCCTACAGGTGGGAAGGCTTGTTGCACATTGCSCTTCGCTTATGGTCTCACAGGAGTCTCCAACAACATGCAACAAAAACCATCCCCAACAACGTATACGAARCTCTTCTCCATGTAGCCATCAGGAATGTCGGCAGCAGTTCCYATCTTTTTCGCAAAGCATGTGTTCTTAGCAACACTTGCACGGAAAGAACTCCAATYACAGGTCAGATCCATCACATTAATATCAAAATTCAGTTTCCATATCTCGTTTTAAGAGCTTACAACCAATCAATCTGTTTCTGCCTGGGGAGAAAAACCAATAAATTTTATGCCGAATCTGAACTTTGCCGAGGCTAGGAATGCAGACGATGGCGTGAACCTTTTTCGTTTCATGCTCGAGGAGGTTCGTGAATCAGCTGATTACCTCCGTGCTGTGGAATGTTGCCGGGAGGAGGGAGTGGCGTGGTTGGACTGGTTGCGGCATTTGCCAGAGGGGGGTCTCAATGCAGACTTGGGRGTGTCTACTGAAGTGTCTACAGAGAGTGATTTCGTGACAATTCGAGACAGGTTTTGTCAAGAAGCGTCGTTCCTGGAGTCTGTTGCAGCTCAAGAAGCGTTACTTTGGAAGTTCAGAAGTTGTCGACAGAAAGTCATGAATGGTCTCTTGGCTTTGCATGGTGGTGGGAATAGGTGACATCAAGAAGGGGATTGGGTTTAGGTTTAGTTAGGATTACAAATGAAGGTTCAGCTTTGATGCCCTAGAAGTTTCAATGGCAAGGGGCGGCCCCCTTCTGGAGAGAGATAAGTCGGAAGCGTTCCCCTTCCTCCAGGGAGAGATATCAGGAGCAGTCCGCCTCCTAGGGGGAGAGACATCAAGAGTGTTTCTCCTCCTGGGGGGAGAAATATCGGAACTGTTTTCCCTCCTATGGGGAGAGTTGTCAGGAGCGTTCCTCCTCCTGGGGGGAGAGATATCCTGCGACGGTGACGGGGGATCTCTTCTCGAAGGCGAAGCACCAGGGGAGCCTGCACGCAATGTGTCACTTGTCTGCCGAGCATCTTTAGACTTTCTGTCTACAGTACTCCATCCACTACCATCATCCCCAATGGACATGTACGGTCGGTGTTGCTTTACTCTCTCCATTTGATGCATGCGCTTCACTTCAACGTCTTCAATCACTTGAGGTCCGTCACCCTCCACCTCCGGCTCATCCGAATCCTCGTCGATGTTCTTCTGCCAAGCTGCATCGTTATCTACTATRATCAACCCTGCGGGCACCTTCGCTGCTACTTTCCGTTTCTTCTTTGACTTCTTTGGTTGCTTGTTCTCGTCCCCAGTCGACTGGTACTTTTTCAGATAGTCTTTCAACGACGTCGCCATGACTGCTAACGAACTGGTACCCAGCTGCGACAAGTTTCGGACCGCTCCCGTAACCTAGATTGCGGCTAGACCTAAACTTCGWGCTCTGTACATGCGRACAAAATTAGCTCAATASAGCATACTATAAGMAATTTCRAGMAAAAAATTCAGGTCGTTACAAGAGTTTGTATTCAAAGCCGCTAAACAGAACAAAAGTATAAGGCTTGAGAATATAGTAAAAWATGACACCCTAAGCWAACACTTCGAGACCCTGAGAATGCTGCAAATGACTACCCCTGAACCGGGACAAAACATTGCCCCTTGCTGCTTCAAAATCCTTCCAAACAACCAATTGAACCATATATTCTTTACGACTATGAAGACGAGCAATCAACTAATACGGGCCATGATCTAAAAACTTCCTCACCAACGGTTGACTTCGGCCCCAAGAGTACTTCAACGAATCCAAAGATCCAACAACCGAGTKTGAATATTCTAAATGAATAGRAAATCGAACTCCACACTTCCTGGGAATCACGTAGCTGAAGGCATCATACTCAATAATTAAGACAGGCTACAGTATGGAGCGTTGGATACTCTTCATCGCGATGACAAGAGAATAGCAGATAGGTTAAGCTAAAAAAACTTCTCATTCCCTAGTTACACTACAGACGGGCACAGCCTGGTCCATACCTAGAGTACAAAAGTTACACCAAATCCACTTACAACTGCAACCGCACCGGTGGAGCAATCAATCTAAGATTGACAGAGAGTTCAGGTCTRAGGTGGAWATGAACATGGTTTAGGGTTTACGGTTGGCTGGACAATCAACCTGCTCTACTGACACTCTCTGTTAYAGAAAATTCTTGTAAATGTACTCATCTGATAGGACAACCTTGACATCTACTGTTGTGAAAACATGATGTCTCCCTCGGCAGTGTCACTACAGGCAACAACGAAACCTAAATTTTACAAGGCCACGAGAGAAACTGAATGCCTTCCCTTCTCTCMGTAAGAAAATAACGTCACCTTCACGGGGCCTATGCATTACACTATCCTCAATCTCGCTCCTATCCAGATCCAAACAAACGAAATKTCATCGAAAACAATAAAAGAGACGCAAGATGGTAGGAAAGCCTGGGACGCACCTCAAGAAACAAAAATCGGCAGAGAATTACACGTGATCGATCCTAGAGGAGCACCAGCGCGGGAGCTCCACTGGAGCACGCATAGCACGACGATGGTCAGGAGCTAGGGYTCCACSAAAATGYAGTTGTCTACTCAGAAATCTTTCTYCGGAGGTGAGTATTATGTCAGTGAAGCAWGGCGTGCCGGTGAAGCTAATGACACTGCGTGCGAGATAAGCCTACTCAACTCTTTCTCTTTCTCGCTCTCATCGTCACCAAGTCTACTCGAGCCTTCGCCTTCGTGAGCACATTTCAATATTCAGACACAATTCAGAATCCCCTTCTCCTTCTGCGACTCGTCCTCTCCAAGCGTCTTGCGCATCGTTTCAATGTTCACGCACAATTCGAWATAACTACTCCTTCTGCGACTTGTTCTCTACAAGCGCCTCGCGCCTCAGCCCTAAAGCCCTGAACTCTATCGTCCCTAAATATTGCGCGGAAAATTGTTACTACTGTACTCAGGTATGTACAATTACAGTGGGGAGCGAAATTAGAATCACCTACAGAACAGTTGTCTGTACCYCTAATAAATTGTTGAAATTGATGCAATTCAGAATATATTACAGCCTACACTAATTTAACTATTTTATGAATAGTGTGGAATTGACAAATTAGTCAGGCATAGTAGGTAGGTACACCTAAAAGTGCCACTTATTGGTACTACACGTAGTTACTATTATTAAGCTGTTCAAATTTTCGTATAGTCTCGTTGGCAAATGAAAGCATGGTCAAATGCACCCAAAAATGAAGCATTTGGATAGAGTATGCAAAAGTTATTAGGTTATTAAATTATTAAGTTATTAAGGTATTATGTTATTAAGTTGTTAAGTTGTTTCTGAAAACGCCATCAATAGTCCGTGTACATAACTGATTTTAGAAATGTACACAGACTCTAGATGGCGCTTTAAGGTCAACTGTGCTTTTGGGTGTACCTATCTTCATAGGACAAATTTTTTAGGACTATCATGAGGCTCAAGTATATAAATCTCTAGTCAGTATATAAATTAGTTTTGATATTGTACTAAACACCAATATATAGTATTGTACTTCAACTAATTTTGCATGTAACACTAATTTTGAGGCCTTACTAAGAGCAAAAATTAAAAGAACTTGATCATATTCTTGCCATCAGCGCATGAAAGTAACCCCTAAAGGACTACAACACATTTTAGGCAAAATTGTTGAAAATTGACACTTCTTAGGGGAACTACTCACCCTTCTCCACTTCTCCTCTGTAGGGTATTATCAGATTACTGTAGAGTCAAATTTAAGAAATCTTTGAACCGCTATCTAGACTTGGCTCATAGACCTAGGAAAATTCGAAACAGTTAGGACTGTGCAAGGTTTCTCATGAGTTCAAAATTGTGTCCGAAAGGAATTGAGATTCTTTTCCATAACAGTTGTAAGGGTGTTCAGTGCGCTCTCAAGAATGTTTTGCGCAATCAACATTCTTTAATAGTTGTGATAATTCCCTCTTTTTTATTTTTAGATGGAGACTCAAAGACTAAAGTTCACTATAGAGAGCATGCATGGGATCCAGTGAATGGGCCACTCCTGTCGTTTTTTAACTTCTGGCCCCTGCCACCTACCATGAGCTCAAGAGTCTGCATAGCAAGAACCTGCGTTCTTTTTTCAAGGGCTTGTGGCAGCTGAAAAATGTTAAGTTCTTAAGCGGATTTTTTTTTTTTTTTTTTTTCTTCAAGCGGTTTAGTGTTCATTTAATTCACAGCCTAGAGTGTGTTTGACAGTCGTATCTTCATCTCGGAGATTTTTGGCTATCAGGTTTATGGCTACGGAGGGGTGGGACTGGTTCTGGAAGTTCTCACAGATAACCATAATCGAGCTGCCGCTACTATTCGTGATGTCGTCAAGAAGAGTGGAGCTAAAATGGCAGACTCAGGGTCTGTGCTTTTCAACTTTAAGCGTGCTGGAGTAATCTATGTAAAATCTGATAAAGTTGCAGCAGATGACTTGCTACTGGCAGCAATGGACGCCGGTGCAGAAGATGTCATAGAGCCTTCACCACCTGACGAAGAGGACGATGAAGAAGATGAAGAGAAGTAAGTCTTCTTTACAAATTAGACTTGGAAGGAGTCATTCCCTGAACATCAGCTTGTTCATCATGTTCTTCAGATCGCCAACCTCCGTTTTTTGTGCCAAGAGAATGGGGATGACATGTAGAATTCAATTGAAATCTACTGTGACTCGCCCTAACGATGGTTTGACTTCTGAAAGGATGTATCGTATGCTGCAGATACAGTAAGGTGATATCCCCAATGGATCAGTTTGCATCTGTGCGTGCTGGTCTTCAGGAGGCCGGCATTCCACTGGATGCTGACATTTCTGGCTTGGAGCTTATTCCAGTTTCCGAAATCGAGGTTTCTCACTCTCCTCAGCTCATGAATGAAATTTCCCGTCTGCTGAACCTGTTTTTCCCAGATGGCGAAGACCACTTTGTAACATGAATCTTTTGGCACTTCCCTATCCAGAGGTTACTGTGCTTCATGATGTAATGTCTTCTGGTTACTCCAAGCTGGGTCAATCACTCAAGTTGCATGTTTATTTGCTGCTATGTTCTCGAAATCTGAGATGTCAAATTTGTGTGATACTGTGCAGGCTGATGACGAAGCTGTGGATTTGAATAAGGCATTGATGGACAAGTTACTTGAGCTTGATGATGTAGATGCAGTTTTTTCAAACCAGAAATGAAAATATTTCAATTGTTCTGCTGATTTGGCACTCCAGGTGTCCGTGTGAAGGCTCCCATTCTTTCAAACTAAGTTTCACCAAGTTTATCCTGACTTTCGCTGTTTTCTTGACTTGATCAACGTACAAGAAATGGGGATGAGCTTTATGTTTGACACTCACAGGTTGTTTGAATCATCCAAGGTAATGGTTAATTATGAAGTTGAAATGGAATCGACTCACCACTTGAAGGCTATGAACGAGCAGATCCCCAAGTTACAACAATTCGGAGTGATTATTAGAAATGTTAGCATGGAAATTTCTCAATCACAAAAGGTACAATTGACCAGACACTTGTCCAACTAAAAGTACTAATGCTTAGCATGACACTACCACCGACACATTCTCACATGTTTAACCCCTAAAATGTTTAACCCCTAAAGTCCCAAGGCCTTTTTTCTCTCAAAAATCTTTCAAAACTGCCATTTCTATTGCAAGGTGCAAAGCTTTCAAAAATTTCAATTTTTTTGCATATTTAACCATAGGATCTTGCACTAGACTAGTATATGAATGTGTTTGAAAATTTTCACAAACTTTGATTGCATAGATTGTAAGAAATCTGCGTTTAAAGTGAAAAAAACAAGCTTTTTTTTGTTCATTCTATGCGTAGATTTTTTGGCTTTGAAGCTTCCTAATCAAATTTTTTTGCTCTACTGAGCTTGAAATTAAAATTTTATGTGTTGAAGATTCAAGTTGAAGATCAGCAAAAATATATTCAAGAAAAACACATTTGATATTCAATCATTAAAAAATTGTTAAGTAGAAGTAGGTCCAAGATTGGAAAAAAAACTAAATGGTTAATAGCTCTGAGATGGGACTGAAACATAGTGATCCCAATGGTGAGATTGTTTTGGCAAGTAAACTTAACCTTGTCCAACAGTTTTTTTCAAAAAATTGTGAAAATAGCATTTAGAAATGAATCTTATAAGTTATTTTTTCAAGAGGATGCTTGGATTGCCCAAAAAACAAGATTGTTCATAACTTTCTCATTATTAGTCCAAATATAATGAATCAAAGCTTCAGATGTACACAAAAATATAATCTTTGACAAAAAAATAAAAATAAAAAAAATCCGTATTTTAGTGATTTTTTTGTTCTGCCTGACAAACTGAAATTTGTGCATAGTATGGCATAACTTTTGCCCCCAAGCACCGATTGAAACAAAAATTATATTTTCAAAAAGATAATGTGATTTTCTATCATCAGAAAAAGTTTCAAAAAATTATGTCAAAAACTGAGATCACAAGAGCCTACCCGAAATCCCAAGTGTCCCCCGAGGGGACACTTGGGACTTTAGGAGTTAAGAGGTACTTGTCATTAGTATCATTTGAAAAAGGCTTTGTAGATTTGGTCATGAATATTCTAGCCTACATGTGTTAAAAAGTGATCCTTGCCAACTAGGTATTTGTAATTACAAAACTTACTAGTCAACACGCAAAACTTAAGCTTTCCGAGGTTGCCCAATATAGAATTCTAAAGGTAGTACAAACTGTAAATGGGTAGTTGCAAGAAACACCTATCGTTTTTGGATCAAAATGGCCTTAGTACTCGAGTACTGTGACTTTTGGAATAAAATTTTCAAAAATGAAATAAAATATGGATAATTTGTAAAGCATTCAAAAA